>CM035232.1:10078654-10678654 GCA_020226215.1 Sindora glabra
TAACTTAATATCATTAACAATGCTAATATTTCTCAGAAACATTTATTAAAATTCAACACAGTACCAAAAACTATTTTACAATCGCTTTCATCATGATCTTAGGAGCATCCATTGATTCAGGCATTCAGCTACTTGCCAAGCCTTAGGGATGGCTTAACTAGATATACTCTAGATTAAAAATGATATTTATGAATCAAATTTTTAGCGCAATTTTTGTGGCACTTTAAAATTTGGGGCTGTTTTCACATGCGACCCAATGTGAAAGCCATAAATCGAATACCCAAATTTCTAGACAACATTTGTTGGGAAGAAAAAGGGAAAAAGGAACCCTTAGCCTAGGTGTTCAATAATGGGTCTTCCCTAATGGTCTCCTCATGAAAAGCAGTTATTATCACTTCTTCTGATACATGATTAAGTAGGCAAGGGAGATATTTCAAATACTGCGATCGCAGGGAGAGGGGTATTGTATCTTGTATTCTGATAAGTCAATTGAGTAATTATTAAAATTTATGCAATTTCATGATTTGTGAAAATTATTTAATTTATTAAAATATAAAGGATAATAATATTAACATTTTATTTTTACGATAGAATCAGAAACATTTTTCTAAGCAAGAGAATGAAATTGGAGTCTCCCTAGAAGGGAGAGAAGAGAAACTCCCGTGCGAGAATAAAATGCAGGGCGTGGGCAAAGCCAAACCTTATTAATTTTTTAGATAACTTTAACCACTCTAAAGTTTTAAAATATTTTAAAATACATTCCTACAACTTTGAGTGTTTTTCATTTTTACAAATATTCATATATGGCATTTCAAAATTTAATACATTTAATGAAATTTTTTATAAATTATATTTTAATTCCTTCAAAAAAAAATTCTTTTATCTTTGTCCTCGACGTAGAACTCCCAAAACTTTAAAGATATGGTTGATGACCACTATATCAAACGGTTCTGTTATATGACGAGTGCTACTTTCGAATGAGATCTAAATATATAGTTAAGTCATTTTTTATATGGTAATCGATAAAATGCATTATGGACGGCGTTGTTCAGGATTCAATTGAGGATTAAGGATTGTCCTATTTATAGAACAAGAGGTGGTTGGAGAAATTAAAGTTCATTTTGTAAATTGTATGAATTACTGACCTGCTGGAATCATGAAAAATAGTGCAAGAGATTTATGATTTTTTTAGAACCTCCTGTTTAAATGATATCTAATATTTTCTTTCATATTTTGAATTTAATATTTTGTGTGTGTATATATATATCTAGTGACATAATGATCTGTACTTTTATTAAAAGAAATGTATGATTTTTTTTAAATTTTTTGTGTCATTGGTAAAAGTTAAGAACTTGGAGATCGTTAGAAAGAGGCACTTCATTAACTTAGCAAAAATTTTGCTTCAATTTAACATCTCAACTCAAATTCATGACAAAAAAAAAAAGAGAGAGAGAGAGAGAGAAAAAATAACTCGAATTCAATAAAATGAGAACGGTTATCAACCTCTGTACGAATGAGGGGGACTTCAACAGCCTGTAAAGCTAGTAATGGTGCCAATCCACTATTAAGAAGGCGGGCTATTTAATAAAAAAATTTCACGTCATATTAATGCGTGAATGAATATTTATATTCTCTCCCAATTTAATAGTATAAGAACATCCGATACCACTTTAAAAATTTTAATTTTGTCATATTTAAAATTTAAACTTATGATTTTATATATATACATGAAGTAGATTATCATCATTATGATTATTATTATAAAAAAGAAATATATATATATATATATATATATATATAATTTTTTTTGTGAATTTCACTCTACATTAAAATGGATTTTGGATCTCATTGCATATACAAATTTTGTTTCTATATTTTTCTTTACTGTGATAAGAAAATAAAAAATGAAAAAAAGGAGAGGACTGAAATTTATCAAATGGGAAATAAAAATAATTAGAGGACCAAGAGGCTCACAGCACGGAGAGCTTGTGAAATTTTAATTCTGTGAAGGGAAGATAAATGGAGTGACTTAGTTTTAGAATTGCTGTAGAAGGTTTTTTGGCTATGAGCCCGACCCATGTAGTTCCATATCTCTTGTCGTTGCTCGTTAGATTCAAGCAACTTTATTTACGTAAGTTAGAGTGAATTCACAGGAATTTTATTTTATTTTTTTCAGTAACCTCTCATCAGATTTGAATATATAACATATGAAGATGAAAAAAAATCCCTTAATCCTATAACGCAAATAGATGAACCAATCCTCTCATTATCAATATCAGTGTCAATATTAAGGGGTGAAAATTCCATATGATAACATTTTGAGGGGTTGGAATGATGTCCTTTTTATGAATAGTTTAATAAATTTTGTTAGGGCTATTCTGAAAATTTTGAAATTGCAAATATTTGTCCAATAGAAGAAAAATTAAGTGAGGCAACACGGAAATGTGGAGTGACAAGAAAGGTGAGAGAATAGGAAGGAATCATCAAAGAATCCACCTTTGTAGAAGCTATGAGATGTAAGCCATTATAACAAAGTGGTTGAGATCTAGGTTTTAGTTGGGCAAGTATTGGACGAAAGTATCAAGGTGATGTCACAGGCATTCATCCCTGTACTGTATAACAAATAGGAAGCAAACGTATGGTAAAGTTGGAACCTGCCAAATTTACTTTATTCTAATCAAGATTGTTGTTCTTTTCTTGCAAAAAGGGATAATTGTAAAATAATCTCAATAATTTTGTTAATGGATTGGACCAATCGTAATTTAAATAGGTAGATTCTTCAAGGGCCTAAAAATGAAAAACACAAAAGTGTATGCACATAAATACAAATGTATACATAGAATTAAAATTAAATATTCATATAGTAATATTGAAAATTTTATATCTGAAATGTTTAGTGGTATAAATTTAATTTTTTTTGTTATACATCAAAATATTATTTTTCTTATTTTTATTTATTTCATTGCATATTTTCATTATTTTTCATATTAACTTCTATACTTCAAATTTAAATATTTAATTTAATTGAATTATTTAACTACATATTTTAATTTTAATCTTATTACTTTATAGTTCACTCATTATTTCTTCCTTTTCATTTGTTCCATTTCATATTTTTTTCTTTTTCTTCTTTTATTCACTCCTATTATTGTTATTATTATTTTTCTCAATTACATGTTTTTCAATTTTTTTATATCCACTCTAATAATTTATAGGTAAAACATTAATATAATTAAGTAATGTAGATATAACATGATATATTCTAATATTTTATTAGTTTAAAAATTTTAAATAAATTAAATATTTAATTTAATTGAATTACTTAATTAGCTATTATATTTTTAAATCTTATTATTTTATAGCTCACACATTAATATCATTAAATAATATAAACATAAGTTAAAATATTTTTATTATAAAAATTTATTTAATTAAATTACTTTACTATGTATTCTATATTTAAGTCTTATTACCTATCTTAAGCAATAATATCATTAACTAGTATAAATATAACATGATATATTTTTTTTATTATAAAAACATTGTAAATAAGTTAAAATTATAATTTAATTGAACTACCAAATAACATATTCTATTTTTTACCTTTATTATTTTATTTCTTTTTTTAATTATCTCAATAGCATGTTCTCCTTTTTCTTTTCACTTTTTTAACTTCTTTTATTGATTACAATGTAAACACAAATATCAATAAGTAATATAAATATAACATACTATATTTATTTTTATTATTAAAATATTTTAAACTAGCTAAATCTTTCATATAGAAATACTAATTGAAATAATTAATTTTACATTTTAGTTTTTAATGAAAATATTCCATAATTAAAATGAAAATTATTTATTTATTCAAATTTTATTAATATTTTTATATCAATTTTAAGTATTATATTTTAAATTAAATATACATCAATTAAAATTTTATCAATAATTTATTATTTTTAAATTTGAATGTACAGGATTATAAAATAAATAGGACATATTAAATTCTAGCACTTTTATAATATCTTCATCAAATTAAGAATGGGGTACATTTTCAAATAATTAATAATGATGATGCACTTTTATAACATCTTCATCAGAGTACATTTTCAAATAATTAATAATGATGATGCACTTTTAAAAGTGCACATTCACATGCTATGTATAGGTATTTCATTCTTCAATTAGAACCATAGATGCAATTATTAAAACAAATTAATGACTGGGATTATGCCACAAGGTCAAGGTATTCATGCCTTGAGTTATTAGTCAAGGCATCATAGAATTTACCCAAGTGTCATATGTGAAGATGAAAAAAAAATTGCAAAAAAGAAAAAATGATATCTAACCATTGTATAGGAGTTAAAATCAAGGATTTAAATTACAATCACATCACCCTAAGTAACAATAATATTACAATTTTGATATTAATTATTATATTTTAAATCACATTCAAATTGCGTTGATTGTTATTTTTTATGTTAATCCATAATTCTCTTACAATATAGCTGTATAATTATTTCAATTACATTTTAATTATTCCCATTTTTTCGTTCCCAAAGAAATGACAAGAAAAAGAGACTCTTCAATATCAATAATATATTAAAATTATTTGTAAAGGTTTACTTAAAGATTACTATTAAATTGAAAGAGAGTTACAAAGATTTTATTCAAACCCTCGCAATTAGTTGAATCAACTAACATTGAGCTATGTTTTGAATAAGGAAAGGTCTAATGAAGTAGTAGTTGAAAAGCACAAAATTGCGCTTTCTCTACCATGCTTTGAAGGAACACATGAATTGCATTGAACTTGAATCTCATCACAAACCCTCAACATTTAAAAAAGCAAACAATGTGTGAACAACAAAATGAATTCCCATCAAAATAATTTAAATAACTTCAACCCTAATTGTTGCATCACGACTGCGCCATGGAGTGCAAGAAATGATCTTTTTCTAAGCAACATGTTCTTTGCCCTACCCTCTCACCCTCTTGTTAAAAGACTAAGTTCGCAGTCTATTTCAGGCCACAAGCTTTATGTCAGGTTTGATCATCAAAGAAATGTTTCAAAAGCAAGCATCTTCTGATACTTCAAATCATACATCCAGCGGTGGCCTCTCTGGAGATGACAGAGAGATTGCCTGCACTGCTGCAACTTCAAAGGATCAATATGTTTTGCTCAACGGATCTTCCTTTTCTTTCTTACCCTTCAAAACTGACCTCAACTTGGCTCGAATGGTAAGACATCATAGTTAGTTCTTGCAAATTCTCACATCCAATGTACCAAGAAGTGAAAATCAAAAACCAATTTTGTAAGCTCTAAAAGAATTTAAACAAAATGTTATATTATGAATGGATTGCAAAATTATAATTACAATATGCGTGACTTGTCACTTGTTTCATAAAAGTCACAAATGTTCAAGTCGCAAAAGTCACAAATCTAATAATATTTAATGAAAAATTGCAGCATTTTTATAAAAATTTCTACTTTTTTCTATGAAGTCCCAAACGTTTAGGGTATAAGGTTCCAAGTTTTTCATATAATCATGCAATTTTTTTATGAGAGCACTGAGGCAAATTCCTTGCATTTTAAATCATGCTCAGAAGTATCAAAAATCAAAGTCACTGAAAAATTCTGTTTTACAGGCATCATATGACATTTTAAGTCCTGTTTTTAAGTATCACCCTCACATAAAGTAAACTCACAAAATCTAGGTTGTTCTGGCATGCAGGTAATGGCAGAGCTGGTGGGTTCTTTCATTCTGATGTTCTGTGTATGTGGAATCATAGCAAGCACAAGATATCAACAGAGTGAAGTTGGCCTTCTGGAGTATGCTGCAACAGCAGGATTAACAGTTGTTGTGATAATTTTCACAATAGGGCCAATCTCTAGTGCACATGTTAACCCAGCAGTTACAATAGCATTTGCAATATTTGGTCAATTTCCATGGTTCAAGGTACTAACAAATCAACAACACCACACTGTTCGTTTTAAACCTTGGTACCATAATTGGCCTGCTTCTTTCTTTCAACAGGTTCCTCTTTACATACCAGCACAAATTGTGGGTTGTGTGTTGGCAACATATATTGGCAGCCTTGTCTATGGCGTCAAATCTGATATTATGATGACGCGGGCGCTTCAAGGCTCTGTCGTCTCTGCCTTCTGGGCAGAGCTTATTGCTACTTTCATTGTCATGTTCCTGGCGGCAGCTTTGGCGAGTGAGCCTCAATCAGTAAGAAATATTTTGCCTCTTCAATGTTGTATTAAATCAGTAGTTTCAGGGGAGAGTTCTAAACCCTCATAGCCAAATTTTGATTGCCTCGTATGCAGGTTGGCCATTTTTCTGCTTTGGGTATTGGAATTGCCATTGGACTTGCTGTGTTGATCACAGCGTATGTAGTATTCTTAATCTCTGTTTGATTTCTGCAAGGGTTTTGCTATTAATCCCCTCTTGTTAGCATGTCTCTTACGTTTAAGCATTGACATTTCAAGTATCTACACTACTATTTATTTCTGTAAACAATTATATTGGTAACAATATTAACGTATCTGTTATTGGATTTGGATCTGGTTAGGAAATGCATCGGATGAATTTGGATCCACGTATTCTCATACCCTATTTGCAACTCTACACATATTTGTTTTTATCATTTTAAACTACAATTCCTAACTATAATATTGTATATTGTTTCATATTCTGTATTTATTCATAATTTTACTAATTATTAGATAACTATAATTGTAACTGCAATCACAATTTAAAGTTATTCTTATATCATGTTGGATATGTAAAATTATGTATGTGCAACATAACAAGATTGTGACAAGCTCCTAAATTGTAGTTCCCAATTGTAATGTTGCATGCAACATTTTGGTTGCATATCACACTGCAACCACAATTTTCCTAGAATTTATACTTGCAACACTGCCTCTTCTCGCATTTGTCTACAATTTTACTAATTACAGCATAATCTCAATCACAATTTAAAACCATGATCTCTAAAATCATATGGTTTGTGTTGTAGGCCTGTTTCAGGAGGATCAATGAACCCAGCAAGATCATTAGGACCAGCAATTCTGTCATGGAAATTTAAGGAAATCTGGATATACATCACAGCCCCAGTTGTCGGAGCCGTAGCAGGAGTTCTAATGTTTCGTTTTCTGCGCATAAAGCAAAAACCCTACAATACCTCTTCATCATCAAGCACGAGTACCACTGAGCGATCCATATCATTTGACACACAAGTTGGTACATGAAAATACTTAGGTTTCGGCAGTAGTTTTAAGAACTGCAGAATCAGCTGCATTGACTTTCAATTATCACAAGTACTTGTGTTCTTGATCGTTTTTTTTTTCTCTTTTGCTTGTTTTTCTAGACAGAAGTTGGACCCATGATCGAGCTAAGTGAAGAAAAAAAAAATTGGGGCTTAGCTTCGGAAGAATTGATGGATTCAGACAATGATTTGTTTGGAAAATTATGAATATCCGGTCTACTTTATCTTAAATTGTAACTAATAAGTTTTGGTACCAAAAAAAAATTGTAACTAATAAGTTTGCTAAAGTTGGGTGTTTTTGTTTCTGTTTTGCAAAATTATGCCAGTAATACTCAAATAGGAATTGATTATAAGGTGAGCATTGGGTAAATATGAAAGAAAACTGCTAGCATGAAAGGATGAGAATTCTACGGTACGGCCGATTTTAACCCTGCTGAGCGGATCGTTTTGGTGAATCCAGTATGTACATTAAATGTGTCATTGAATATAACCAAAGTAGTGTTATTGTGCAGAGGTAGGTCGTCCGTCACATGAAGCGGTGGATCCTCCGGCAAATAAGTTGTGAGAGAATGTCCGAAAGATAATATTAACCTTGTGTTTGGATATAATATTTAGTAAATATTGAAGATTTTAAAAGTTTTATATTGGAAATGGATAATTTTATTTAATTCTCATCAATAAAGAATCATAATCAATAATATAATATTTTAAAAAGTAAATGTAAAATTTATAAAATAACACCTATTTTAATCGAATTTAAAATGTTAAATTTAATAACTTAAAATTTTTATTATAATATTTAAATTATTCATAAATGTTATCTACTTATTATCGTATAGAACATGTTAACATATAAAATATAAATTCTTTGATAATTAAATTGAATTATTAACTTCAATTTTCAAATCTAAATATAAAATAATAATTGCGAGAAAGGAAGTGTGTGTGTGACGTACCTGGTCTAGAAAAGAATAGACCGATAAATTAACCTTTGTAAAAAATTCCCAAAAGAATACATTGATCCTTTCACCGATCTCAATTATCAATTAGAATAGTCTTGTAATTTAGGAATGGACAAACAAAATCTGGCTCAATTTTATATTAATATGTCAAAAAATTTTATATTATATATTTAATATATACTATATGACACAAATATTAACCGTAAAAACCTAATATATGTATATAATATTTTTTTAATATATCTTTTTATTATATATATTAATTATAATATATATTAAAATTTTGAAAACTGGCTCAAATCAAGCCAGACTTGAACATCTTTATACCCAAAAGAGCTCAAGCTTAGAAAGTTTGATAATAATCCGCCACTTGAATTTGAACTAAGTAAAAATATATTAATTTTCATGTAAATTCAATCTAAATCCGACCAGATTCAATTTTTGACCACCCCAACATAACTACAACTACTTGCAAAATATATAGATTGGTTCCATGATCAATCGGTCCTGCAAGCTAGGGCAGATATCATAGATCATTGGGCTAAGACCACCAGGTCGTTCTTTATGATGTACCAGCCAATCTATAGTTGGGCTATGATGGATCGGACAATATGCAAGTTGGTCCTTCCTGAATGCGATATTTACCAAAATATGAATAGGTAATGATACTTTCGAGAGATTTCTGTAAAAATCTGACATAAGTGGTTGGAGTCGATTGATTCTTCTCTTCTGGCTTTCCACGCATCCATCTTTTTCTTCCTCCTTTTCAATATTGTCTCTTTAGATAATTAATTAAATTCATCACCGGGCCCCTATCATAGGAACTTCAGATTTTATAAAAATATACTTCAAACATTAAAATGATGAGACACTATCCGTTTGCCTATAGTCAAATTTCATACAGATAGAGTGAAAAAATTTGTCACGGTGGAATCATTTAATTAAGAACTACCATGTCTGAACGGAAGTGCATATTTCAAAGGTAAACTCTCATTTTTCTCCTCGTAAGATGTAATTTATTAATTTCACCTCTCTCATTTTTAAATTTGTACAGATTCATCATCAAAAAATATTTTTATCAATTTAATTTTTCATGTATTCGATTTCCTCCCTCCATCGGTGGATACATCAATTGTTAATATAAAATTAAATTGGACAAAATTAAATAAGTAAAAGATGATATTAAAAATATATATATAATTAAGGATGAAATTGAATAAATTTAAATAAATAAATTAATAAAAAAATATTTCATATACTCAATATTGATATGAGTTGTTTTTCAAATGAACGGAACCAATTACAGTATCTTTTAGGGCTAACTTAGAAATAATCTTTTAGGAAAAATTTACAATATGTTATAAATATAATAATATATATCATTAAATTGAAACATTCATATATCATTACATTGTACGTTCTGCAAAATTATTAATATAATATAATATATAATCAATATCATTACATCACTCTCCCCATCGTTTCCATGTTAGTGGAAAATGATTCATAGTAAGGAAAAGTAGGGAGGTAGTCCAACCTGGTTGGATTGACGGGCTTAAGTAGGTGGGCTGGTAGGGAAACATTTTTACTGCGCATTCTACATTTATTAAACTTTATGGGGGAATTATCTATAGGATGATACGTGTTAAAAAATATGTAAATTCAACAATCCACTGTTTTTATCTTTTAATGTTTATTTTTTATGACAGTAAAAACGGCAAATCATTTATCATGTACACAATATTTCGAATTTCAATATGATAATTATTATTTTATAAATAATTTAGGGTATTATACAATGTCCATGCAAGTATTTCCTGATCATCAAAGGTTGACAAGCGGAGATGAAAATTGAGAAATCCAACGAAATAAGAACTGAATTGATATTATCATCATTTCTTAAGGATTAAATTAGTAGTTTAGCCATTAATCAGTGATAAAAATCAATTATTCCATCTTAATAAATCATGAATAATTAGGAGCTTTATAATTTAAAGTTATTCATTCTTCCTTGCTTCTAATTATATGGTGTATTTTATTTTTTTTTCAAATAATAATTTATTAAACGTACAAACATAAAAATTTAGATCCAGAATATATGAAAAGAATAATATTCAAAGATAATTTAAAGTAGCGTTGTATCTTGTCGACTGCATTAAGCATTTACAAGAGCCAAATCAAGAATTCTAATCTGTTGGACAGAACCTCGTTGTCTGTCAACTCATGAACATCATTTTTCGTTTCTCATGATTTGTCTTTAAGAAGGAAATTAAAGGGTGGAGTGTTAGTGAGATTCAACTTTATATCGCTGTCATCTACAGTCTCAACTGCCCTTAAGCATCCAGTGAATGAGGAGATTAGTGGGTAATTAGAACATAATTTAAAAAAGTTCCTTTCTTTGCTGACTCAAAAGACAAATAAAGAAGTTGATCTCCAAGTTGCGTAATTATATGTTTGTTTGAGTACACAAGAGATTGAAATCCTTCATTTCTTTGCGCAATAATCTATAATCTGTCATCGTAAAGATCGCAAGGTGAAGCTCTTTAAAACTTCTCAAACATATTGACAAAAACTAAATTATTTTTAGTCACATATATTGTAAATATGTGTAATATTTAAAAAATAAATTATTACAATCATATTTTACTTAAACTTAATAGTCATTGATAATAAATTGTACTGCACAAATATCTAAATAAAAAATTACAAAATAAGTGTAGAATATTAATTTGATGAAAAGATTACAATATCTAATTTAATTTATTAAAAATAGAATGAAATGTTCTCAAATTCTCTCTTTCAAGTTGGCTTCGGTGAAGACTTTTAAGAAGTTTGATTTTGAATCGAATGGTGAATACATGAATTTAACAAAGGGTTTTGAAGACATTTGCTTTTAGATCATATAATGAATGATTAACTTCAATGGAAAATTCTAAGAAATTTGATTTCAGATCAAAGGTTAAATGCCTAACTTTATCTTAATCAAATGGTAAATGGTTAATCTTAGATCAAAAAGTTATATCATAACTTTAGAGGAAGTTTTCAAAGAAACTTGTTCTTGAATTAAAAGTTAAATCTTGGCTTTGAATGAGAATTTTGAAGAAGCTTGATCTTAAATTAAAAATTGAATCTTCACAAAAGCTTTGTGCTTGAGAAGATTCAAAATTTTGAATTTTAACTTGGTTGATGTCTTCAACTGAGAATTGTTGCTATTGATTGAAGTTACATACTTCAAATACTTGGATTTTTGCTAACAAAACTTAAAAAACATTTCAAGCCTTCACATCTCTTCCAGTGATAATTTGTTGATATTATGGAATCACACATATAGACTTTATATTTATAGGGCTGACATGGAGATGCTTAGCGATAAGCATTCTTATTTTTATCATTTATCACATTTTAATTTATTAAAAAGTAATTATTTGAAAATTGTTTGGAATGATACGCTTTGACATATATCAATTTCTTATTTGCCAACGAGTAATATCATTAATCTATGGGGCGGAGTGTTTGACTTACGAAGAATTTAAAATATACATCTCCCTTTTCTATTAGAAAATATAAATCCAAATGTAAGCGAAATCCTATTTTCTTTGACAAGGGAACTCTTTTTTCAAAAAAAAAAATTATAATCTTCGTTTTTTCCATTCCTTTTTATAAGAAATAAATAATGAAGATTTTTTTTTGGAATCCATTATTTTCTCGTAGGATTTTAAGTGATTTTTTTTATTGACACAAATTTATAAGGCGGAGATATACTTAAAATTAAAACTATTAGTCAACAATTTAAAACTTCATAATATTGCATTTGAATAAAACATTTAGAAAATACTAGAAATTTTAAAATTTCACATTTGAAAAAGGATAACACTAATTGCTGATATATTATCATATAATGTGCAAAGATTGACTTTTAAAAAAAAGTAAATTTGATGTGTAGTTAAATCTAATAATATATAGGTATACTACTTAGTCAGAATGTACCATAACTTCTCTCTAATAATATAGCATTTTAAGAGTAAATATAAAATTTATGAAATAACACCTATTTTAATTGAATTTAAAAATGTTAAATTTACTAACTTAAATTTTTCACTTAAAATGCTTATGTAATTCATAAATTCTATCTAGTTATTATCAAATAAAATATTTTAGTTTAAGAAATTTAAATTCCTTAATAATTAAATTACTAACTTCAATTTCTGTATTCAAATACTACACAAATGAAATAATTGCAAGAGATAAAATGTAGAATTTTTGTCTCTCTTCTTTACGTAAACATGTTATAGAGCCTTCTATGTATTTGTTCAATATTTCTATTGGATTAATGATATCCAAAACAATAGAGAAAATTAAAACCTCTGAATTCAACGTAGGTAGAATTTTATAAAGTTATGATTAAAAATTTATTTTAATTTCTATAAAATTAAATTTTTATTAATTTTATTTTTAATTATAAGTTTGTATCAATTTACTCTTCATAAAATTAAGAATTCTTAAATTTTAATTTTTTATATAATAATTCAATATTTCATTTCATGTATGGAATAATTAAAATTTAAAAGTTTTTAATCTCATAAAAATCAAATCTGATATAAATTTTTACTTAAAAGTAAAATTAACAAATTTTCTATCTTACAGCATCAAAATAGATTTTTAATCTAAAGTTATTTGATAAAAACGCCTTGTCTGTTGTCAAACATTCTCTTCTTGTAGCAACATTTCCTTAATTCCTTCATTGCATTTGGATCGGTACAATTTTCTTTGTTTAGTTCTCCATACTCTGCATATCCCCGTAATATGTAACAAGATGAATTGGCGAATTGGTGGAGGGAAGAGTCTGGTCGGGATCAAGCTTGACGTGTGATTTAAGTAATAGTTTCAACTTAGAGGTTGTGATAAATTTAGGGTTAAATCAAAATTTCCTTTTTTTGTAATTTTTACATTATATAATTTTGTCTTTATAATTTTTTTCTTGCAGTTATATTATACTAAAATTTAATTTAAAAAATCATTCTAGATTTTTGCTTCCTCTTATAATTAATTGACTATTCCCATTATCAATTCAAGAATATTTATTTGCAGCCTTCTAATAGGACAATTATTTAGTAGTTTATGAGCATGTTAATAATATAGTAACATCTAATATTTTAGAAACTTTCTTTTCTAATCATGTTAGAATAATCACTTTTATTATTTATAAAAATAGTAATTTGTAGAACTACACGTGTCATGCATGGCCCTAGTCATGAAATTGATGAAAGAAATGTTGGCAAATATAATGTAAAGTGCTTTTTATCATGTCTAATGTATATTTTTATGGATTCAATTCAATTGTATTTGTCTAAATATTTCTTCTAAAGCGTAACAATTTTTCTTCTCAACCAATTAATATCTCATAATTGTCATAACGCAACATAACTACACAAAGTAATAAATAGCAACCGTAATAGATATTAGATTAGATAATTGGTGATGGTAATAAATTAATTATAAATAAAAATAATTTTGCAGAGTCCTAATTGCAAGAAGAAAAAGATAAAACTAATGAAAAAAATATATACTGGGAGAACAAAAAGCTTAGTATATCCTAATCAAATTTTTTTAATAAAAACCTTTACAATAATTCAAGATTAAGAGGAGCATTGATCAAATTTTAGTGGCCCAGACTCCAAATACGTCATTAATATGTAATTTTAAGCTAATGACATTGTAACACATGATAATTCTATTCAGGTTTGCAAATTTTAAAGATGATCTTATAATTTATAATATATTACATTTTTATTTTTACGAACATTAACGCTTGGGAAGGTTAGATCGAAGTGGAGAATTCTATCATATTATTCAAACCCTTCAGCGTTAGAGAATTAATTATAATATATCACATTTTGTGACACACATCCAAGGCACAGAACTATTGGGCAATTTTAAGAGAGTAAATTTTCTTACTATTTGAGCCCAAACTTGCTGACAATAATGAAAAATTTTGGAATCAAAAGAGACGGGCCACTTCATACATACCAAAGAAAATTGACAAGAAAATTTTAGTTTTTTTTTTCTCCCCCTCTAAGAACAAACAGCCAAAAAGAAAAAGACAAGCACTTATAATGGAGAATGCATCTGCCTACATTTTCCAAGAAATGATAAATTTTAGAGAGAAATAAATATATAATTTTTTATTTAAAATTGTAGATTTTAGTAAAAAAAAAAAGTAGTGAGTTTTAAAAGAAAAACTATGAATCTACTTTTTACAATTTTTCTATTTTTAAAAATAAAAGAATCTATTTAAAAATTTATTTTTATAATTTACTTTAAAAAATTATAACTCTAAATGTATAACTTAAAAATAAAAAAATATAAATAATTTCTAATTATTTTCCTAACTTGTTTTCTTATTCTTAATATTAATTTTATAATTAAATAAAATATTTATTTATAATATCAATCACTTTCTATTTTTTTTTCTTTCATCCAAAAATAAATTTTAGAAATTATTTTTTAAAATATTTTCTAAAAATAAAAAATAAAAATATATATAAACACATCATATCCCTTTATTTGGCATAACCAAAAATAGGATTTTATTTCATTTCAAAATTAATTTTTTTAAAATGATATTTGACTTTAAGTAAAAAAAGATATCATTTCATTTATAATTTTTATTTTAATTATATTTTTACCATTATAATCCATTCAATTTAGTAAGGATATCACTAAAATTCATTTTATTTGACCTAAAAAATATATCACCTAAAAGATTTATTATCTTTCTAGCATCATATTTACCATAATAATATTAAAATTTACTTTTTAATTGATTTTCATGTATTTTTCAATACATTTAAAATAAAATAATTTATCTATAAATAAATAAAAATTATTTTTATTAAAATAAAATAAAATTAATTCTAAAAAAATTACATATCAAACTAACTCGACAATATCTGTTTTGGCCCCATCACTCGCCCGTCTCCATATTTCACTTTCAGATTCCCTTAAATTTATCAAAATTGCATTGTAACAATAAACATTAACGTAATTCCTGAGATTTTGGTAATGATTCATCTCCTTCCTTGTTTGATGTCTTTTGCATAACAATTTAATTTAATCCTACTAAAATAAATTACTATTAGATGCTCATTAAATATATACATTCCCCAAATAATCGAATTACAAAATATAAATCAATCTATCATAATTAAAAAAGTTAATGGGTGAAACAAATTAGAGTATATGCACTAATATTGGTATGTTCTAAGTTTGAAGAGAAAAGATGGAGAAAATAATAAGTGAAAATGGAAGATAAAGAAAGGGAAGAAAATAATCGATTAAAGCTTTGTTTGTTTTATTTTGAGATGTTTCTTAATCGGAAAAATTACTTGATTTTTAAAATAAAGAATATTATTTTTATCACAATTTTTATATTTAATATTGAATAAAAATATTTTCTATTTCCTTAATATTTTATAACTATATATAAAAACAAGTAAATGAGTCTATTTATAAAAAAATATTTTTTTTCAAGATAAATAAAGTTTAAATCATAACTTTAATTTCCTCCCCCTTATTTAATCTTTAGAAATAAAATTTAAAATTACACAAACACAAAATAATAAATAATAAATGATTTTAGAAAATTTAATACGTAATATTAGTCATAAACCTCTCTCAAATAATTTACCAAAAAAAAAAAAAGAAAACTCTTTCAAATAAAAGGAAAAGTGTAACATAACCTTTTATTCCTTTTTTTTTCTTCTATTATTCTTCATCCAAACGTACTATAAATTCTTTAATTTTCCATAATGATATCTACGACAATATTTATTAAAAAAAAATAATCTCTTGATATTACTAGTAATATAATTCAAACATAAAATAATTAATCATATTCTAAATGACGGAAAATATAAAATAATTATGATCTGACTCATACAGAAAATATGTGGTGCTTCATCCATTGTGATAAGAGTTTTGGATGCATGGATGAGTATCAGCTTCAGCGGTGAATCTGGGGATTTTTCACAACAAGAATCTTCAATATCATTTTCCTCTTTCTTTGTATTTTGACACGTAGATGGGTGGTGGGGCATGACTAATGCAACAAGAGCCATGTTCAGAGAATGATTTTGATGTTACAATGTGCAATATATTAAAGGACCAATCAACGTATATTAGTTTATATGGTTGGAACTTCGGTTTATTTTAATAAAAATTTAAATTTAAATTTTATAAATAAAATAAATAAATGTTGAAAGAGCTGTTTTTTTTTTTCAAAGTCCGACTCCATAATGTGACTGCTGGATTAGAAAAATATATATATTAAAGGTCAATAGGAAAAAAACATGAAATAAGTGGCTGTGAGCTTGTTTCAAAGAAATGGGAAACTATGTATCGCACTAGTTTTTGTCGTTTATATGACTATTGACCCGTGGTTGTGATAATAATCCAAAAGCTTATTTGGATTTCCTTGCCCTTTGCGAATCCGGTATATTTCGGTATGTATTTAATAATTTTGTACTTTCATAATTTTTTAATTAAAAAATTGTAATTTATTACAAATAAAACATTTTAAAAAATTTTAATGTAAATTTAGTTGATGAAATTATAATTATACTATAATTTTATATATATGTATTATACACAATTCATACAAACTTATATTTTTTAAAAAATAAAATAAAGTTGAGAAGAATTTAAAATATTAAACTTTTGTAAACCTTATAATTTCTTTAGTTAATTATAGTTTAAAAAATTCATATTACATTATTAATATAATAACATATTAATATACTATTAAATCTAATCATTAATATATAATTAAATAATATATAAGAATTTACAAAAAATTTTAATATAAAATTAAATTTGATGATGTGTTAATACATTAATAATAAACCAAAATCATTCTTTTATAATTTACATTCGGTGTAATTTTCTTTTCCGAAACCATTATCGTTATTATTGGTGATTGACAAATGTGTCCATCTCTGCTTTTGCTATCACCATCATTATTATAGAGGTTAAGTGCCAAAGAAAGTAGGGTAAATATGTCAATGCATGCGGAGAAAGAGAATGTAGAGTGGGGCGCCTAAACAAAATATGTGAATTTGGAAGGTCTTTGCAGTCACATCGCAGAGGAGAGCCAAATTAGCGAAGTATATTCCGGCCACACAATATATAATTTCTCGTAAAATGTTACCGAACAGAAAAACTATTTTTCACTCTATTCCAATTATATAATTATCCAATTTAACGGTACATTAAATTTTTTTAAGATATATTATATAATAATATAACAATAATTAAATTTGATATTATATTAATATACTATTAAGTTAGAATCGTCTCCTAATTATTTTTTGAAACTGTTTCACATTCTGTTTCGTTAGCATTCTTTATTTGGGGAATTCTAAGGTGCCCCAGGGGTTTCTAAACCCTGGGTGGTGTGGTACAATCTCATTCATTGGATGAGATTACCTAAGTCTTTGGTAATCTCATCCAATGGATGAGATTGTGACACATACCCAGGGTTTAAAAACCCCCCAGGGCACTGTAGTCTTCCCCTCTTTATTTTGATCTCAGGCCATTTTGCTAGTCTGCCGAACCGTGCTTCACAAAATGGCGCCGTAACTGCTGCCCAGTCCAGGGTTTTTTCATCTAAAACAAAATGCCCCTAAATCAAATTAATTCACTCTAGTTTCTTTCAATATTTAGTTTAATTCACAGAAAAAGTACAAATATTTATTGAGAAGTAAAAAATTATTAAATTATTTAATTGATAATTAACTATTATAATAAAGGAAATAAAATTTATCATCAAAAGGTTTTATTTTACATGACATCAAATATTCTTTAAAGGTTTTCTATCTTTCATTATATTCAAAATTTAATCTTTGATTTTTACCTATAGTGATTTAATCACACCTATAATTTTTTCAAAAAAAAAAAAGTAGAACTCACCATAAAGTTTTACTTTCCACACATTATAAAAAGTTATTTACTCACATTCTATTTAGAAAAAAAGAACTACCTATGTTATTTATAGATAAAAATATAAAACTATCTTATTAAATTTAACTAATAATCACTTTAATATTTTATCATCATCATTTAAAAATCATAATAAATGTAATTTATTAATTATAAAATATAAATATAATAAATTTATTTATTAATTATAAGATAAATAGGATGAAAATTATATAAAACTATAGAACATAAACATTAAATCATAAATATAATTATAATAGAAACTTAATTCTAAATAGACTTATATTTATTATATATATCAAATATATTATTTTATTTATTATTTTATATTTATTATCTTTATTATTTTAATATTCAATTATAGAAATAAAAAATTGTGTATTTCTTATCTATTTTGTATGTATTATAAAGGATTAATTATTTATTGCATTAATTATTTAACTAATATTTTCCCTTTCTTTATATTAAGATAATAATTATCTTAATTTGTTATATAAATTAATTTTAATTTTTATAGTAAATTAAAAAATAAGAAATTATAAGTTTTTAAATAATCATTATCCAAAGAGAGATTAAAAATATAATTTAAAAAATAGAAATAATTAAAATTTATTAATATTTTTTATTTTTATGTTATAATTTTAAAAGGTATATTTGATAATATTTTTTCACAAGTTTAAAGTTAAACTAAATAAAATATAAAAAGTTAATGTTTGTAAAGTATCAATTCTTTTGTATTAATCAAATAACTTTAAGTACTTCTTTTATATCAATTAAATAATTTTAAGTGCTTCTCAAAAAAGTTTACAAAGGGATTTACTTTTTAAGTAATTCAATTTCCTGTAAAAAATTTATTTCTTATATAAATTAATTGACACTTTATTTTTATAATATCTTTTTTTTTTTTTTGCTATAAGGAGGTAGAAAAAAGGAGTGTGCCATATGGCGATCTAGCTTTCTGTGATAGTTAGGTTAGTCAAAGTGACCCCACCTTGCCTCCTATAATAGTTAGGTTAGTTAAAGTGACCTCATCATCTATAGTAGTAAGGTTAGTCTAGACTCACCCAACCATTAAAGATCGTGGAGCCATTTGCTTATAAATAGAGACAATAGTCCTTACCCTTATCCATTCATGCTAGGCTTCACACCATCCAAGCCTTTCCTTTCTCCTTCTTCAGATAGTTTATGCAGTAGTGATTTATTGTAGTTATTAGTTGTTCCTATTTGCATTTGTTGGAAGATTATTTTTAGTTACTTGGTGACATTTTATAAATATATTTGTGTTGTAAGATACTGGTGTGCCCTAATTAGGCTTTAGTCTTATTTATATAGTATATACTTAATTTAAATAAACATGTTGACTCTTCTTCAGGAATGATCAACATAGACTCTAACTTACTAGTTTCCACTAACCTAACCTATTTATAAACTACACTTAACATCAATTTATTAAGTACTAGCATTTAAAATATCAAACTATCGAGGTTTAATGTATCTGTTTTCAAATGACAAGAGAGTTAGACTTGCCTGTATTGCTAATACTTTCCAATGTAAACTTGCCTAACTAACACCTTTATAGCATGACTTAAACATTTACAATTTTTACTTATCAATATATGCCCTCTAAGGAAGCTTTCAATTATATGCAAGCAAAAATATCCATTTGTTGGCCCAAGCCAAGCTTAAGAAGAAGACTTGGAAGATTTATCCTTATCGCAGTGGTGGTAGTGAAGCATCAATTTGTGGATTTGTAAAGTAAAAAGAATACAAATTGATAAGCCTAGAGTTTAGTGAGCAAACATCCTAAAACAAATGAATTATAAAATAGTTAAAACCTCACTAATCGAATTTATCCTCTTTTACTTATAACTTATCTCTTACTTATTTTCATAACCTAATCATTCATAAATATAATATTCTTATATGCATAATAATAGCATAATTTCATAAAATCACTTAATTTAAGAATTGCAAATTAATATTATTTAAAAGTATATAAAATGAAAAGTAACTAAATTTCCTTATAAATCCCATCCATATTTATTCCTCACAAGCCTATCCTTATCCTTCTAAGTCATTTTTGTCCCTCACAAGCAAATATCAAATCTGATATTCTAGTCATGGTATTGTTAGTTCACCTTCATCTCATTTCACATATTCAATAATATAATTCAAATTCAATTATAGCGAAATCAATTCTTATATCAGAAGATTCTTATGCCTCTTTGCATGGCCTCAAATTTCTCATTCAATATCAATTAATGTATAATAGCTCATAATATCATCATGGAATGAATTGCATGTTTTGAAACTTTGGTATACAACATTTAAAAGTACATGGGTTATAATTAATTATGCAGTCCTAGAAGGCAACTCCATAAGCATAATTGATTATGTAATCAATTATATAGATATAGAAGGCAAGGCTTTTGGCATATAATAAATCATGTAATTGATTATGCCATTCCAGAAAGCATGGTTCTCGTGGATAATTGATTATAAGTTTCTAGAAAGTGAATTCTTGGAGGCATAAGTGATTATGTAATTGATTATGCTTGTCTAGAAAGTAAATCTCTAAGGTATGATCAATTATATAAACAATTATACCTTGGTTTCTAGAAAAAGCCTTGCTATGAAAACACTATTTATTTGAGAATATTTCACTAAGATTTCATCTTTTAAGCTATAATACACAATCAAACCACCATATATTGCATTCATATCATTATTCACATTAGATCTAATAATAAATTTATACCTATTCCTCTATAAATTTGACCCATGGTGTACACCAATGAATAGGTCATGAAGCATTTAAAGTGAACTAAAGAAGTATTGAATTAAACCCTTTCGATTAAGTAAGAAGTCACAACTCCAAAAGGAGTGCATCACACCTCTGTCACTTTGTGATGATTAAGTTGTGACATTCAAGCAAGAAAGTCTTGTTCCTATCATTAAAGTGATGACAAAGTGGGATTAGATTAGCCTTATCAAATTACTTGTATCATATTTGTGACTTCAAGGTAGAGCTTTTTTGTTCTCATCACATACATTGATATTAAAGAAGAGTTTGGTTGTTCTCGATGTGCTATTCACACTAAAATAATGTTATCAAGGTAGAGTATGTCTTTTTCCTATTACATGATAGTAATATCAAGGAAAAATATGGTTGCTTCCATTACATACCTAGTGACTCTATTGAATCCAATGGTTGATCCTCTAAAAAGGATAATTCTTTATAGAAATCTAGGCAACACCACTTCCATCTCTACTTTGTGCCATAGTTTGGATCTATAAATAGTCCTTAAGGTTTGGCATCGACCATCAAAAACTATCTTCTCTAATTAGAAGTGTGATCTTCATAATAGAATGTGCATCTTTAGAACATAAGGAAACCCACCTCTACCAACTTTATACAAAATTACAATAAAATGGATTAGTTAGATTAAAGCAAGGTTTTATCCAACATGGTTTCGAAGTGCTAGAAATGGCATATTCATGCTTGAATTCTTTGTGCCTTGATAGGGATAAAGAATTTGAGAATAATGTCAAAACATTACTTTAGAACAAAGATGCAATAACATAAACAATGTAGTGTGACTTGCATATATGTTTGGCTTTACCCAATGGACTATCACCTTAAACTTTCCTTTTTCATGAAATGAATATAGAACACAAACCTATAACCCCCATTTTCAACCTAAGACTTACTAAAAAGGGAATTACATTGTCCTAAGTTTGATTCAGCCCATAAACTATCTTACAAAACCTTAAAAGTATCTTAAACCTAGTACTAATTTTTCCCAACACTAATGCAACTAACTATCATTTCATCCCTATAAATACCTCTTATTAAATTAACTAGGAGAAAAATATTAGATCTAAAAATAGCCTAATTCATGTATTAAAAATTCAGAAGAATACTTGCACTAAAAGATATCATGTATTATCATTCCCTAAAGTCACTATTGATAATAGCACTAAGAGACATTTATTATTTGCCCTCTATGCAAACCTGAGGTGCTTACTTCTCTTCATCTGAAAAACTAATTCCCTTAACTCTTATGCATCATATTTACACCTTCTCATTCTCTTAACTACTTTTCACATGCAAAGAACCCAAAACAATACCTAAAACATTCAAGCACAACATTTTTTAAGATTCATGGAAATATAGAAAACTTAACAGTAACTAAGCAAATTCATTCAAGATCATTGTTATTTAGTTAGAATATTTACTTACCTTGTATGGAGGAAATGCTAGGTTAAAGAAATTATTGTTTGCTTGCTCCTATTCATTCAAAAAATAGAATTTTAAGATTAAAGCTTTAAAAATCCCTTTTTGAACTAAATCTTTTTATCATTCCAAATCCAAAGAAAAAATAGGGAGAAATTTTGCAAAGATAGAAAATTAGAAGGCTTTACCTTATTTAAATGGAAAAGTATAAATGATTAATGAGAATTGGTGTTCTTTTTACCTTTTAGAAAGAGAAGAGAAGAAGAAGATAGAGATGAAGCTTATGAGTCTTGGTAAAGAAATGAAAAGGTTGGCTAAAAAATAGAAAAATAAGGAGTAATAGAGTCTAGGGCAAAAATGAAAAAGTGTCCTTTTAAACACTTACCTCTAATCATACTTAACCTTTAAACATTTTATAATACTTTTTTCCAATTATTTCACATATAAATTTTTATTCCCATGCTCCATTATAATAATTTATTATTTTCAAACAAAATATTTTAAATTTTAAACGTTGTAACAATTATATGTTTGGCATAAGTTGTAATTTATGTTTTTGTTAAATTATATATTTCTAAAATCTACATGATAATGTAAAACTTGATTTAGGCATTGCTTTCAAAACTTTGTCAATGTTAGCAATTTTGTTATTTAATAAAAATATGCTTTATTTTTTCTCAAAGACATTTTTTTAAATATGAAAATATTAGTTAAAAAAAACTAACAAGAACTTAATATTTGGAGGCCTTTCAGCTTTCTTTTTTTAAAAAATTATAATTTTTCAAAATTGAATATAAAAACATATACCTAAGAAAATTTATTGTCTTTAAAAATATACCAATAAAAATTATTTTCAATGATAATAATCAATTGAACTAAAAATTTTATTTTTTATTTTCTTTTTAATAATTATTAATAAAATAAATTTAAAAGAATTAATAATATGTATGGTAAAAAATTGGATAATAATGACCTACTTGAAAATATTAAAAGTTATAAGAATAGTAATTTTATATATTTGATGCTATCAAATAAGTTAAAAAAATAGCAATCAAAGGAAAATCGCTTTTTTATGACAAACATACCTTTGCTTCTTTATGACAAACACACTTACACATTTCATTAAAGACAATGCAATGACATAATTTTTCAATGCTTTCATACTACATTTCTTGGCACCATATTCTCACTCTCTTGATATAACAATCTTATTTTTTTTTATAAGAAAACAAAAATTAAAAGAAAGAGTTTGGAATGGAACAAGGTTGAGGATGTTTTAGGTTAGCATAAGAATGGAGAAAGAAGCGGAGGGGACAAGGGTGTTTGGGGTTTGCACAAGGGTTAAAAGGGGAAGTGTAACATGCTCTTTAAAATATAATAATTTAGAATATAACTCATGAAGGAAACTAATTAGAATAATTGGTATACCTTTGGTTTGAAATAGAATTGGTATATGTATAGGAAAATTTTGATAAATAAATATCAATGAATTAGGACATAAAATTAAAGTTGATATTTTAGTAAATTTAGGAATATGAATTTTATGAGAAATATATTAGAAAAGTTTAATAGAATAATAAAGCATAAGGTTTAAATTATTATAAATAAACATATAAGTATAGAGAAGATATAGGAAATAATTTCAAAAATGCCTATGGGGCATTATTTCACATTTTTATGATCATTTCCTTTCATCCTTTTTCATTTTCTCAAGTTCTTTCAATCTTTCCTTTCCTACTCTTACTTCCTCATCTCTTCTTCATTAATATAAGGTAAAGGAACCTCAATCTCCTTCAATTTCTTTATTTAATCAAGATAAGAGCTTTATTCTTGTTAAATTATTTCTTCATCTCCTCTTGATTTGATAAGAATTAGGTTTATTTTATTTATAAAGGAAATTAGAACCCTAACATGAGAAAATATATGATTTTAGTGCGACTAAGGTTAAAAGGCCTCAAATCCTATCTTCTAGCATTCTCTTCCATACTAGATAAGTAAATACTTCATTTTTTTTGCTAGATTTCAAGAATTTAAGATTAAAGTGAATATTGTAAGCTTTTATAGATATATGACTATAAATACTTGGATATTATGTTAATTAATAATGTTTGTTAAAATAAATTATAAGAATGGCTTTAATGAGATGTTACATTGTTACATTTATGATTGTATAAGGTTTGGTTGAAAATTTAATACATTGTGAATGCTAAAATCTTGGATAAATAGTGAAAATTCAAAGGATCTACAAAATCCCAAGTGATAGGCGACTATTCCCCATAAAATGCTTTTTAGGGGATATAATTGATTACATAGTTAACCATATGACCACATCTCTAGGATCTCTCTAGAGTTTAATAATTAACTATATAATTAATTATTAAGCCCCATATTTGTTCTTAGACCCTGATTGTTAATTACATAGTTGACTATGAACCTTAAAATCACTCATAAGGTTCCTATAGTTAAGTATAAAGTAGACTATACTTAGTCTACCTTGTTTTTATCATGATTGCTAAAAGTCTAATGGAATGTATGATTCCCAACCACTAAGATATGATGGTTTATGAGATAAATACATGCATTGGTGATCTTGAAATAAGAAATTAAGGTATTATACCATATAATGGATGATGCGAATAATCTTGTAAGTTGTTTATGCAATGGAATGTGTTATATTACTTAACTAATGTCATTAGTATGGCTTATACCATGATATAAGATATGAAATCATTATACAATTGAGAAATAAGAAATATGTTAGAGTAATGTGAATACTAAATGATTAATTCTTAGTAATTGACTGATGGAAGGTATAAGGTTGACATCGGAGGGATAAGGATGAAAAGCTTATAGGGGATATAAAGTTAATTTAGGAGTTACAAGGTAGATGTACACATTTTTATTTTCATTGTTTCATATTGTATGATGAATTTGGAACCTAACTATCATTGGTTGTTTTTGCATGACATAATTATATTAGTATGGATATGCATAAGCCTCTTGAGGCTACTTGGAATTAAATTAATAATATGAATTTTTATATATTGAGTTTCATAAGAAGATGATATGGTGGGTAAATTTAGTTCATTGTTATGCTTATTTGTGTTGGAATATTTACTCTTTAAACTTTAAACTTAGTCTTATGTAATTTATTTTGCAAATATAAAAGTTAAGCCTTCATTATTACCTCCTCAAAACTAGGCTTGCTTGCATGATTTTCAATTCACTTTTGTTACATTGAATATTTGTAGTTATATTGTTTCGAGCCTTATTTTGTATATAAGTTATGGGTAAAAGGATTATCAATTAAATTCCCTTTTGAAGTAGTTAAGGTAGCTTATCCTCAACTTAGGAGGAATATAAGTAATTTTAACTTTCTCATATTTTTTTAAATTCTGATAATGAATGAAATGTATCCTTTTCTCAAATGTCTCTTTCTTTCTTAATACATTCTCTAGCTAATTAATTAGGATTATTGTAAATAAAGTGGACTAGGTTGGTGGAAATTGGGTATCAAGTTCTATGTTAATCATAACCAAGTTATGGTTGCAATAAGAAGGAAGGTTTTCATTACACCTGAGGCAAACATTACCCCAGCGTCATAGGTGGCAGGCAAAGTGGCCAACCTTTTCACTTGTAATGTTAAGATTGTCCCATTCTAGTGCTACAGGCATTAGGGTTGATGTGGGCTAATCCCATCACTAGCATAAATGGGATTGTCATATTTGCAAGATTTTTTTTTTCATGTTGATATGATAGAAAAAAGGAGACATTCTAAAACTAAAGTTTTAAATTAGGTAAAATAAAAATTGATTTGATTTAAAAGGGTATTTTGGTCAAAATACCCACTCCTAAGGAAATGGTGCAGTTTAAGTAACTAGAAAAACAAAACTAAAAAAATTTTAATAGTAAAAAGTAAGGGATTTTTAAAATAATTTTAAAATTGAGACAAAGTAGGAATTAATTTCATAAACAATTTATTTTGCCCTAAAATTCCACACATTAAGATTTTATTGCTCCAAAATGAATCAATTAATTAAGAGAAAGCAACTTAAGTAGATACAGATGTAGTATTCTAGATAACTTAAACATGTAGAGCAAAGGAAACTTATGATGAACAATTTGATCTTTGCCATCGAATAACACGAACCTCCCATTTAATTGCCTTATAAGCAGTTACATTACATTCTTAGGGACATCACATCAAAACTAAGTTACTATTAGCATCCAAGTTCCTTTTTATAAGCTCTACAATAGGATAAACCCTCCAAAGACATTCAATTGAACCTAGTAATGCATTAACTTCTACTTTGTAATCACTCTCCACTTGTACAATCCTTCTAGGGAAATTGAAAGAAACTATCATAACTTTTTGAATAGTTAGGAACTCAGTTAATAAAGCTAATACATATTCAAAATTGTTATACTAAAAGCCTAACACTCCCCTAAAATAATTCTTAATTAAAATTATAGCTACCCTAAACCTATCACCCTAACATGTATCCATATTGAATTTAATCATGTTTTAGATAGGTGGACACCAGGAAAGAAAACTTGAATCATTAGAGTGTAAAGTTAGAAAAGCCTACTAATGTAGTGTGCCAATCTCCATCAGGTGCTTCAATTATTCATGGAAGCCTATTGATGGGTGTTTTTAGTTGTTAGAAATTAGGCACCTTTACCACATTAATGACATTATATTTGGCTTTCCAAAGTTGCTCGATGATAGTAACATTCTAGACTAGTAAATGTTACCGCAAATTGATGTCATCAATTGTTCCCAAATAGAAATCCCCTATCAAGAGTGAATCAAGGTGATTATAGATTAAGCGGGTCGTAATTAGCTAATTTGGATACTTTATAAGTTGAACCATAATTCCTTGGCAAGTTTACAACCCTCTAGAAGATAAATTTCAATTTCTAGCATTCAAAGCACAATGGACATACGGTATTATTTGAAGTAGCCAAGTAATAAACTTTCATCTTCGTAAAGAGTACTTTACTAGCATAACTCGAAATAATTATCTTAAATCTATCATGAAAATTAGAATTCCATATATCACTATAAGAATTTCAATATTTAGTGATGAAAGCTAGTAATGAAATATTAATAATGGAATTATTATTAGTAAATGGGTCTGTATACACAAAAAATATGTTATGATTTTAGTAATGGAATTAGCGAATAGCATATGCACTTTTATCATCATTTTTTTCTAATTTCTTGAAATTTTCAATTAAAAACTAAATTCATTAGTAAAATTTAATGATAAAATAAAAAAATTAATTTTAAATTATCAACGGATTTAATAATGAACTCAAGTGTAAAAATTTAAAAATTTATTTATCAATATAATATTTTTTTAAAATTACCAATAGTTATTTTATAATTATTCACTAGTTGGAATGCACCATTTCATTAAAATGGGTTAGTAATAGATTAATTCATCACTAAACTAGATTATATATTAGATCTTAATGTCAAACCCCTCTTTTTTCCCCTTTCCCTCTCATCCTTCCTCTCTTTCCTTAGACATTTTTGTTGCTTTTTTGCCTACCACCAATTGTTCCAACACTATTACTACTATCCATTACCATTATTATCTTTGTTATTAGCTATTGCATATTTTAATTAGTGAGTTTTTGTCATTTAGTTAATTTTTGCCACTTTTTCATTTTAGCTTAATTCTAGGGTTTGAATTTGATTATTTGTTATGTATCCTAGTTTTTTTCAAGTTTAATTTGTATGATTTAAGGTACAGGACTATTTTAGTTCATAGATTTGTATAATTTTTAGATTATTTTGTTGATTTCCAACTTAATTTATTGATATCCTAATTAGGTATCATGTTTTTGTTGAAAATTTTGTGAAAATTAGCTTAGTTAGTTTAATTGGAATGATTTAGGATTCTAGGATATTTTAGTTTCTTAATTTGTATTGTTTTTAACTTGTTAATTCTTAGCTTAATTTATTGCTATCCTAACCACGTATTGTGTTCTTATTGGAAAAAATTATGAAAAAATATTTTAACTAGTTTAATTTGTATGATTTATGTTTTATGGATATTTTACTTTATTGATTTGTATTGTTTTTAGCTTAATTTATTGATTTCTAGCTTAATTTGTTAATCTTCTACTTAGGCACTCTATTTTTGTTGAAAAATTTATAAAAATTAGCTCAATTAATTTAATTTATATGATTTAAAGTTTAGGGATATTTAAGTTTATTGATTTACACTATTTTTATCTCAATTTGTTGATTTCTAATTTAATTTATATGATTTGTTAATTTCTAACTTAATTTGTTAAGTTAGATAATTGAATTAGTATTTAGTTTGGGTATACAATTAAAATTAGTTTTAGTCTTAGTGTTAAGTCTAAGTTAACTTAGTATTTGTTAAGTTAGAAAATTGAATTGGTTTTTAGTTAAGTTAAGAAATTGAATTAGTTTTCAATTAAGCTAGGGAATTGAATTTACATTTTAGTTAACTTAGTTTTTAATTAAGTTAGGAAATTGACTTCATTTTTATTTAATATAGGAAATTAAATTAGTCTTAGTTGAGTTAGAAAATTGATTTTATTTCTTAGCTGACTTAGTATTTATTAAGTTGTTAAATTGAATCAGTATTTGTTCAGGTACGAAATTGAATTAGTTTTTAGCTAAGTTAGAAAATTAGTTATTTATATGATTATAACTTAATTTATATATTAAAAGTTAATTGTTTCATTTATTGAATATTGTATAGTATTATATTATCATGACATAAAGGTAGATTCACTTTTACTAGGGGGGATAGCCATGGGCTTAGAGGTTGTGATACCAAATTAATGACTCCATCATTTTCGACTACTCTAAGTGCTAACCTATCAACACCAAAAGTACCATTAATATAAATTATTCCATCGATATCATTATTGTCACCTAGGCAGAAATCTCAAGCTTCCTAGCTTATTCTTAAAGGCTTTTCTAAGCTTATCCTTTAGGACCTCATCCAGTAAATTACAAAACACCTAATCATTCATTTATAGACACTCACCAGCACATTCCTAAGGTATATGCCTAGTTGATGGTAGGATTTAGGTGCATTGGGAGGGTAACTCTATCATATCCTTAAGAAATTAAATTTCTTTTTACCTTGGTATTGATTGTTGGGATCGGGAGTCATACAAGCGCAGCGGAATAAATTAATCCCAACTAACGGATCTATGCAAAACGTTAAATTAGAATGTAGGATTCAGGTTATACCTTTATATGATTCCATATTTTGTTTGTTGATCACCTCTTCGACTTCCTTTTAGTTAAAGACTCTGAGGTATCCACATGAACCAGTAAATCACCAGTGAACGTCCTCACGATCATTGGTTGGAATTCGTCTCCTTAGGCTCGTAGTGCTAGCTACGTCTCTTTAAGGATTATGGTCAAGAATAGGTGCTAGAGTTTTTCTATGCTGTATGGGATGCGTGAATAATGAATCAATCTTATTATTAGCCAACAAGCCTATTTAAATAAGATCATAGAAAACTCTACTAATTTGGGCTTTGGTCTATGTATAATTATAGGCTTATTATTGGGCCTTATAATTATAACATAGAATTCCTAAGTATTAGGCCCAAACAATTTGGTCCATTAATTCTAAATCCACTAGGCTCTAAATGTGTGACCTTTCAAGCTCTCATTACATTAGCAATAATCATTAATCATATTAATGATCATAAACAATGAGCGGTGTCTAACAACACATCATTGTTACCCAAGTGATGAGAAAGTCGGTGATTCGACTGAACCTTTATATCTGATCATTATCTATATCCTTTTGTCCTAAACATCTAGATTGAGCACGAGACATGGACCATGTCATTCCTGTATAGTCCAATCTCGAGGTTTCTTTATCCTTAAGTAAGCTGACTGAAGCAAATGTAATTGACATCCCATGTCAATTCATTTGAGCATAGGCCATGCATTTTCTCAACTTTACTTAATCAAGGGCCTACAGATGTTACTCCTGTTATATAGGAGGGACAAATTCCATCTTGATCACACAAACCCCTCCGCATGATATGTGATATATCCAATAACTACCCTTCTATTCACTCAAGCATGAGTGACAGAATAGTATCAAAATATGAAACTCACATGTAGGGAACCTTAGTGATCTTAGGTCAAAGGACCATAATAATAATAATCACTAAAAATCACTCATGACACTCATATAATAATTCATGTAGTGTTCTTTGGATGGGTCGGTCCAGTATACAAGTTCTCTAACTTGTACTCATGTGTAAGCTTAATATCTCATATAAGTCACTACACATGCTAGTCTTAACATATCAAAGCAACCTAATCCACAATGATATATGACTAAGGACATTTAAGAATATAATTATTCTAAGATTATTATCATAATTAAATATATTACACAAATAATATATATAAATATAATAATTAAAATTATCATTAAAATAATATGATTCAAAATTATAATCATTAATATGATTGGTTTTAGGGCATATACACTAACAATCTCCCACTTGCACTACAACCAATCATCCATGTATTTAATACCTATGGATCTCATATGACTATCATGCTTTTGCTGCGTCAGGGCTTTTGTCAGTGGATCGGTGACATTATCATCGGTCGGTATTCTGTATATCCTGACATCATTTCTGTTAACAATATCTCTTATGAGATGATAGCGCCGGAGTATATGTTTGGATTTCTGGTGAGATCTAGGTTCCTTGGCTTGCGCAATGGCTCCATTATTGTCACAAATAGAGCTCTACTAGGTCAGAAATGCTAGGAATAACTCCAAGTTCAATGATGAACTTCTTAATCCAAACAGCCTCCTTTGCGGCATCTAATGCTGCAATGTATTCAGCTTCTGTTGTAAAATCAGCCACTGTCCCTTGCTTTGAACTCTTCCAAGTCACAACGCCACCATTAAGGCAAAATACATAACCTGACTGCGACCTGAAATCATTTTTTTTGGTTTGAAAGCTAGCATCAATGTAACCACTTACAATAAGCTCTTCCTCACCTCCACAAATCAAGAACATGTCTTTAGTTCTTCTCAAGTACTTAAGAATATTCTTGACAACTGTCCAATGACTTTCACTAGGATCTTATTGGTATCTACTCGTCATACTTAAAGCATATGAGACATCAGGACGAGTACATAACATGGCATACATGATAGACCCAATCGCAGATGCATAAGGGATCTTACTCATGCGCTGTCTCTCATACTCTGTGGAAGGACATTGAGTTCTTGAGAGACTTATGTCATGTGACATCAGCAAGAATCCTCTTTTAGAATCTTGCATGCTAAACCTTTTTAGCACCTTGTCGATGTATGTACTCTGATTTAGTCTAAGCAATTTTCTCGATCTATCTCTATAGATCTTGACACCTAATACATAGGAGGCCTCACCTAAGTCTTTCATAGAAAAATAATTTCCTAACCAAATTTTTACAGACTGTAGTGTAGGAATGTCACTTCCAATGAGTAACATGTCATCTACATACAACACCAAAAAGATTATTGTGCTCCCACTAACCTTCTTGTACACACAGGGTTCATCTTCATTCTTGATGAAACAAAACTCTTTGATCGCATTATCGAAACAAAGATTCCAACTCTGAGAAGCTTGCTTTAACCCATAAATGGATCGTTGCAATTTGCAAACCTTTCTAGCATTTTCAGGATTTACAAAATCTTCTAAACCTTTAGGTTGTGTCATGTACACACCCTCAAGAAGATTTCTATTAAGGAAAGCAGTTTTGACATCCATTTGCCAGATTTCATAATCATAATATGCTGCTATAGCTAGAAGAATCCTGATGGATTTAAGCATGACAACTGGAGAAAAGTCTGATTATAGTTAATACCATGGATTTTTTTGAAACCTTTTGCAACCAATCGTCTCTTAAATGTACACACATTACCATTCATGTCAGTTTTCTTTTTGAAAACCTATTTGCGCCTAATGGGTTTTACCCCTTCAGGTGGATCAACCAAAGTCCAAACTTAGTTTGAATACATGGAGTCCATCTCTAATTTCATAGATTCTAGCCATTTCTCAGAATCTAGGCCCATCATAGCCTCTTGGTAGGTTGTGGGCTCATCTTGGTCCATAAGTAACACATCACCGTGATGAGTCATGAGAAATCTATATCTCTCGGACTCACGACATATCCTACTAGATCTACGTGGATTCTGTGTTACATGAGTAGGTTCTTCCACAACTGGTTGTGGAACCGACTCAGGTTCCATCTCAAGTTCAATGTTTTCTCATTGATCTTGAATTTCTTCAAGTTTTATTCTTCTCCCATTAATTCTTCTAGAGATAAATTCTTTCTCTAGAAAAATACCAGTTCGAGCAATAAATAATTTTTGCTCAATTGGATTATAGAAATAATATCCTTCTATTTCCTTAGGATATCCAATGAAAAAATATTTATCAGATTTGGGTCTAAGTTTATCAGAAGCCTGATGTTTTACGTAAGTTTCGCAGCCCCAAATCTTCATAAAAGATAAGCTAGGACATTTCCCAGTCCATATCTCATATGGTGTCTTTTGAACTGATTTTCACGGAACACGGTTCAATGTGAAAACTACAATCTCTAAAGCATGTTCCCAGAAGGAATTTGGAAGGTCAGCCTAACTCATCATTGACCGAACCATGTCTAACAAAGTTTGATTCCTCCTTTCAGAAATACCATTCCATTGAGGTGTTCCTGGTGGAGTGAGTTGTGATATAATGCCACACTCCTTTAGATGATTAAGGAACTCTCAGTCTAAGTATTCACCACCTCATCTGATCGAAGTGTTTTAATACTTTTACCAAATTGATTTTGTACTTCATTTTTGAACTCTTTGAACTTTTCAAAAGATTCAGACTTGTGTTTTATAAGAAACACATAACCATATCTATTGAAATCATCAGTAAAAGTAATGAAGTACTAATAACCTCCTCTAGCTTATGCGTTTAAAGGTCCATATACATCACTATGTATAAGGCCTAATAAATCACTAGCCCTTTCACCTTTCCCAATAAAAGGGGCTTTAGTCATCTTACCTAATAAACATGACTCACATACCTCATATGATTTGAAATCAAATGAGTCCAAAAATCCATCCTTATAGAGTTTAGAGATGCGTGTCTCATTTATATGGCCTAAACAACAATGCCAAAGATAGGTTGGATTTAAATCATTAGTTTTGACCTTCTTCGTGTTTATATTATAGATTGGATTTTCAAGGTTCAGAACATAAAGACTATTCATTAATTATGCACTACCATAAAACATTTCATTTAAATAAATAGAGTAACATTTGTCCTTTATTATAAATGAAAAACCTTTCTTGTCTAAACAAGAAACAGAAATTAAATTTCTACTAACAGTAAGCACAAAATAATAATTGTCCAATTCTAAAACTAATCCACTAGGTAAAGATAAATAATAAGTCCCTACAGCTAATGCAGCAACTCTTACTCTATTTCCAACGTGTAGGTCCACTTTACCTTTGGCTAACGATCTACTTTCTTTAAGATCCTGCACATTCACACAAATATGAGTACCACATCCAGTATCTAATACCCAAGATGTAGAAGTAGATAAATTAACCTCTATAACATAAATACATGAGTTGGAAGTCCCACTTCCCTTTTGCTTCTTAAGCTCTTCCAGGTAAATCTTCCAATTTCGCTTCCAATGTCTTGGTTCTTTGCCACGCCACCTTTAGGCTTTAGTGCAGAGGAACTTGACTTGGACTTTCCATCAATCTGGTCCTTTTTATTTTTATTCTTGGCCTTAGACTTGCCCTTTCCTTTCCCCTTTTGAACCATCATAATGGGATTGGGCTTGGACTTTTTCAAGTTTTGCTCAGTAGTTCTCAACATGTTAAGCAGTTCAGGCAAAGTCTTATCAATTTCGTTCATGTTGTAATTCATGACAAATTGATTATAGCTTTCGGGCAACGATTGCAGAACTATATCAGTGGCCAATTCTTAGTGCAAAGGAAAACCCAATCTTTCAAGGCTATTGATGTATCCAATCATTTTAAGTACATGTGTAGCAACAGGTGTTCCTTCAGCCATCTTACACTGAAATAATGCTTTAAATACATCATATTTCTCATGTCTTGCTTGCTCTTGGTAGAGTTGTTTAAGGTGATCAATCATATTGAATGCCTCCATGTTCTCATGTTGCTTCTGAAGCTCAGAGTTCATGGTAGCAAGCATGAGACAACTAACATTCAGAGTATCTTCTAGATGCTTCTTATAAGTATCCTTTTTTGCTCAATGAGCATTAGCAGCAGGCTCATCTGGAGTAGGTTGCTCTAAGACATACTGCTTTTTCTCATGCTTAAGGACAATCCTCAAGTTTCGATACCAATCGAGAAAATTCGTCCCATTCAATTTATCCTTTTCAAGGATATATCATAGTGATAAGTTTGATGCATTTGATGCCATAGTTATCTACAATAGAAAAATATGCAGAATGAGAATCATGTATTTTATTTATTTAATAAGGTCTTTTATTAAATAATACTCCCACTATTTTTCTCAAATAATAGCCTTCACTATTATTTCAGAAAACCTTATCGTCAAGGTTTTCTAATGGGCCAAGATCCATATTTTATCAAATCTTGAGTTAGCTTTGGCTAATCGCCCAAGATATGGCTGTTTAGGTAGATAACTCCTTTGTCAATTACATCTTATGCAACTCTTGGATAGTTGGGCGAATAACATTTATTCAAATTCATCTCATGAATTAATAACTAACTCTATGCCTCTAGACCCTAATCCTATTGGTATAGCCCAGTTAAGTCAGGACCCAATAATTAGCAATTTGGATATCACTATTATCCCATCGCGCCTTACCAAGATAGACTTTAGGTACTTTGCTTTGGCAAACCCATCTATAGTCAATTAAGATCTTGACGAGGGCTATTATTGGAAGGCATCTCCTTTTTTTAACTTAATATTTTGTTTGAGGGATTTTAATTTATTTGATCTCACCATTATGTACTTGGTTTTATTAAGCATGCATCATATACATCTAGCATAAGTATCTCATACATTCATCATATGCATCTCATACATAAAATATAAATTAAACGTGACATGATTATGGCCTAACCTAAGTGATATTCTAGAGCTCAAGAATATCAAATAAAACTAAGAAAGAAAAACTTCTTCCTAAGAATCTTCTTCTTTCTTTATGGTTTGATCTCCACTTCCATTGTTTCCACTTCAAGTGCACCAATAAAATTATTACATAATAATAAAGAAACCTCAAGTTACATTCGAGGGGAATAAGATGAGAAGAGAATGTACAACTAGAAGTAATAGAGAGGCATGACACGTAAGCCGTATTTAAAAATTGCAACAAAACCAAACGCCATAATCATACACCATACATTAAGCAACAAAACAACATGATAAGTGAAACATATATCCAAATATATTTTCAATATCAAAATCTAAATTAATTAATTCTAAATTAATTAACTAATTACTTAATGTTGCACTACACAGAGAATTTACGGTGGTCCCGTTAACCAGTTAGCGGGCGGAGTTAAAGGGCAACGCCCCTGCCAGGGGGTTAGGGGGCGAAGCCCCCCGCCCAAAAAATTAATTACACCTAACATTCAGATTGCAATTCAATTTATCAACAATTGACATTCCCCTTTAATCAATCAATTCAACAATTATTGACACTCAAATCACGGGTTTACAAATCTGATTTATGACAAATTCATAATGGATAAATTTTAATCATATTAAAACAGATCTAATTAATTCACAGATTTTATACGAAACAAATTCAATAATTAATTTCATGAAAAATCAGATTTAGCCATTAGGTGCAAGGTATATCACATATATGAAAAAGATTCAAGAAGTTAATTTAATTAATTCTGATTCATGACAGAATATGTGTTTTAATCAAAAAACATCTATCATATATTAAAACAGATTCATGCAATTAATTCTTTTGATTCTGTCTAAAATAGAACCCAGAAATCAGTTTCAAATTCGAATCAAAATCTAGAATTATTGCAACAGATTTAAATTTAAAAAGAAACCCAGAAATAGATTCGAGTTTCAATCAAAAATCCAGAAACAGATTTGAATTCAAAACAGAAACAAGAATTAATCACAAAACACATTCAAATTTAAATCAGAATTTAAAATAAGGTTCAAATTCAAAACAGAATCAGAATTAATCATATTAAGTTTGCTTGAACCAGAATGCATAAAATCAAATTTACCCTAATCTTAATTAGGAATCATTGAAGCGTGATATACAGAACAATTCATTAACATCATAATCACGCAATTAGCAAACAAAATCTTAATTTAGTGTTTTACAAGTAGCTCTGATACCATTGTTGGGATCGGGAACCATACGAGCACAACGGAATAAACCGATCCCAGCCAACGGATTCATGTAAAACGTTAAATTAGAATGTAGGATTCAGGTTATACCTTTATATGATTCCAGATTTTATTCGTTAATCACCTCTTCAACTTCCTTTCGGTCAAAGACTCCGAAGTATCCACACGAACCAGTGGATCACCAATGAATGTCCTCACGATCACTGGTTGGAATTCGTCTCCTTAGCCTCGTAGTGCTAGCTACGTCTCTTCAAGGATTATGGTCAAGGAGAGGTGCTAGGATTTTTCTATGCTGTATGGGATGCGTGAATAATGAATTAATCTTATTATTACCTAACAAGCCTATTTAAATAGGAACATAGAAAACCCTAACTAATTTGGGCTTTGGTCTATGTATAATTATAAGCTTATTATTGGGCTTTATAATTATAACATAGAATTCCTAAGTATTAGGCCCAAACAATTTGGTCCATTAATTCTAAATCTACTAGGCTCTAAATGTGTGACCCTTCAGGCTCTCATTACATTGGCAATAATCATTAATCATATTAATGATCATAAACAATGAGCGGTGTCTAATAACACATCATTGTTACCCAAGTGATGAGAAAGTCGGTGATTCGACTGAACCTTTATATGTGATCATCATCTATATCCTTTTGTACTAAACATCTAGATTGAGCACGAGACATGGACCGTATCATTCTCGTATAGTCCAATCTCGAGGTTTCTTGATCCCTAAGTAAGTTGACTGAAGCAAATGTAATTAACATCCCATGTTAATTCATTTGAGCATGGCCATGCATTTTCTTAACTTTACTTAATCAAGGGCCTACAGATGTTACTCCTGTTATATAGGAGGGATAAATTTCATCTTGATCACACAAATCCCTCCGCATGATATGTGATATATCCAATAACTACCCTTGTATTCACTCAAACATAAGTGATAGAATAGTATCAAAATATGAAACTCACATGTAGGGAACCTTGGTGATCTCAGGTCAAAGGACCATAATAATAATGATCACTAAGAATCACTCATGACACTCATATAACAATCCATGTAGTGTTCTTAGGATGGGTCGGTCTAGTATACAAGTTCTCTAACTTGTACTCATGTGTAAGCTTAATATCTCATAGAAGTCACTACACATATTAGTCTTAACATATCAAAGCAACCTAATCCACAATGATATATGACTAAGGACATTTAAGAATATAATTATTCTAAGGTTATTATCATAATTAAATATATTACGCAGATAATATATATAAATATAATAATTGAAATTACCATTAAAATAACATGATTTAAAATTACAATCATCAATATGATTGATCTTAGGACATATACACTAACATTGATTGTTTATTAATTTGATTAAAAGGTTTTTCTTAAATAATGTAACTTGAATTTCATGAACAAATTAAATATAATGAGTGTAAGGAAAAGATATGGATAGAAACAAGTCTGATAAAACATGAGAAATTAAGAATGATTGAGAGTAAGCAAATTTTATCAGGCATTCAATGTTAGAAATTGGGGCAATAGTTAGCTATAGCTTAGAAAAGGCAATTGACGAATAAAAGCTATAACTTACCTTTTCTTAAAATGCCTCTACTATTATAAACCAAACTTTAGCCCATTATTCTTTATATTTCTCTTTCCACAAACCTTAACTTCTCTTTCTTATTCTCTCTTCTTTTAATCAAGTTACTGAAAGGGTTAATTTCCATTAAGTATCCATACAATCAAGGTAGAATTTCCTAAATATTAACCTTGCTTTAGCATTTTCTTAATCTTCTTTTAAGGTTTATTCATTTAAAAGTTTTGGTTTAAGGAAGGTTTTGAACTTTAATGTTAATTTTGGAGTTTTTAATTGATTAAGGTTAAAAAATGGGGAATGTAACCTTTTAAATCTTTAACCAAGATAAGTGAGTAAATATTTTAGCTTAAATTCAAGATTTTGAATGATTTTTAGTTAATTTTGAGTTTCAGTTCTATTTTTATTAAGTATATAAGAAATATTATGAGTTATGATAATTTGTGATGTTCAAATGATAATTGATTATTGATGATAGAACTAGCCTTAATGAAGTCCTATTAAGATGTATTTGTGATTTGCTATAGACTACTTAAATAACTAATGAGTTTAGATGAGTTTGAAGGTGGATAAATAGTGATTTCATAAGAAATTTGCTAATTTTGAGGTTATAGTCAACTATTTAGTCCACTATATCACTTCTAGTACTTTATAATCAACACAAAAGTTCTAAATGGCTTTTGGAACTTCATAGTTGAGCATGTTAGAATAGAATTTTTATGTTGACTTTGAAATATTATAACTTTTTTGTCTTACATTCAATTTTAGCAAATCACCTATCTTTGGAAAGGTAATTAAGTCTACTTTCTAATGAAATAATTTCATATTAATATCTTATATATATTTTGAGACATCATAAAACAGTGGAAAATGTTAGGAATTCTAGATTACAAAAAATTAATTTTTTGGAACTAACTTGTAAAGGTCATAACTTTTTCATATCTGAAACCATTTTAAGTAAATGATTAATCCATGCAAAGCCAATTGAGTTTGTTCTCATATAAAATAAGTTTTATAAATAATAAATTTTTAATTTTTGAGTTACTTATAAAATATCATTTAAAGGTCAAAACTAAGATGATCGTATAAGGGACTATACCTAGTATACTTTATAATATCATATTTTATAAAAGGTTAAAGTGTGATATAATGGTCTCATTCATTAAAATAAGATAGTATGCAAAAATCATTAGATGAATAAATGATAATGACTTTGAAATGAATCTTTGACATGATGTAACACATGATATTTGATGTGAATGAATTTGTTTATGAGATGAGATGAACCATATGGCCATACATTTAAGGCATGGTGTTGTTATGAAAATATGATGCCTATGGCTTAAGATATGATATGAGAAAAAAAAATAAAATGTACATTGTAATATAAGATTTGTGATGGAAGGATGATATGATTCTTGAACACTCGATCTAGTTATTACTTGTGGAAGGTATAAGGTTAACTTTAAAAGGATGAAGATGGACTTATAAAGAGTATAAGGTTAATTCGAGAGCCATAAAAGGATTTATATGCTTTTTTTTCATTTTTTATTATGTTATAATGTTATTGTGTGATGGTTAAATATATAAGATTGTGAACATACATATAATAGTTTCACATAAAAGGACTTCTCCTTTATAAGCTGAGTTAATGATGGATAAAGAAAGAGTAATAAGTGAATAAATGATATACTTATGACTATGAACTAATATAATGTGAGTATGTTCATATTGTTCTTGTTCTACATGCTATTTAGTAAGGAAGTCATTTCTTTCCCTTGGATAAAGTTATAAAGGTGTAGTTGATAATAAAAGCAAAATTTGATCGTTTTAATGAATACGGATATGCATACATGAATTTAAGTTGCCACAATATAACTTAAAACTAGTTATATTTTATAAATTCCTAAATATTTATTCACTGAGTTTCAAAAAAGCTCACTCCCTTCTTTTCTCTATTTTGTTTTCATCGAGGTTCATTCCCCTTAGGTGTCCAACTAATGTCAGATGGGATGAAGGTAGGCCCACTTGTAAAATTTTAGCACTAAGGTAAGCAATGGGATAATTAGATTTATTTTGAATGTTGAATCATTGATACATTTTATATTTAAATTCTTAAATACATATACTTTTAAAAGTATAACATCTTTGTATGTAAGGCATTGTATTAGACATATTTAAAGAAGGTTAGTAGGTTATCACTTGTAATAACTTCCTATACTAGTCATATGCCCTAAGGTTGAGTTATGATAGACTTATAAGTACTAGTTAACATTTAGTTATTTATTGTATAAATTTGTATTGTTTAACATTTGTATTGAATTTGCACTCTAAGCTTTAGTTGTATTTCATTGCAAGTTGACTGTTATATATACCTATGGTCCTATTAAGGAAATAACAAAAGTGATATAGACATGTTTCATGAGTCGGTCTTCACTTAAATCAATGTTTCTTAAAAGCTTAAAAATGGTTAGTTCAAAGATTGATAGGTAAATTTAGGGTTTAATATAAATTAGTTTTTGTATTTATATTTTAATTCGATAATTTTTAGTATTTGACTTCAATTACTGAATGTTTGCAAGTCACCTAAAAGTGGCAGCTCGAGGTAGCATATATGATTGGAAAGAATTTTGCTCATAAGGTTGTAGCCAATCATAAAGTCATAATAGACCAAGTGAGGAAGGCTTCAATAAAGAAGTTTAAGTATATGCTTGAGCACATTTTTAAGGACCTCAAGAAGAAATAGGCTAAAGATATTAACCTTAAGAGAAAGCAAAAGGCCAAAAAAAAAAAGCAACTATTATTGGAGAAAGCCTACATATTGGTAATTCTATTTCCATAAGAGAAAGATGATGAGTTTTAGTTTTAATTAGTTTAAAGTTAGTTTTAGTATTATTTCATTGATATTATAACTTTTGTGTCTATACATAAATTTTTAAGTAGCTAGTCTTATTAAGATGCTTACTAATCTAAAGGTGTTCATACATGCTTACACCTATGTCACTTCGAAGAGTGCCTAAGAGTTTGTAGATGAGAGAGTAAAGAGGACCCAAGTAAGATTTAATTTCTATTTCTAATATATATGCATTACATTATATGTTTTTATATATCATATGTGTTTAACTTTCAAATTTAATTTTGTAGGGTGAGTATTTTTAGATTCTAAAGGCACAATTTTCTCAAGCATCATTTAAGGTGGTCATGCTAGATTTACATAAGTCGATGAGACCTCACTATGGATAAAAGCAACTAATAGTTGAAATAAAAAAGTTTGCATTTATGGCATATGATAGGAAGCATGCCAGCTTATTGGGACATCATTTATCATAGTTAGTTTGTCCTTGTAACTTGAGCTACAACAGTTGCAGAGCACCATCAAACGATAACATGTAAAGCTCAAGGTGACACAAGAAAGGGTAATAACTCAAGAATAACAACTTATATCTCAATAGTTAATAATTAAGCAATATGTGCATAACATTAACATCTTGATCAAGAGACTGGCAACAGCTGCCACTAGCTAACTAAGGAGGCAAACACCATAAGAACAACCAACAACGAGATGTTGAGAGCTAGCCACTTAGAGATTTTGTTTTTATATGTATAAACATTAGACATGATTTTTTTTAATAATGAATTTTATTGAATTTATTATTTTTTTACATTATATAGATAAAAAACTAAAAACTTATTTTAATCATTGTAAGATTGAATTTTTATTAATTTTGTCCATAATTAAAATTTTGTATTAATTTAATCTCTATAAGATTAAAAATCCTCAAATTTTAATCCTTACATACAATAATTTAATATTCCATTTTATGTATGGAAAGACAAAATTTAAAGGTTTTTAATTTTATAAGAATCAAATTAATACAAACTTTTAGTCAGGGATAAAATCGGTAAAAATTTAATTTTATAGGGACTAAATATGTTTTCAATCATAAATAAAATATTAGCAGTTAATTTTGTTTTATAAAATTCAATTCAAACATTTGATTATTAATAAGTTTTAGATTTTATGAAGTTTGATTGTTGTAGGATATTTGTAGTTTAGCTTACTACCAAAAAAATATTAACAAATTTATCCAAAATTAGCAACGGAGTTTTGAAGATGATGTTGCTAATTTTGGAATAATTACACATTTTAGTGATAGAATTTCCAATGGATCCAAGTTAGCGACATAAAATTTCATAAATAATTCAAAGTTTAGTGATGGATTTTTTACTAATTAAAATAAGCGATGGAAATATTTTTCATTAAAGCACAATTTACAGATAGAAATTCCATCAATAAATATAAGGTTAGTAATGAATAAAGTATTGTCAATTTTACTTGTCATTCATTTTATTTATTGTTGACTTATAAAATTAGTGACGAAAATTAGTAATGGAAATCAATGATGAATAACATAAATCCATTGCTAATAGAATTATTGATGCAGCATTTTCATATGCCTTTATATCCATCATTTTTTTTTACGGCAGAATTGTTGGAAGTATGAATTAAAATCACAAAATATGAAATTAATCATAATAAAATTGTGAGCGTACCTGGAGCATAATTTGATGAAGCCATGACTGATCTAAAAGACAATGAGTAGAATTACAACCTACTTGACCCCTTAGGTTATCAAGATAGAGAGAAAAGGGAGAGAAAAATTTAGAAGAGTGGGAATCCTTATTTTTCAGTGTGTCAAAATAATAACCCTGATTTCTTTATTTAAGGTTAGACTTGTGATAGGAAACCACTGACCACTAAAGGGCTGTAGGTTGGGACCTCTACCCATATGGGCTTATGCATGATCCAACCTATCATGGATCATACACATTAAATTAGGGCCCGATCTGTTCTATGCTTAATGTTAAAATACAAAACTAATTACTTAAATAAATATTCCAATAATTGATTAATGCTAATCCATATAATATTTCTAATAAAATTAATTATTTTATTTTTAAATATAACAATCTCCCACTTGGATAGCATTAATTAATTATATGGAATAATTAAAATATCAATAATTAAGTAATTAGTTATACATTAAGCTATAAACTTAATTCAGAGAATGAGACCACACAGAATCACTGAATCCGATAGGGAGACAAGTGATATAATGTCTCATAATCTGAAAGGAACAGAATAAAGTTTAGTCTTTCAACTATAGCTCAGAAGAGAAACAACTTAAAATTATTGAATCCGATAGGGAAACAAATAATTTATATATGTATAAAACATATTACCAATGTTTCAATATCCAAACTGAGTGACGATTACAAAAGTGGAATGAGACCATACAGGATCACTGAATCCGATAGGAAGACAAGTGATGTTAAATTAATGTCTCATAATCCCAAAGAACTGGATATATATATATATATAAGGTTACTGAGCAATGATTGCATAAGTGGAATGAGACCATACAAAATCACTGAATCCGATAGGGAGACAAGTGATGTTAAATTAATATCTCATAATCCCAAAGGAACTTGATATATATATAAAAGTTAATTTTTTAACCACAGCTCATATCATAAGAGAAACAATTTAAAATCATTGAATCCGATAGGGAAGCAAATGATTTATATATATGTATAAAACATATCACCAATGTTTCAAAATGAGCAATTACTGGTCACAAATATCAACAAAATAAGATAAGCATATCTCATACTCCCACTAAACTAAGGCTTCATAAAAAAAAAATTTAACAAGACCCATATAAGTTACTTGATTTTAAAACACTCTTATAGGTAAGCCTTAAGTCAACGAATCCCTTGCATGTCTCCACTAGGGTTATGTTTAATGTGAGTCTGAAATTCAGCAATCTTTTCTCTCTAACAAATAGGAGTTTAGCATAAAAATTGTTCAATATGTCTAGAAATCCTATTATTTTGAGAAAAGCACATAGCAGAAGCCTTATCGCAATAAAAAAATTAGTAGAGATCGTGATATAAAATTAATTAATTACGTGTCAAATATCAACTTCCTCAACCTTACAGTCTGTCAAGTGGCCTCATAATATGCGATAAACTCTGCTTCCATTGTTAAGGTAGCTGTGAGTGTCTCTTTAACACTTTCCTATGAAACAGCTCCTCCAAACATCATAAAGATGTATCTAGATGTTGACTTACGATCATCTATGTACAAGGCATAATCAGAATCTGAATAACCAATACTTTCAAGTAAATTAGATTGTCTACAAGTCAACATATGATTCATAGTACTTTGTAGATGCTTCATGACCTTCTTGGTGACTTTTCAATGATCCATCGTAGGGTCACTTGAGTATCTTCCAAGCACACTAATAGCAAAAGCTATATCTAAATGAATGCAAACATGTGCTTGCATAAGATTACTAATAGCGGAAGCGCAAAGAATCTTATCCATTTTATCCCTTTCAATATCAACTTGAGGGCAATATGATTGAGACAGTGTATTGTCTTTCTAAGTAGGCATTGGACTAAATGCACAAGTGTCCAGTTTAAATCTTTCAAGCATCCATTCAATTAAATTAGCTTAGCACAAACCCAAAATACTATGAGTTATATCATGATAGATCTGAATTCTAAGAACAAAGGATGTTTTTTTTTTTGTCAAGATCAGAATGACATGATAACATGCATTTTAACTCATCTAAATTAATTGAGTTTCTAGCCAACAAAATGTCATCAACATAAAGCACTAAGATGATTAAATTACTCTAATAAATTTATTAAAATTTCTGCAAGTACACAATATAGTCATATGGTATTGCAAGTCTTTAAACCCTTTGTGAACGTCTAAACTTAATGGCTAGCTGATTAGATTGTTCAACATAAGGATCTTTATTTATTTGCACTGAAATGTCAACTTTATCTCCTCTAGTGGTGAGAGAATCAAAATAGGTATAGGCAGAATGGTGGCCTTGTCACATAAATTGATAGCCTTAAGCATTGAACTCCCACTATCCAAGCCATCCTTAGAATAAAAATGTCCAATCAAACTTGATTATCTTGATACTATAAGTGAGATAATAAAATCTATAACCTCTTGATCCAATTCAGTACTTAATGAGGAACCCACTCATTGATCTAGAGTCTAACTTTTTCAATTAGGGATTATATGGTCTTATATTTACTTTTCAATCCCACAATTGAAAAGATTTCAAAATTTTAAGAAATCTAGATCTAATAACATACCTTTGTTTTACCAATCTTTCTAATCTCTCTTTAGAAAAATGGCCTAAATTTGATCCCATAAATGGAAGAATTCTAACTAATTCTAAGTTATTTATGCCTAATTATAGCATTGATGGGAATATCAGAAGATACAACAGGATGATCTTTTAAATTCAAATCATATAGATCATTTTGTAAGGTGACATTACCAACAATAGAAAAATCACTATGAATCTCAATCTTTCCACTTCCTTGCCAAAGGGAATAACCACAATTATCCAAAATAGAATTAAAAATCAAATTCCTTCTGGTAGAAGGTACATAAATAACATTATTCAAATCCAAAATATGTCTAGATGGCAAACATAAGGAAATTGATCCTATGTATTGAACCTTAACCTTACTACCTGCTACTTCTAAGACATTTCTCTCTCTTATTTGGGATTTACTGGTTCTTGAGCCTTTTTAAAGAATTTGTAACATGAACAGTTTCACCATAATCTAACCACCAAAATCTAAAAGATATTTCAAGATTATTGGACTTAAAACATACTAAAGTTAGATAGGTAAAATTGAATTTCTCTTCAACAACTTTCATGTACTCCACAATAGTGTCCTTATCTGGGATATTCTCTCTAATTCCCTTCTCAATAGTGAACTTAATCACTGCCAAACAAATCCGGTTCGATTCATACCATTGTTTATAATAAGTCTTATCTGCAGCACTAGACTGAGGTAAGAGATCAGCCGGCTTTGGTTCTCTAAGAGTCAAATCCTCCTTAGAGATTATCAGGTACATGTTCAAGGACTCTCTCCATTCATCATAATTTGTTCCATTAAGAATTCTCACCACAGATAGTTGTTGAAAGGCTGGGATTGATGCAACAGGATTGGAAAATTATTAATTATGCGTGCACAACATAATTACAATACAAGATTCCCAATTAAACAAATCAGTAAAATAACTATCTAACAAGGTGGTATCCAAAATACATGTACCATAGATTTGGTTTGTACAAGAGCCTACATAAAAATGTAATTAATATAGCCATACCGATAGGGTACAAGAAATATGAAAAATATTATAATTACTGCATGCCTATTCTAAGGAGTCTAAGCCTTAAAATTACATTAATAATGTTACACGGATAGAGTGTATCCATCATCAATGCAATGTACTCCTAAAAATCTTAGAAGGAAAATATTTTATGAAAAATAGCCTTATTATATTCCTAATTTATCATTGGTATGAAATAAATAGCTTTAGGTGTTTTATATGTACTAAAATAACATAATTAAGGGCTCAAAATTATTTAATATAATTATGTTCATAATTAGAGAGTGTGACAGCACACCAAGCCCAGAAAAAATATAAAGAATATCCATAAATTTTCTCAAACCAAAATTTCATAGATAAAATATATTTTTATGCAATCAAAACATTACAAAATTTAAAATAAATACCTACTGCTCTCAAAAAAATTGTTGAAAAATTATAGATAAGTAGGAAATTAAATTCTATACATCTTGGAAAAAATTCAGCCCGAAAAACCAAGCGCGTGCTCCACACGCTCCACACGCGCCAAGGCGTGCGCGTGAGGTTACTTCTGCGCCAAATGCCAACTGGTTGGCGCGTGAGTTACACGCGCCACATATGCGCGTAGCTCACGCCAGATGCTAACTGGTCAAAGGCGTTCTGGCGCAACAGGCGCGTGTATGCCACGCGCGATTGGTGCGTGTAGTCACGCGCTGCAGAATCTACACTTTTCTTCTGCGCGCGTGGTTTTCACGCGCTCTGCTGGAGCGTGTGTCCCACGCGCGGCAGCACCAAGGATGCCTCGTCTTCCTCCTTCGTGCTGTTTCGATTTTGTTACTGTTTTTCCGTCATAATTGGGTTTTTAAGTTCCAAAAAAATTATTTTTAACCCCTTTTAATTCCAGAAAATTATATCTAACCTATTTTTTTTATACAGATTTATGTTTTACTCAAAAGGAAAAGCTTTAGAACTGTACGATTTATGTTCTTAAATTTTTCAGAAAATTCAAACTAATGCACAATAATCATAAATTTAATACAATCAAATAACATAATAATATTTTCGATGTATTTGAGATCAGAATTTGACATTCAATCAAAAGAAAACAAATCCAATTAATTCAGAATTAAAATTCTGAATTTGATAATTTCGTGTACGAAAATAAAAAAAAATTTGGAGATTTCATAAATTTTGCAAAGACAGCAAAAATTGCTCATAATTAAATAATTCATACATCAACATCGCTCTGATACCAATTGTTGGAAGTATGAATTAAAATCACAAAATATGAAATTAATCATAATAAAATTGTTAGCGTACCTGAAGCATAATTTGATGAAGCCATGACTGATCTAAAAGACAATGAGTAGAATTACAACCTACTTGACCCCTTAGGTTATCAAGATAGAGAGAAAAGGGAGAGAAAAATTTAGAAGAGTGGGAATCCTTATTTTTCAGTGTGTCAAAATAATAACCCTAATTTCTTTATTTAAGGTTAGACTTGTGATAGGAAACCACTGACCACTAAAGGGCTGTAGGTTGGGACTTCTACCCATATGGGCTTATGCATGATCCAACCTATCATGGATCATACACATTAAACTAGGGCCTGATCTGTTCTATGCTTAATGTTAAAATACAAAATTAATTACTTAAATAAATATTTCAATAATTAATTAATGCTAATCCATATAATATTTCTAATAAAATTAATTATTTTATTTTTAAATATAACAACAATTTCACTCATTAGTTTTTTCTATTGCTATTTTTTTTTTGGGTAGTGTATGAGACCACATTTTGTTGTCTGCTGATGTGTGTTGATACTTGATAATTACCATGTGCGCTGATTTATCCAAAATTAGCAACGGAGTTTTGAAGATGATGTTGCTAATTTTGGAATAATTACACATTTTAGTGATAGAATTTCCAATGGATCCAAGTTAGCGACAGAAAATTCCATAAATAATTCAAAGTTTAGTGATGGATTTTTTACTAATTAAAATAAGCGATGGAAATATTTTTCATTAAAGCACAATTTAGAGATGGAAATTCCATCAATAAATATAAGGTTAGTAATGGATAAAGATATTGTTAATTTTACTTGTCATTCATTTTATTTATTGTTGACTTATAAAATTAGTGATGAAAATTAGTAATGGAAATCAATGATGAATAACATAAATCCATTGCTAATAGAATTATTGATGCACCATTTTCATATGCCTTTATATCCATCATTTTTTTTTTCACGGCAGAATTTCACTCATTAGTTTTTTCTATTGCTATTTTTTTTTTTTTGGGTAGTGTATGAGACCACATTTTGTTGTCTGCTGATGTGTGTTGATACTTGATAATTACCATGTGCGCTGATTTATCAGTGAACTTTCCCGATGTGTTTAAGCCCCAATGCACAGTGCACATAGGCATTTGTTTCCAACTTGCAGGCCAACTTGGCTCAGAAAGCTTCACTAATATTTTGAATATGAAAGCGCTTAAAACCTAACCCTCCATAAACACCGTAAACTTTAGGCTGACACCACTTAAACCATGCTTTTGAACAATAATAGGGAGCTTTGTCCTTGTCAACCCCACCAGAACTTCCGGCATAAAGCATCCTCCTACATGCTGGAAAACTCTACGCACTCACCCAAAAGTTGATAGCAATGATTGTTGACCCCACGTTAACATGATATTGATAAACTAGTCACTACTATGTTCCGCGCGAGTGCAGAGACGAGATAAAGCCTCTCGGTTATTTTTTTTTTTTGGACAAACTAAAAAAAATCCATTAACCTTTGGAGTTTACTTTTTATTCCTTTTAGTTTTAAAATTTTGATATAAAAATTTAAATTATAAAAAAATTGAAAATTAACATTTATCATTCATTTAATTTGTCAATTCATTAAATTGTATTATTATATTATAATTTTTTATAAACTTCTTAAATACGAATAATTTTATTCCTATATGTTAGTATATTAAATTATTCTCTGAACATGATTTTTATGTTATATAACTAATAAAATTAAATTATTCATATAGTATTTAAATTAAATATATGAACTAAAGTAAAAATTTATGTGCTAAGAAATTACATATAATAAGTTAATAAAATAATATTATGATTCTTATTTAAAATATTTATGAAAATTTAAAAAATCTTAAAAATGTTAATGAAATAAATGATGTATGTTAATTCAAAATTTTTTATAATTTAAGATTCTAACTTTAAATTTTTAAAGATGTATAATTGAACTACCCTAAAATTGAAGAAATTTTTTATATTTTCCTTTTTTTTTAATAACAAGAGTGATAAGTTATCTAATATACACATATAAAACCATAGATTCAACTGCTTGAACCTAAAATATGACATAAGAAAATTTTCAAATATTATTGAATATTATTATAGGCTAAAATACCAGAATAATGTTTCTTATGAAACTTATTACCGTTTTATACTGTTTTTCGAAACATATTAACGGAATACGCACGTGGGCGGGAGGCGCCATTTAGGGTGGTGCCTCATGGGCGGAGGCGCCATATAAGATGGCGCCTTTTCGGTGTCCGAGGGCGCCATTCAAAGTGGCGCCCTCAGGTCCATTTTTTTCCATTTTTTTCCCTTTTAAAATTAATTAATGTTGATATAATTTGAAAATAAAAATTATAAAAATAAATAATATATGATTATAACTGAAAATAAATTTTTGAAAATAAATTATTTTTTTTATAATTATATTTGATGTGATATAAAAAATATGTAACTCCACTTTGATATCTAATACATAAATGTACTTATAGGAATTAAATAAGAAAGTAGTTAATCATAATAATAAATGAATTAAATAATAAATATTTAGTAAATAATTAAATAATTATTTAAAAATTATAGGATCAATAAAGAATAATTACATAAATTACATTAATGTCTCTCAAAATTTTATGTAATGACAGTTAATTTTTATCAATTTTTGAAATACTATAAACTTTTAACGTTTGGAATTATATTATTACAAGTAATTATTTAATATGTTATTACATATAAGTAAATTTATTGAGTATACTAAAATATTCCTTATATACAAGTTGAAGATTGCTAAAAATGAAAAGAAATATAATGTAATAAATATATTTTTCTTATTTTATATTTATTCCAATAATATGCTTGCCGCTTTGTATTTATTTGAATAAGGTTTTTTTCATTTTGTGACAGAATGAATGCAAACTGGCGAGGTTGAAGATAGCTATAAATTTTAAAAAATTTGATTATTTCATTTCAATAATCTTTTAATTTTGTAATGAAATCGAAATTATAACATGAATTAGTTATTTTTTATTTCATTAGAATGATAAAATATTTTGGCAATGGGAGTGAAAAGTACCGATTAATTATTTTTTAAGAAAACTATTATTCGTTTTCATCGTTCGCTCGAAACATTTTATCGAAATAAGCACAGAAGATACAAACAGCGATGGAGAGACGCCAAATGACGTGTAGAGGTACGCTAGACGAAGTGGCATCATTCGCGCCAAATACCAAATTACGCAAGGCGCCGTTGAAGGCGCCTTTCAGAATGGCACGTTCGCTACAAGCAAATATCACTGTGCGGGCTGGGAGGCGCTATTTCGCCTGGCGCCTACCCAACAAACTTAAGTTTATTTATCTATATTAGTCGTAAAAATTAAGATATAATTATAATAAAATTAAAGTTATATAAATAATATATAAATTTATTAAACTTAATTAATTTATAAAATGGGACTGTGGAGGCGCCATTTTACTTGGCACCTCCCAACCCCATAAGTTCTAAACCTAAGTTTTGCTTGGTAGGCGGCAGGTGAAATGGCGGCTCCCCAGTGAAATTTGCTACAGCGAAGGCGCCATGTTAGAAGGCGCCTTCAGCGCGGCCGATGATGCCAAATAGTCTGGTGCCCTGTGTATTTTGGTAAATAATTTTCAAAATTGCGGTAAAACGAAAAATAGTTTATGAAGTAAATGTATTTTGATATTTTAACGAGTATATATTTATAACAGTTGTGAAAGTATGATAATTAATAATATTTAGTTATTATATTGTTGGAAGATGTCCTTATCATCATTTTTAAATAAAATTAAATATTGCAATGATCATCGTGATTTATTGTTATTTGTAATTATTTTCTGCGCAAGCAATTGAAAAAGTCGCAGTAATTAGAAGCATCGTAAATGTTGATGTCTGACATAAAGTAGTAAAGTCATCCTAAATGTTGAGTGACTGGCAATAAAGTAGTAAGATAAATGTATACAAATATACAAATATACAAAAAACATAGAAAGAAAGCTAATGTCTACGCAAGTGATGTCCAGTCCCACATCCAGGTGATCGGTAATGTGTCGGCCGTAATCTACTACCCTCTGCGCAGGCTCGGGAGTCCATCCCCGGTGTCGGTGTCTGCTCTACCTCGAGCTCCTGCTCTGCCTCTACCCCTGGCTCCCCGCTTTGCCTTCACCTCTACCTCTATCTATAAGATCTGAGTCATCTGTCATCATGCCACCATGCGCTAATCCCTGATCCTGAGTATGCCAATCAAATACAGGACGATATGACTGTGATGCACCAGCATCATCGGAAGGAAAGGCATAGAATGCAGATGAGACTCTGGTACGTGTGGAAATGCCTAGAATGAGGGTGGAACACCAGGAAGGGGCTGGTGCATCTGGGATGACGATGGCCCAAATAGCACGGCCGGGGAACATGGTGGAGGCTGAAGGATCATCAGGTGTAGTAGGGTACACATGAGATGGGGCAGTAAGATCAGGCATCATCATTATGGTCTCCTGGGCAGTCGAAGGTGGAATTTGCTGCACTGCCGAAACGGACGGGAACATCAGCCTGCGGCGTATGCCATGGAGCAGTACGAACGTCATCGGCGAGATCGAGGCTCATCATGGTCACCCTCCGCAGGGTCTGGGATGTGATGGGCCTGGGGAGTTGGCTCCGCATGTGAGTCAATAATGACATGATCAACTTGCTGAAACCGCATGAAGGATGGACTCTGTCGCTGACCTAAGCGCATCGAAGGTGAACATAGCCTATCCCTCGGGGGTAGTGAAGTCCTGTAGTGAGGAAACCTCATCTACCTGTGCAAATTTTTGACATTAAAGTTAGTTATAATACTAATGCATTTGAAGAAAATGAGATACAAAAAACTAGCACGCAATCTTACCACAAGGTCTAGCGCTCCCCCGACTAGTGTAATACATCGCCTGGTAACCCATCTGTACCATGTCCATGTAATCGGAACGTGGGTCCCAGAACTAGGCGTGTCGTCGGCTCGGGCAGTAACGCACAAGTCTCGCCGAATATCCCAAAGTGCAATATACGGCTGATGGCGGAATGTGCCACTCCTCGTCATGCCGACCGGACAAGTGAAGGCAGTGGACCTCCGCCACCTGCTTCGGTGGCTTTGGAATAGCCCTGGCGTAGTCCAAACTGCCGCAAAACCCTATCAGGCTGGTGCCACTCGACAATGTGGAAGTGAATGAACGGCACCACTGCTGTCCAGGTGTCGCTCCCGTGAAAGCAGTACTGAGGCAGTGATGCGATGACCTCCTCAGTGTACGGGGAACCAGACGATCTGAAGTTACAATTTTATCATGTGATTTAAATACGATTGTGGATTGGACAAAGCCTTGAAATTAATGATTGTAAAAACCCCCCTACGTACCTGATCAAGTCGAAGACGGTCCAGCACGTATCTGTAATGGGGTAGGCTGTGTGCCGGACTATCCTGGAATGTCTTCTGATAGTGCCACCTGCCAGGTTCAATTAACAAAGTTAGGCAACTGCGTAGCAAACTTAATTATAAGTGAAAGTTGAAATATTTTCTAACCTGCGCGCTAGGGGGCCAATCCCTGCATCCCCCTCTGGTATGTCTGAAATAGCTATCGCGAGGGCGATAGTGGGAAATCTATCCCAAGCCCAGAGCTGCAGTAAAGTTGAAATATTTTCTAACCTTCCACCCTCTCTTGTATAAGCGAGATTGGAACATCTTGCTTCATTTTAATCATTCTCAGGATCAGGGAACTGATATACTCGGAATCCAGAGACTTGTGGTCCTGTGTCAAACTAGCATTAACACATGTGTGGGGCCCTGAAAATCTAGTTATGGTCCAAGTGTTACAATTCTTCAGTTTCACCGCTCGGAGGTGGAAATTGCATTGGTCCCCAAATTTATCACACTTCAATGATTAATCTTCTGGTATCCGACTCCTCCACGTAATAACTGTGGTGCCTTCTGATGTGGTAATGCTTAGGTTGCAGCGATTAAAGCCTCCTTGCAATCGAACTCTTGCCTAACCTAGCAAGTCCTCCATGTCGTAATCATAGGTTGGCTTCATTATTTTCGAAAAATTCATTTGGCTTCCGTTATCGCATCCCAATCAATGTCAGAGAAGACAGCAGCCTGGGGGACACCATATGATGTTTGTGCAGCATTACCACCCCTCACACACCTGTGTTGGTACACTGTCTGCATGTGTTGCCGCACGTTCTTCGTCATCTGTGTCATGATCGTCACTGCTACTGCAGGACACCTCATCGTCTTCAAAACCAGACTCTAGGTGGGCATCCATTAATATCGGTATCGATAGATTCTTCTTGTATGACCGGCAAGGCACGTGATGAACCTACCAAGCTGTGGGGTGCATTTACCGGGGTAACACCTGCAACAGATGAGTCTCAGCGCAGGAGTATGACTATCAGAAATGTGGAACTCAAATCCACCTGTGTAAGGACGGCCCTTCCCCCACCATCGAACAACCAGTGTTAACATAAACCGCTGGATCCACGGGTGGTGCAGTTCTTGGAACTCTTTCATCCAAACCAAGGTTGGCAGCGCGCAATTCGGATGTGATCACGTCCACGTACAATTCCATGGCTGTCATCGTCGGATGTTGTTCGTAGCTTGCTATCGCGCATGCCAAGTCTTCATCGTCATCCAATTCGTATGCCATGTACTAAGCCTCTGTTTGATGCTGTGGAAACCTGTAAACAATCTTCCCTACAGCTTGATCTTCATGAAGCTTCAGTCGGGCATGAATTCTCTCCCTGCAAAACATCCATACTGCTGCAACCTCTTAATTTCAATGCCTTTGGGGGAGGTCCATCGTACATTATCCCCTCTGATCCCTCCAACAATTGTACCAGTTGAATATATAAACGCAATTAAAACTTTTCTTCATCTTCTTACTTTTAGCTGCACAATACTCGCTGCACCCCCACATGGAGAAGTAGTCTCATATACAAATTTTGTTCTCATAAATGAGTATACTAGTATTTAATACTATAATTAAAAATGAATGCGATGTATTACTATTTTGCAAGGTATTCTGTTAATTCTACGAAATAACAGGATTATTTTCTTCGACCAATCTAAGGTTATTTCTTTTCTAAAACTAATATAAAATTTGACTATATAATTTTACCTATGGTTTTGTTTATCTCTTTCAGTCATCATTTTTCTTAGTGATTTTGCACAAATTATACTAATTAAATTAGTTAGCCAATCAAATACACTATTTGTCCAATTTTACGACTTTTTTTCTCCGTTCACACCTACTACGAAATAGCAACCAAAAGTATGTACACATTATTATTGCCAATACCTCCATATATATCTTAGTTCTTCCTAAATAAATCAAGGATACCTATATTTTTTTCAGGTACGTTTACTACTATTCCATCTACAATATCTACTATTTAAATGTAAAAAAGTCCAAATTTGTAATAACAGTATCCTACTTTTTCAAGGCTTTTGGTTACATTCACATTTCCCAGGATCTTTTTTAGTACCTCTCTTATGATACATTAAGATCTCATATGATCCAATTCTCTTAATATGGCTTTCACCTAGGTCGTAAGACTTATATTAGGACATCCTTCTTTATCTCGTTTGTTATTATTTTAATAGCACAACCTATCACATTACATATAAAGTCCTACGACATTTTCATAAATCATAACTTCACTTCTTAAATCATAATTTTAGATAATAAATCATAACAAACAATATAAAATAAATAATTCTATATTATTAATATCATAATATTCTAAATAAATTTCTCTACCGAATATAAAAAATATTTTCACTATGACTATATAAAAATTATAGTATAAGCATAAAATTCCTAAAAATACTAACCGGTAAGTATTCGGAGAAGCAAACAGAAAAAAGCCTTTGCATGAAAGAAATATTTGTTAGATAATTTAATAATTTCAATCTCTAAGTAAAAGATATTAGATGTTATTGTATCAATTATAAAATTATGCAACAATCACGCTAAATTAAATTTATTTTGTAGGATAATATATTAAAGGAAAAAAAATAATATATAGAAAATTTTAATGATGTATATTCAATTTAAAATATATTGTTCAAATTTTTATATCAATAAAATATTAATGAATTTTAAAAAATAATTAATTTTTATTCCTAACTCATCTCATTAAAACTAAAATATATAGTTAGTTATTTCAGTCAGCGTTTTTCCATAACATGAATTCCTAAAAAAAAAATATATTTGATCATTAAAAATAACTTGACGCATAAAAAATATGATATTATATAAAATTAATATTATTCAATATTTTCTATTTCAACTTTTAATACAATGATTGAAGAAATAAAAAGGAAAATCATCTGCAAGGTACATGAAATGAAAAACAAATTATGTACGGACTGTAAACCCTCCGAGAACTTTAAGTTAATGTATTTTAAATTTAAAATATACTATTTAAAAAATATCATTAATAAAAACTTAAAATATTATCATAAATTATAAAATATAATTAATGATTGTAAAAAAAATATTGTTAATAACATGTTAGTTTTCTAACAAAAATAATATGTTAAAGTTTTAATTTTTTCTAAATCCTAGATCATCACTTCACATTATAAGCCATAATAATCAAAATAAATTAAAAATTATAATATAAATCTAAAAAATCTACAAACACTAACCAATAAAAATCACAAACTATCACAGATCACATATATTTATAAAAATTTTTTCCTTAAATCCTAGATCATCATTTCCCATCATAAATCATAATAATCAACATGAAATATAAATTATAATATACATACAGAAATTATAAAAATACTATCCAGTGAAAAATATAAACTAACACATATCATATAAATTTGTATAAATTTTTTCTAAATCCTACATCACCACTTCACATCATATATCATAATAATTAACATAAAATAAATATTATAATATAAATACAAAAATTATCAAAATTTAAGCAAATAAAATTTATAAATTATGACAAAAATTATCACAGATTACATATATTTATATAAAAATAATAAATTATCACAAATCACATATATTAATATAATTTTTTTCTAAATCGTAGGTCATTATTTCTCATCGTAAATCATAATAACCAACATGAAACATAAATTACAATATACATACAGAAATTATATAAAAATACCAATCAGTAAAAAATATAAATTATCACATATCATATAAATTTGTATAAATCTATTCTAAATCCAAGATCACCATTGCATATTATAAATCATAATATTAACATAAAATAAATATTATAATATAAATACAAAAAATATTTAAACTTAAATAAATAAAATTTATAAATTATAACAGAAATTTATTCCTAACTCTTTAATCATCACTTCAAATCATAAATCATAATAATTAATTTAAAAAAATATATGACATAATAATAAAAATTACAAATATACTAACCAAATGAGAGTTGACTGGGATCAGATTTGCTCCAAAGCAAAAAATGCTTTGAATGCAATGTACAAAAATAAGAATGGATGATGATTGATGAACGAAAAATCTCGCAGAACTGCAAAATGGCTTCGGTTTTTGAGTGAGAGGGTTTGAGTGAGAGGAGACGGCTGCGAAAATGTGAGCGAGGGTTTGGGGGAGGAGGGACGCGGAGGGGGTATAAATAGGGGGGGAGGCGCCTGATGAAATGGCGCCTCCCATTTGAATTTCAAATTCGAATTTTGAAAAGGCCCAGGGGCGCCTTTTGGGATGGCGCCCTGCATGTGGAGGGCGCTAGTCAAAATGGCGCCTCCGCATGGAGGGCGCCACCTGAAATGGCGCCTCCAAGGCAGAGGGCGCCACCTTGAATGGCGCCTCCAAACTCCAGGGGTACCAATTTGAATGGCGCCCTGCGTATTCTGGTAATATGTTTCCAACCTGCCGTAAAACGGTAAATTATTTTAAAAATTTGCGTAATTTGGTATTTTAGCCTCAAGGCAAATGTATCTATAGGAATTTAAGCGCATCGAGGTGTCTAAAGTAACCTTGAAATCAAACTTCTAATGATAGGAATTTCAAACCCGATAAGAATTTAATTACACACAGTCATTATCCGAATGAATTCCAAAGAGAATAAAAACCATGCATAGGATTTTGTTTCAAATTCTTTAGTATCATTTGTGATAATTAATTATTTGATTTTGCATTGCAAAAAAAAAAAATGCTAACTAATAACGAAAATTTTGCCAATAATGAGTAAAATTCCATGTTTAAAAAATAGTGAAAGATAAGAAGATAAAAGTAAAAAATGTGCTGGTAATTCATTTAGGGATGAATTTATGTTATTTATTGCTAATTAGTGAGCCAACGATGAATGAAATAACAACAAATAGAATTAGTGATATATTTGTTTTGTTGTTAATTTTATATTTACTAATGGAATTTCTATATTTGAATTATGATTTGGCAAAGGATATTTCTATTGCTAAGTTAAGCCCAATGCTACATTCATCGTTAAACTTTGATTGAGTGAGCCAATGATGAATAATATGAATCACAAATAGAATTAGCAATATATTTGTCCATTGTTATCTTTATATTCATTAATGGAATTTTCATATTTGAATTATGATTCGGCAATGAATATTTTTATTACTAATTTGAGCCCAATGCTATATCCATCATTAAACTTTGATTTAGCACTGAAATTTTCCATTACTAAATTCAATTTGTTTGTAGTTCCATCATTAAATTAAGTAATTCTAGCAAAATTAGTGGTGACATAATTAAAATTCCATCACTAATATGTAATATATTTGTTGATATGTTATTTGTTTTTATAGCAATACAAAAAGTGAACATCTTATAGCAATCAAATTTCAAAAATTCAAACCTTATCAACAATTAAATATTTAAATCAAATTTCATAAAATAAAATTTAATATGAATATTATATTTATATAATGTAAAAAAATTAACATATAAAAAATCATATCTAATATCTATACCTATATATATAAAAAAATTAGGCAACTAGCTTTTGGCATTTTATTGTTGGATATCCTCGTGACACTTACCACTATAGTTAATTATTGGTAACTATTAGCAACTATCGTTAAGAAGCGACAATGGTGGCTATCTCCAGCTTCTCGAACAATATATTAATGTTGCACTCATGCTATTTAATCATCGATTGCTGAGATGCAAGTCATTACTCTTAGGTTGTTATCCTTTCTTAGCCACAATTTATGTTAAATTACTATTTCAAAATAGATAAAGACAACCTTATTTCTTTTTCTATATTTTGCAATTCAATAAAATGAATCTAGAAGCACTAATAGTGAAAAAAAAGCATGTATTTTTATGAGAGTTTATTTATTATGGCCTTAAGAATATCTATATGGAAATTTGATCTCTTCCATATTAAACTTGAGATATTAATACTATTAAAATATTAAAATGATTAAAATTTAGAAACCATGGAATTGTTTTAAGGATATTATAAGAACAATTTTGATCACTATTTATTTCCTCCATTATGTAAGAAAAAATTTTAAAATATTGACTATGTCTTCGTGTAATCCTTTGTCTATGATTTTTAAATATCTTCTTGACTTTTGGAAAAAGTTGGTGTAAGTGAGAGTTGACTTCAAGAATTATCATTTGTATCACCTTTATTATATTTCTAATGGGATCATGGGTAATCGTAGTAGCCAAATATAGTAGTGCGAATTTAATACAAATATTAAACAATATAAATCAATATAAATTAAAATACAAATATTTAGTTGAATATTAACTAATAATTATTAGTACCTTCCAGATGCAACCTAAATCCTACCATCAACTAGATTTGCACCTTAGGGATGTACTAATAGGTGTCTTAGACGAATGGTCGAGTATGGTGAGTTGAAAATTATTTTATAAGAAAGAATATTCAAGGTAATTGATAAATTCGATTGAGTTTGAAATTTTATGTGTGAAGAATAAAATAAAGCTAACAAAATTCAGATTGTATGAATATAAATTTGGTAAATTTTTGGTAAGGAAAATATATTGAAATTATGAAATATAAAATTTTGAACTAATATAAGTAAGTATATGAGTATGGAAGATATTTATGAGTATTTTTTGAAAATGCCATTGGGGGTCTAACTTACTATTTCAACCTTAAATCACTATTCTTTCTTCTTTTTTTCTTCACCTTTCCATTTCTTTCAACTTTTCTACACAATCTCTTTTACCACTCCATTAATTAAGAAATGAGAGTTTCGATTCTTCTTGATTTCTTTATCTAATTAAGGTAAGAATATTGCTTTCATCAAGAATCCTTCCTATTTCTTCTTAGTTAATGAAAAAATTTGAGATTATTTAATTTTGTAAAGAATTCCAAAACTTAACTTTAGAATCTATGAATTTTGATGCAATTAGGGTTGAAATATCTTTAAACTAATTTCTTAACATCTCTTTCCATATAAGGTGAATGGATAATCTACTTAGATTTATAGGTTTATGATTATGTGATAATATTAATGAAATATTAGTTATTTTATGATTTTTCTTAAAATATATTTGATTTGATGTGGTGGGTGTAATAAATAATGAAGAAGGATGATATAAGATGTTAAATAAGTATATTAGTGATTGTATTAATGTTTGATATATAATAAATGTATTTGAAAGGCATTTATGGTTAGGTGAATAATGAAATTTTCGTAGAAAATTGTGATTTTTCATGTGTGAATTAAGTGCACAATCAATTCTCATTATCCAAAGGCAAATTTGGGCATAACAATCAAGTGTGCAATCAATTTTCCTTGTGCAAACATAAGTTTAGGGTAGGTGAATTGATTGTACAATCGATTCAACATTCCTAAAATTTTATGCCAAATTTAAAAGGGGCATAATTCTTTTGTCTTACACTTATTTTAAGTGAATTATCTATCTTTGAAAAAGTAATTAAGTCTATTTCTAAATAGAGTTAGTCTTAAATCAATATCTTATGTATATTTTTTAGATATTATTGTGATAGTGGATAAAAGCAAAAAATTTAGAATTTTTAAAAATAGATTTTTTATACCTATCTTTTAAAGGATATAACACTTTTAAATCTTAACTAATTTAGGCAAATAACCATTTTATAAAAAGGTAATTAAGTCTGCTTCCATATAAACTAATTGTCATAATAATATATTCATAATTTTTGAATTACTTATAAAATATCATTCAAAGGTCACCACTATAGTGACCATATAGTATATCATAGCTAACATACATTATATATTTATGATTTATAAAAGTTTAATATGGGGTGTTTGATATTTAAACATTAATAATGAAGTAATCTATAATATTTATATGATAAGTATAAAATAGGGTGATCACAAAATGAGTGATACTAATGTTTATAAATTATTCTTATAATTTATAAAGTAAGAAGAAAAAAAAAGAAAAGATAAAAGCGTACTTAGGGATCCTTAGAACAAATGGGCATTCCCAAGTTAGTGTAGATCTATTTTAAAAACTCTTCCACTTAATTTTCATACACTCTATTTATTTTACATACTAAGATAGAATGTTATGCAACCGTGAGATTAAATATGTGTAACTATTTACCTTAATAAGAATAAGTATGGGAAACTTGTTATCTTAATTACTTCTTATTATGCTAAGTATTGTGACATATAATGGTGCTTCCAAAGCACCATTTGTTTCTTATTAATTATTGTTGATTAACCTTTTGTAAATGATACAATAAAGGCATCATAGGGATTGTTGCTTAGTTATGATGATTGTATGCTTTAATTAAGGTTGTGATTGTGATTGGACTTGACTTGTGATCATACATGAGAAGCATGGAACTATTGTTTGATAGTTAAGTGTGCTTGTATTAAAACATGAATGGGTTTGAGGTTATGATATTATGGATGTGAATGATTATAGTGATGAATTGATTATCTCTTATTGTGATTAAATTGAGATCATGATATTATAGGATGTGAAATTTATGTGATATTTATATATATGATAATGGATTCAATTCATGCTGTTATTATACAATTAGTACTAATGTGATAAAAATGGCTTGGAGCCGGATATGAGAAATATGATGAAGTGACTTTATTGAAGTAAAATTAAAAATATTATCAATTGAATGCATAATTTTATAAAATAATGTGAATAGAATGTTTTTATGGCTTAAAATTTTAATAGCTCAATTGTCTTATGTTGGATTTAGAAAAAGGAATCCTATTTTACTATTATATTTTAATTACCTAACATAAAACTAATAAAATAAGGATTTGACACTCTAGAATATTATACTAGTATCCTGAGTAAATTCATATGATAAAATCCTAATATTTTTTATCTTTAAAATTTAATTCAAGCAAATCCTTAAAATGTGATGCTTGATTTCCTTAAAATAGAGATGAAATTATCAAGAATTGAGTGCTTATTTTATAATATAATATGATTTAGTCCTTCTTAAAGCATAAAGCTCTAATATTTCTATTATTTTATATTTGACTTAGAAAGTTCTCATTTATGAAAATTTCTAAATTTCTTTATGATAATTTTAAGAATATAAGAAGGTGATAATATAAGATTATAGAGAGGTATGAATAGAATCTATTAAGAGCATCATATTTTAATATTTTATTCGTATAAACTCAATTCCAAAAATCAGTATGTATGGGCATATTTTAATTTTAAAAGCTAATATTAGAAAAAATGTAAGAAATTGATGATCTGGAGTATTATCATGTTATGATTTGAAATTAGAATTAGAATGTTTAGAACTAAGATAAGTAATACTCTAATATTTATAATTTATCATTATAAATGGTGAAATAGAAAGAGAAAGAGATATAATCATGGATGTCCTAAAGCGTCTAAGAACATTTAGTTTTCGTTAAGTGAGCATATATATTATCTCTAAATAAATCTTCTAATACTATTTTGTTTTAAATAGTATGTTTATAATCCTACTTATAAATGATATGAATCATATTCATATCCACCGTAAATCATTAAAAATATAATTATGTATTATAGATTATTATTAAATTATTCTTGTGGCTATGAATGAGTGATATGGAAATATTGTCTGTGATAAGGTAATGAATATTTGTTTAATTAAATGTTGATTGACCATGTTTAAAAGGTATGGTGGTATTATCATCAATCATTGCTAGATTGTGATTGGATTGCAATAAGAAATGATGTAGTTTTGTATGATTAAAATTACATTGTTATGTATATAATGAAAATGTGTTGGATAATGTAGTATGAATCATTTTACGATATGGATAAATGTTTGTGGTCATGTAAAAGGGCACAGTAGTGCTAACATATATTATTATGCACATTAAAATTGAATTATGATTGCATTGTGTAGAGCTTGAACTTTAGTAGTTAAATTATACTGTAAATTATACTATGAGTGACATTTGAGATGAGAAATATAATAAGGATGATGTCGTAAATACCGAATAAAATTTTTTTAGTAATATATTTGTGAACGGTATAAGCTAAACCTTGGAAGCATAAGGATAAAAAGTTATAAAGTTGACCTACGAGTTAAAAGGTGGATATATATATATAGTTTACTATAAATTATTATGCAATGTGTTATAAAATTATAATATATCCATCCCTAAATATTTCCATTTAATGTTATGGTAATTATGTAATGGCCATGATTGAGTTCTTAAGATTAATTTGATGCAAAAAATGTAGAATATGGATAACTATATGTGAAACAATGTAATCGGAAAGGAGCCTTACTTTACTTGTAATATTGAATTAATTTTACTTTAATATTATAATTGAATTGAGTGATGGTGAAATTATGAAGAAATTTTTTTTTGGATTTTATTATTTATGTTTGTGTGATTATTAATAGAGGTACAAGTTGAAAGTATGACTATTAAATTATTAGATAAGATAAAGTTATCATGTATGAGTATTAGAAACCACTCGATGGTTATTTTTTGTTACTACTTAGATTAATTGTAATCATTTATAGATAATATTTCTTTTATTAGATATACATTCATTGAGATTGTAAATCTCATTTTTTTTAACATTTTTAGGATTTAACTCAAGAATATCTAGTTGCATAGCTTGAAAGCAATCCAAAGCAATCCAAAACGAACTCAACTATTGGGATTAAGTTTAGATTCTATGTGAATCAAATTCAAGGATTAAATAAAGAAACAAGATTGATTATGTGTTTAATATGTTGAATTGTTTATTTTTATATACGTTTCTAAGTTATTATTGAGTTGTATGTCAAATAGGTTACATGATTTTGAGGTATGTGACCTTTGGATAGTGTTTAAAATATAGAGGAGACTTTGTCCATTTTTTCATAAAATTTATAATGAAATTTGAGTCATCATAGAAATAGAAAGATTTTCATTGAATAGAATTAATGTGAATAATGCTGAGACTAGTGAAAATCAAATAATGTGGTCCATGCGAATCACGATTAAGTTTAAGTCGTGACATTTGCAATTTGCTAAGGGGTCTTAATGAGCAGGCTAAGAAAAGCCCTGAAGAATAGGCTAATTATTACAATACAAATGAAATTAATTAAATTTAAGATATAAATGAAATATTTGATGAAATAACTAATTATTATAATACAAATTTAGTTAATTCTAATACTAAAACTAAAACTAATTTTACTATTTTAACTTTTTAAAAAATTAATTTCAATTTCCTAGCTTAGTAAATAACAACTTACCTAAAATCTAATTCTAATACTAGTGTTAAAACTAAAGCTAATTTTAATTTTCCAAGTTCCCTAAGAATTAACTTCAATTTCTTAACTTAATAAATGCAAAATTACCTATTAACTAATTCTACTAACTTAATAAATGCAAAATTACCTATTAACTAATTCTACTACTAACACTAAAATTAAAAGTAAATTTAATTTTCCAACTTCCCTAAGAATTAATTTTAATTTTCTAATTTAACAAACACTAACTTACTCAAGAATCAATTCTAATACAATCACTAACTTAATTAAGAGTTAATTTCAATTTACATATTGATTTCTTTTTATTTTTTTAATGGGTTCTAATAAAATTCCACCACATATTGCAAATGGTATCTAGTAAACCATAATTATATATAGTTATGTGCCACTAAAATTAATTAATTAATGATAGTTTGTAGAATAAAAGAAATAATAAAGTGAAAAGAAGTTCCACATTATTTAAAATGGACTTCACATGTGAATATGTATTATCTTGATTTTTTTATTTATCAAAGTTCTTTGATTTAGAAAAATTATAAGCATATTTTTATTTTATGAGTTATTCTTTATTAAAATTTACAATTTGATATTTCAATTTTTTAGAACATTCCATAAGACTTGAGTTGCTCAAGTTAAAAACACATATCAAACATATAATAGATTTAAAACTAATTTACATATATATTCCAACAAGTCAGAATAGTTTGTAACAATGCATAGTAAAAAAACACAAATCGAGCTCAAATTTGTGTTATAAGACTGGGATGAAATTATACGAAATGTATTCTATTATAATATTACATTAAATTGCCTTATATTCCATTATAATATTGAATTACATTAATTTATATTCTATTATAGTACTATATTATATTAAGAATATATTCTATTATAATATTATTTTATATTAAATGTTAACATATAATCTATTACTGTAATAGATTATTTTAGCTTACATTGAGTATTGTTGAGTATTGTAATAGATTTTATAAGTATGCACCCTTGATTACCATGATGGAATATATAGTTTTATATTTAGATACTGTAATAAGGTATATAGATATATGTATGAGTATTACGAAAGATTATATATTTATTACGATACCATAATAGATTATATAAGCATTTATTTAAGTGTTATAATCAAATATTAATGAATTTTATTCTCCGAATTGTAATATTTGAATAAGGATTACAAAATTTATTTTTGGAATACCATATATATTTGAATAAAGTAATTGAATACCCTTAGTTATTTTATTCTAAGTTATATTAAAATTAGATTATTAATGCTTAGTTACTTTTATAATTTATGTAATGTTGTAATTGGATTATAATGAGTTTATTTCAATTGAAAATGATGAAAACTCTCTATTATGATATTTTGTTTATGTTGTTGATAATAATGAAATCCTAATGGGAACATGTGAATTGTTTTATATCTATAATCATTGTTGGCTTTAAGTATGATTGATATTATGATTATCCTAATGAGGATAAGTTATTGATTGGAAATGTGAACTAGAGAGATTGCTACAAAAATACTATGAAATTGAAAGTTTGTGAATGGTTAAGGTGCTTAGAGGGATAAGATTGGGTTTCTAAATAGTTAAGATTGAAGCGAGGCATAAGGAGATTTATCTATTTATTTATATCATTGTATAGGTACCATAGGCATCAACAATCAAGTTTTAAGAATTCTCGCTTATGAATAATGGCAAAACACAACTTTCCACCTAAGGACTCCTTCTTGTAAGGGTTAGAGCAGTTTTGGTTGGCACTAGAGATTGTATGTCACCTCGTATGTATCTTATGCCAAGCACTCATGTTATATATTATATGTCATATCTTACCCAAACACTCATGGGGAGTAAACAAGGAGAATGGTTAGTAGGTTAACTAAGTAGATAGGATAAGAGTAATTTCTAACAATAAGTAGGCTAATTATTTGTACATTTTCTATAAATAACAAAAATGATTGTGATTGATGATAAAAGTAAAATAAAGTGGATTAAATGGTTGTATTATCCATTTTCTTATTATATATTAGTTATTATTAAAAGTGGATGATAGTATTGTGTGATGTATAAGCTAGGAATGGGGCTATGTTTATTTGCATAAATAATATAAAATGGTGGGATAAAGTTGTTTATATTTGTTAAATAGGTTATTTACTTACTAAGTTTATGACTCATTATTATTTTATCTAAAATGTTTTATAGATTTGTATGTTGCAACTCTTCGGTGACCATTAGCAACTTAAGAGTAGAATTCTCTTGAAGTTTTGAAAGCAATTATAATCTTCTTTTAAAAGAAGCTAGAAAATGATATGGCCATTGATAATAGTTTGGTATATGCTACAATATAATCTTTGTAAACATTCAATTTTTTTTATAAAAAGGGAATTAGTTAACAAAATTGCTTAGTTCGATTATAATTGTGTTATAATGCCAAGTAGAATTAGATAGGTTTGTGGATACCAAGAAATGGATTTTACACTAATTTTGGCAAGGTGGATCATAACATTTACTTGCATTTTCACCCATACCCAATGAGTACCTACATTTTTTCACCAATAATAGATAAGAACATGGCAATTTCACCCATATTCAACGAGTACCTCCCTTTTTTAACCATTCGAGTATGGGTATAGGATTTACAAAATGGATATGGGTATAAGCAAAGGGAATTATTTTTTTGTTTTATTAGGTATGGGCAGGGGCAAATGAATTATAGGACCTAGCCCTCCCCATATCCATATTATACAATAGATATTGATGTATATTTATATATAAATTTAATTCTATAATAAAAAAAATTAAAATTATATATCTAATATTTGAGTTAAATATAAAAAAATTAAGATAAACTTCATCAAAAAATTTATGCCATTTTTTATTGTATTAGTATTATTAATATTTTTGGATAATTATTATTTTATTATCTTATTCAAATTTTAATTTTTATTAAAATTTATAATAAAAATAGATAAATATGTATAATTTAAATAAAATGAGGAAACAAGGGTGGATATAGATATTTGAAAATTTGAAGGGGATGATAATAGGTATTGAAAAGTCCTACCCATATAGGTGTAGGAATGGAAAAGGAGAGACTATTTTTGGATAAGGATGGGTGTAGGGATCTTATTCCCCTATTCATACCCATACCCCCTCTATTATCATTTTTATATGTGTCAAATCTATCTTGTTCATTATCATTCCTATTTATGTAAAATTGATTTACATCAAGAGTGGATGGATTTAAATCTTAATACTACTAATTAAGTAGTTTTCTATTTAAAGGGGATAACCTTTTATTTTATTTACATAATTCCACAGAAGGCACCACAATTATAAGATCTTCAGTAAACGCATAAGAGTAGAATACAACAGTTTTTCTTCTGAGGAAGAGGAATGTTGAAAATTGGAAGTTTGTAGCTTGAAATTGAATTAAAAAGGAAAATTGTGTGAGCTAGTTTTCCAAGCAAGGCACATTTAATTGATATACTCAAGTATAGCGCATCATCGACATGTGTGAGAAGTTAGGGCTTGACTTCCATTAATCAAGCACGCGCAGTGTTTGACGAATTCCTCTTAACTAAGCGGGAAAAAGACATATTATTGAGACTGATTTTTCACATGAAACATGTTCAAACAAGATAAAGCGCCATCAAAACCGGCTAAAATTCTTAGTTTGGTGAAGATATATATGAAACACGACACAGAATTCAAAGAGAAGGTAGAAATTGTAATATGGTCAAGTAGGATAAGCTCCCTTCATGACTTTCTGCTCATGATTATCGCTTTTGAGTCACTAATGCATACTGGCAAATAAACGCATTAATCTGAATCATAGCACTTTTTCATTCATCTTTCATTCATAAACGCATTAACCTGAATCATAGTACTTTTTCAATTTGCATCTGTATGCATTATGTACGCAGGTGTTTCACTGTATCAATCTCTCAGGAATAGTCCGCGAAGAAGAAAGCAGACCAAAGTGGGAAACCCTAGCTAGACTCGGAAAAGCAGATGGTATTGTGCCAATAACAAGTCAATAGATGCTATGTATTGAGCTAAGACTCTCCTCAGAAACTATGATTGCTTTTCTTTTTCTCGTGGAAGAAGAAAACCATTAATCATGATTCATTATTCGCAATAAATCATGAAAGTTGACCAAAATTCTCATCTCCATACATCTAATTATTACTGCACCAAACAGCTTTAGCAAAATAATTAAGAGGTCGAAAAACATATATTAATTGCACTAACAGTTTCCAGACAAATCAAAATATTTATCAATCACAACAACACTTCCACATTCGAGCAAAGGAGAGAGATCACCACAATATATCTAGCCAAGGCAATCACAAGCAACAAAATATGCATCATTTCTCCCTTCTTCTGCAAATCAAACTGAACACTATAGATCGGTACTGATTTTAAGCAAAGCAAAACAAGAAGCTGCTTAATACATAATGGAATAAATATACTTAACACAGAGAGAGCCAAAACTGAGAGTAAATCGGACCAAGACGCTTGATTCCCCAACAGTCAATGAGTTATCGGATCTTTGCATAACGAAACACCCTTTTCACCCATTTCTGATTCAGGCTGTTTGGAAATTAGGGTTTTCTCCCTAGCAAACCCTCCTTTTCTATCTCCTTTATCTTCTTTTTCTTCTTCTTCTTCTTGCCCGTTGTTCTAATCTGTGCAGAGTAATTCTTGTGATGATGAAGATCAACTTGGAGTTGGTGGGCGATGATGATAAAGGAATAAGAAGCGAGGGGGTAATGATGATGGTTATGGAGCGTCAGATGGAAGGGTGAGGAGAAGGATGAGGGCATGATGATTGCTGTTGGGTGCTGGCGTTGAAAGGATGAAGAAAAATCCAAGGTATTTCGTGCCATGATGATGATTATCATTCTGATAAAAGAGAGAGAGAGAGAGAGATGGAGAAAGAGAGACTCACTGATAGCTAAGCTAGCTAGCACTCTCTCTCTTATTGGAAAGAAGAATTATCACGAAAACCCGCGGTGCAAACTTTTTCATGCTCTCCAGCTCTTGTTCTCTAGGAAAAAGGAACGAAAACATGACCCCATCTCATTTTCTACGCTGGAATAATTATCTTCTGCCACTGTTGCATGTGGGATCACTTTGTTGACACTAACAAGAAGGGAAATGTTTGCAAGTGTACCATTCACGCCCTCCAATACCTAATGGGGTCCATGAAACTATAAATTTCATAATCAATGAAAACAAAGTGAGTAAAAAGTGAAGGAGAGTATTAATATTATTATCTTGCAAGAATTTGCTGATAAATGTCAAAAAAGGATTATAAATGGATAAAAATGAAAGGAATCCTAAAAATTATATCTATAATTTTGAGGTGTTGTCATGTTATTTTAATGATGATACATATATATAATATATTTTGCTCAAGTCCTTCTAAAATTTGTTATGTAACAAGCTTTACTGTGTTGAAAAAGAAGGTACAGGAGGATAATTGGGCGTAAGACTTAAAAAAAAAAAGTCATATATACATGGTTGTAGCTGAATTCTATATCCCTTTTTAATCGGGATTAAACATAGTTTTTTATTCAAAACAGGAAAAGGCTGTTTGTGACTGTATATGAATGGTGGAGGATAAATGGTTAAGCTTTATGTGGTTTAGTTAAAGATGGAATTTGGCAGTGCAGAGATACATAATCATAACAAGAATAAAGAATGACAATGTCATGAGTCATCAAAAGAACTCATAATGAGAATCGCAGAGAATAAAATATATGTTAAAGAGACCTAGTGAACGCAATGACTGTGCCTTCTGCAAAAGCACTTTAACAAATAGAAATGGAGACAAAAATGTTAGTTGATGTTCATGTAAATGGTAATATTGTGAAGCTCGAAAGCCAGAATTCATTGTTTACAAATACAGAGAAAAAGATTCCCAGATAAGCATATTTTGAATATAGGTCAGTAGTACTATCCCTGGTCTGGTCTGCTAGCCGATACTTCTTGATTCTCACACTTCTGATGTATATGTGGGTAAAACCTCTTTTACATCCATCTTTTTTGTTTTATATTGTCCTTTCTCTCTTGCTTTTCAATGCACGCCCCCACCCACCTTCTTCAACATCTCAGAAACTCCTCTTCTCATTCTCTCGAAAGTATCCGATATTTATATATTCAGTATTTTCAATCAAGTAAGAAAATTTAAGCCATTATCTTATTATGTCTGTCTAATTCAAGCATTCCATGATTTTCATACTTAATTGATTAATGAGTAAGTGTGAACTGAATCAATTGTAAACGGCCTGTGAATTGTCTTATACCATAAGTCCAAAGAGGCTCTAATAATTGCATCAATTGTACTTTTTATAGTACCTTTTAAAATATGAGATAACAAAAGTTCTCAAATTATTAATCATAATCATCTATTTTTTAATAAATATAATTTAATAATTTTTAATATTTTCTCGGATTTCAAAAATTCAAGGATGCAGTAGATTTTACCTCTATCTTTTTGGTTTGTAGCTTGTTACGTTGTTGGTTGCTGTTTTTAAACATAGAGGACAAAAACAGCCCTGGCTAGAGAATAACCTTTGCAATCCTGCAATCCTTTGCTTATGACTTTTAATGTTTGACCCTGATAAAGGGTGGCATGAGCCAGCCTTTTCTTCCACTTTCTCCTCATCTGAGTGGCGGAAAATATGGCGAACCAAAATAGTTTGATGGTAAAGTGGGACTCTAGAATAAAAGTGCAATTCTTTTTCGGAGCTTCGAATCTTTTTGGTGCAAAACAAATTCTAAAACCAAAGATTAAAAAAGTGGATAGCGTGCGATGTTCCCTGAAGCAGTCTTAATGATGCAAACCAGGCCTACCTTTTCTAAGTGTCTAGCTGTAGATTTCACCGTTTGTTTTGACTATTTCTTAAAGGGGCCACATCTATGCTGCTTAATTTACTAGAGTAAACAATCCATATTCGTCAAGTTGGTAGATGTAACGCAGAGCGGTTACGTGGGATGATGATGAGATTGTTGTGATAATTTACACAAGTAAAATGCCAATTTTAAAATCCTGCTATTTATCAATAAAATATAAATTTAAATTCCAAAAAAAAATTTGTTGAAAAGAAAAAAAATTGCTAATATTTTAATTTTTGAAATGATTACTTCACTTAATCACCATTTTTGTATCAAAGTGTTAATTTTAAAATCAGTTACTAGCATTGAGCTATGACCATGCATGCTTATCTTCAATGTAATTCAAACACATAAGAACGATATATGACTAAGTGACCTGTATTTCTAGTAATAAAAGTTGACTCTCTTCTTTTGTTCATACTAAGAGTTGACTCATATAGGAGCCCTTTTTCCAGTTAAAAAGGGTAGGGGATATGGGGAGAACTGGTATTAGAGCAAACTAACAAAGTAGCTTGTGAGCCATTTGTAATTCAAGCTAAAATTTGATTTCAAAAGTTGGATTCATGAATTAAATAAATTATATCTGAAAGAAAAAGATTGACTCACTTGCTAAATGAATTAAACTCAGTTTATAAATAGTTTAATGTTTAATTTATGAACTAACTTGATAAGTTAATTAAATTTTAAATATATCCTAATAAAATTTATGAAATAAATAATGATATTAAATATTATATCATATAGTGTTGGAAAAAATATTTTCACTCCAAATAAATAAGTCTCAAGTAATTAAATCAATTTAAATAGTATAATAAATATATGAACAATTTAATGAAAAATCTCAAACTCTAGGAGAAAAATTATAAATGAGAAGAGATTCATTATATTATCAAAAATTAAAGGCGCTCTATCACAACATTGAAACCTTTTAACCACTATCTTTACATCCTTCCTAAACTCTTATAAGGATTTCCACATAATTCTCATGGAGACTCACATTATATCACAAGCTTTTGATCAATATAAATATTTATAATCCTAAAAAATTTGTCTGATAAAGAACTTCAACCCTATTCTAATATAAAAACTTCACTTAAATACAAAGAAAATCCACAATAAAAAATAATTAGTAATTGATAATAATTTGAATTTAAATCAAACCTAACATATAATATGTATTGTATTAAAATGAATTTAAAATAGCACTTTTTTATATAATTTTAGATTAAATGAATCAAATAAACTGAGTTAATGAGTAAATAAAACAAGAATTGGCTTAATTTGTTTTGATTCAAAATTTCTTCCTCAAGATTTTGGCTCATTTAAATAGACTAAATCAATTATCAAATTGAGGCGGAAGGCTCACAAACTTAATTTAAGTTGAATTCTGACGACAAATTTTAATTTATTTAAATAAAAAAGGTATTTCTCATCAAGTTAAATCTAACAGATTCACAGCTCGTATCTACCCCTAGGGGGGGTGGGTAAATCAAACTTGCCCTATTATACCACACTATAGGAGGCACCGGAATATGCTACTAAGCCACAGACTATGGTGGCATATTTTGTGTTAGATAACGAGGTAAGGGCAAGAGATAGCCAATTTATTTCCAAAGAGGAAGTTAGAAGAGACGAGAAAATTAATTTATTAAGATTAAAATCTAAATACGAATTTTCTTTAAAAAAATTGAAATTGTGCTAATTCTGAGCACCAACATTATAAGGGCTTTTGGCCCAATTGTGCCCCGTTGCGTTTATTTAATTTCTGGAATCAGACCCAAAACAAGGCCGTCGGACTCGGGCCTTACTTTTGTTGCAATTGAGCCCAAGTGATGGCACATTAGACTGGGGCTACACCAAGTTTTTAAGATATGGTCCGCGGTGTCATGTGTTGAAATCTCTCTTGAATGAGGTTAGTGTTTCGTGAGGTATGTCAGTTTCTATGTGTCCAAGTTAATCAGATTCTATCACATGATTCCACAGATAAGAGCGTATTCAAAACACGAGTTATAATAGTTTAGGGAATCGTGCCATTGCAAAATTGACTATTACCTAACATCTTATCCCCTCGTCATTATTTAAATATATAGAATAAAATCACGCTATTATCCAATAATAGTGTCATCTATGAGGATTAGTTTATTATAGATTCTGCCGTGCCTGCGATCTATCAACATAATATAAACATTAAAATTTTATTTTAGTCTTTGATTGAATTTATATTAATTTTATCAAAATTTGCATCAATTTGATTTTTATAAAATTAATTTTATCTTAAATTTTGATCCCTTTATACATAAAATAGAATTATTGAATTATTGTATAGAAAAACTAAAATTTGATGTGAAATTAATTTTATAAAAATTAAATTAGTACAAATTTCTAGTAAGAAACAAAATTAATACAAATTAAAATAGGATTTTAATTTAATATAATATAAAATTAGGTAAAATCTATCCCTTTTTGCACTTTTTGGACCTGCATTAGATTAACGTTAATTTTTTATGTCATTTATATTAATTGTCTACACAAATGTGTATATATCAATGAAGCTAGCCGTCTGATGCATAGTGGAATTGGAGCCGATGTTTTTTACTTTTCATTTATTTAACAAGTCCTAAAAATTAAAATGTAATAGGACTCTAAAGTTGAAGGAAAAGACTTCAGTATACCACCTAAAAAGTGATGTATGTTATAAAAAATAGTAAACACTTAAAAAATAATAAAAGAAAAAGATGAAAAAGATGAAGGAAAATTATAAAGACGAAAAGAATATTTGATTCAATTATATTAAGAATAACTTATACAACCCATATTTATATGAAAAATTGATCTAAAGTTATAATTTCATAATTATGATTCATAAATAGAATTGAGACCTAATAATTGACCATAATAAGAATATAATGTTTGATCTAATAATTGATCATAATTGAGAGTATAATATTTGATTTATGGACATCCACATTTAATAAACTTAATAATTATTCATAACACTTCCCCTTAGATGTCTATATAATACACAATAGGATATTGTCTCATTAAAAATTTTGCTAAGAAAAATCTAATGGGATAAAAATCATAGCCAAGGAAAAAAAGTACAGTGCGTATTAATTTTTCCCTCATGATGACATTAATCAAGATCTTTAAGTTAAAGAATTTCAATATTTTAGACTAGCTTTTCAAATGTAGCAATAAGAAGTGCCTTAATAAACAAATCTGCTAGATTATCACTTGAATGAACCTGTTGAATATTTATATTACCATTCTTTTGAAGATCATAAATGAAAAAGAATTTTGGTGTAATATATTTTGTTTAATCTCCTTTAATGTACTCTTCTTTCAATTGAGTGATACATACAACATTATTTTCATATAAGATAGTAAAGATTGGTTTTCCAAAAGATAAACAACAAGTCTCTTTTATGTGTTGAATTATATATCTCAACTAAACACATTCCTTACTTACCTTATGTATTGCTAAAATTTCTACATGATTAGACGATATGACTGTTATAATTTACTTCATAGATTGCCATGAAATGGTTGTGCCTCCATATGTAAGCAAATAGCTTATTTGTGATTAACCATTATGAAGGTTAGATAGATATCCTATATCTGCATAACCGATTAGGTTTGACTTGAGTACATTCTTATAAAATAAACCTATATCCATCGTACTTCTAAGATAACGAAGTACATGCTTAACTTTACTCCAATGCCTTTATGTAGGTGAAGAACTATATCTTGCTAATAAATTAACGGTAAATGATATATCAAGCCATGTATGACTAACAAAATACATTAGTGCTCTAATTGTACTAAGATATGGTACTTCAAAATCAAGTAGCTTTTCATCTTTTTCTTGAGGTCTAAAGGGATTTTTGTTCATATCTAGTAACCTAAGAACCATTGTGGTGCACAATGGATATGATTTATTTATATAAAATTATTTTAGCACCTTTACTATATAAGCTTTTTGATATACAAAAATTTCATTCTCTAAATATTCAATTTCTAATCCAAGGTAAAGTTTTGTTCTGCCTAGATCCTTTATTTCAAATTCTTTCTTTAAATAATTTATAACTTTCGAAAGCTTTTTAGGAGTTCCAATAATATTTAAGTTATCGACATAAATAGCAATTATGACAAACTTATTCCCAAATCTTTTTATAAAAATACATAGATAAATAGGGTCATTTTTGTATCATTCTTTTATTAAATATTCACTAAAGCAATTATACCACATGCATCCAGATTGTTTCAATCCACAAAGACATTTGTTTAATTTGATTGAGTAATATTCTTAAGAATTTGAATTGTATGCTCCAGGTAAATTAAAATTTTAGGAAGTCTCATATAAATATTATTATCAAATAAGCCATACAAATAGGCTATAATAACATCCATTAGATGCAAATTGAGTCCTTCATGTACTACTAGACTAATTAAATATCAAAAAATAGTTACATCCACCACAAGTGAGTATGTCTCTTTATAATCAATTCAAGTCTTTGCAAAAATCCTTGAGCAACAAGTTATGCTTTATATCTTATAATTTCATCATTCTTATTTCATTTTTGCATAAAAACCTATATGTATCCAACTGGATTTACACCTTCTAGTGTACGAATTATAGGTTCAAAAATCTTTTTCTTTGCAAAAGAGTTTAATTTTGACTTAATTGTATCTTTCCATTTTGACCAGTCATCTCTTTGTTAACATTGACTTCATTTTGGTTTCATCATATTCAATTCATGATATAATTTATTGAAATCTCTTTATTTTTACTAATTTTAAGTACTTGAATTTTTTTGGAACTAAAATAGTGATTTTGTTTGGAATTGATAGGATTGCCACACATTATGCATGTATTAGATTCATTTGCAATAATAGATTATTCGATAGAGATATTAACTTTAATTAGAGTATTAGTAGCTGGTATATATGATTTGGTTACTCTCTTTTAGTTAGTGAATATGTCTAGTAATTGGCTAAACCTTGTAAATGAATAATCTTTTAAACTTTTAGTTCACATTATTTTGTATAAGAATCAAGATAAGACAATGATTATTCATTCTAACTAATTTCTTTTTCCACTACTTATTTTCTCCCTCTAATGTTGGAAAAATTAATCCATCAAAATGGTAATTAACAAAACTAGCCATGAATAAATATCTTGTTAATGGTTTAAGATATTTTATTATAGATAGAGATTCGTATCTAATATATATTTCCAACCTTCATTGAAAACCTGTCTTAATACATTGTGGTGGAGTAATTGGAATATATACTATATATCTAAAAATCCTTAGATAGGAAATATTATGTTCATGACCAAAAATTAATTTTAAAAAGGAAGACTTATAATAACTTATTAATTTGATGCAAATTCGTATTACAGCATGCAAAATTGCATGTCCTAAGTAGAAATTGAAACTTTTTATTTCATAAGTAATAGTCTTGTAATTAATTTGAGACGTTTAATAAATGATTCTACAAGATCATTTTGTGTATGAACATTTGCTATAGGATATTCAATTTTAATTCTAATAAACATACAATAATCATTGAACGATTAAGAAATAAATTCAATAGCATTGTCAAGTTATATTTTCTTAATTGGATAATCAAGAAAATGTGCTTACACTTAAATCAATTGAGAAAGTAATCTTGCAAATGTTAGATTGCGAGATGATAATAAAGATATATGTGACCATCTAGTTCATGCATTAATTAAAACTATAAAATATCTAAATAATTCATATGATGAGTGAATTAGTCCACAAATATCACTTTATATACATTCCAAAAATGTAAGAAATTCACTATTGATTTTTGCCAATGATGGTTAAATAATCAATTTTCCTTGAGAATAAGCAATATATAAAAAAAATTTTAGATTAAAGAATTTGCTGACTTTTCAATAGATGTCCACATAAATTTTTAATTATTTTTTGCATCATAATTGATTTGGGATGGCCCAACCAATCATGTCAAATAACAAACTTATTATAATATATAAACTTCTAGTTTATGATAGCACATGTTTCAATTATTCTAATATGTGTAGTACAAACCAGAGGAAAGTGCAAGTAATTTTTCAAGTATGCATTTGTACCTGAGATTATACCAGTGATATAAAGATATTCAATATTTTCTTCATTTATTATCTCGATATGATATCCATTTTGATAGATATCCTTGAAACTCAATAAGTTTTTATGAAACTTAGTAGAATATAACACATTATTAATGTATAATTTTGTTCCTTTAGGTAACAAAACATTAGCTATTTTGGAGCCATCAATTAAATTTATAGTACCAAATATAGTACTAACATTGGTTTTTTGCATTACTAGATAAAAAAATATTTTTTATCCTTAAGAATAACATGTGTTATTACACTATTAGTGAGACATATATCTTTATTGACATTGTTACTAATTAAAGAAGCATTCATACTTTAAAACAAAAATATCAATAATTAATATGGGGAAATACGACTTAAAAATGTAAAAATATATTTAAAAAGATAATAATCTTAAAAGTAAATTCTTTATTGATTTAGAAAATATATTAAAAGTAAGATATAATAAAATTATTTTTTTAAACATTTCCATGATTAGAGTTGTCTTTTTCACATGCAAAATTTATCTATATATATTTTATTTAAGCAATTTTTAGTAAAGGTCAACAAGATGCTTTAATGTATGATAGGTATGAGACCGATGACCTTTACCACCAAAATGATAAGATATATTCTTAATATATTTGTTATTTTCCCATCTTTTTCTTCATCATTCTTTTCATTATTTTTTCATTTCTAGTGGGAAGTTAACTTCTTAATATAAGAAACATGACCATAACCATGACTACGATCATGACCTCGGCCATGGTTACAACCATGTTTATGGTCATAAGTTTATTTATAAGTAAAATAGTCATGTATAACATTTGCTTCAGGGAATGGAACAGAGCTAGTCAGACAAGACTTATAATTTTTCATCAAAAGTTCATTATTTTATTTAGCCACAAGAAGATGGGAAATTAACTCAAAATATTTTTTGAAATCTTTTTTCTTGATATTACTACATAAGCAAATTGGATGTATGGAAAGTAGAGAATTTTTTTTCTTTCTAACATATTTTCATCAAATATTTTTTTTACATAATTTTAATTGAGAACTGATTTTAAATATTGTAGAGTTGGACTTATTTATAGTTTTAAAAATCTTGTAATCTTAAATGCATCCACTTATAGCGAGCTTTTAAAAGAATGATAATTTTTTGGTGATCATATATTTCTTTTAAATTATTTCAAAGAATAAATAGGTCTTTTACCATAAGATACTCAGTTTTTATCCTTTAAATTTTCCTATAATGTCAAAAGTCACAAATTCAAAATTCGCAAGATTTGATATAATACTATCATGGGCATATAAAAATGAATTAGAAAAAATTTAATATAACAAAGGTTTAATATTAAAGAAAATTATTAATCAATATATTATTCATACAATTATTAATTCATTGTTAATTTTTCATTTTATTGTCAATCTATATGGTGATTAACATTACAAAAATTATCATATTTATAAAAAGTATATTTCAAATTATATTGAAAGTGAATGAGATGAAAAAGAAAATTAAATTATATATCTTTATGTAATTATTAAATATATGTATATTTATATATCATTTATTTCTTGAATGTTCATGTTCATTTTTGCGTAAAGTCAAACCTTATCATGCAAGTTAGTTTTACTTTCTATATTAACATAATATATATTATTATTTCATATCACAAATTTTTAATCATGAGATAATAACATAAATAAGTATTTACCATATATCTATAATTGCATACTATATATATATGGTCACACATTTTATAAAAATCAATATGTACTTCAAAAATATATTTAGAAATTTCACTCATTTAGCATCGAAGAATAAATTTTCATATGTATAATATGTTATATATGTGAATTTATGTTATTTTTTCTTTCTCAGTTTAATTTATTATTTATTTCTACTAGTATTTCTGCACATCATATTTAATATTTCATAACTATTATTTCTTTAAATAAAGTCAGTAAAATGTTAAAACCATTATAGAAATCAAAATCAAAGCATAAATGAAATAAGAAATAAAAATGAGATAAGAGAGAAGAATTACTATATTAGTAGAAAGTAATAAGATTAAGTAAAATAATTTATATCTGGAAGAAATTATCTCAGTAAATTAAAGCCTCATGTTGATAATGTGTTATAAAAAATAGTAAATACTTAAGAGAAAGATATAAAAGAAATGAAGTAGAATTATAAAGAGAAAGAGACTATTTGATTCAACTATATGAAGAATGATTTATACAACCCTATATTTATAGGACAAATTGATTAAATATTATAATTTCATAATAATAATTTATAAATAAAATTGAAATCTAATAATTAACCATAATTAGGAGTATAAAGTCTAACTTATGAACATCTACATTTAATAAATTCAATAATTATTCATAACAATATACCTTTATAATACTTAATAATGGTAGGGATCTCATTATACAAAGAATTAGCCAATTTTAAAGAAGTTTTATTGGTAAGTTTATTTATTCTTACATTAACATTTTTTGAAAATAGCACTCTTTCCCAGATACTACTTAGCTTTTACTTCCCCAATCACTCCACTCACCTCTACCACTCGATCTTAACTCGGGTTCTCTTTTTTTTTTTTAAGAATGATTCATCCATTATAACCCTAAAACTTGCTTTTGAGATAAACTTGGTAAATCCCATGAAAAAGGATGTCTCTATCGAATATCAACAACAAAGTTACTAATTATTTTTATTATTTGATGGGTAGATAGAAGAAAAATTCATCCCTGCAAAGGAAAATTGATGCATTTATGTTAATTCATTCTGAGCCACCTTAATTGTCTTAGATTGAAAAAAACTTTAAAATTGTATCTTTCCTAATCTTAATTTTATTGACTTTTTATCTAGGAATCAAGTTGTCCATTCTTATTACTATTCATATGCTTCATATTCTAGATCATTTAGTGGTGGGAGGTTACAATTTAATATAGTTTATAGTATTAGGCACCTTAGCTTTGAATAATTATGAAATTTACTAAATTGTTTGATGAATAGTCTTTATGTCAATTGATAGAATGCTTGTACCTATATTTTGATTAATTGATAAGGAGTTTATTTTATCATCATTAATTTGAATTTGAATAAAGAGATGAAATTTTATCTGTTGATCTCATCCATGGGCGTAATTTGTTTCTTTCACCACTTGAAATGATGTGTCAACATAAGCACTTAAAACTATTAACATCATCAATGAAAATTATTTTATTTGGCTTAATGAACTCTTCAGCTTGAATTTATGTACTTATCTATTAGTTACTTGAGCTATAGGTTGCCATGAATCTGATACATTTTCTATTATATTGAAACACATTATGAATTTTTTTACTAAAGCATTTATTCCTAAACTAATTTGATAGCATCAGTGCAATTATTAAGAAACATAGACTAGAGGGCACAAATATGTTATGCACAAATAAATTTTGCTAATTGGCATTTCATTTTATGCTTCTTACATCATGCTAGGTTAATATGTGATGATTAATTTATATTATAAGTTGGATCTCCATCTTTAAGAATTATTAAACATGATACTTTTGTTTCTCATGTTCACAGTGAAGGGAAGGGCATCTTAAGCCTCTTTGCAATGTAATTAGTTTTGTTGATATATTTTTAGTGAACATCGTATGTATCAATGTCCTAGGTATAGAAGAATAGAGGTTATTTTAAATCTTAAATAACCATTCTTTAGAATTTAACAAATGTTAATCCTCTTTAATTTTATTTTTTCCATAATTAATGTGGATTTCCTTTTCCTTTTTGTAGATACACTTTTTTTAGGCCAAAGATACATTTTTTAGAGGCTAATTTCACAATTAGATACATATTATAGAGTTTTTACAAAGGATGCATATAATGTCAAGTTCCATTTTACCTGTAGGGTATTTTAAAGTTTTAAAAATTTCTTAATCTTTCATTTTTGACATTTTTGAAAAAGTCTGTATGGCTTTGAAAAACCTATGTTAACAACTTCTATTTGAATCATCAAAATTTGAAAATAATAGGTATTATTTAGCTAGGTAGATAATTAGTTTAAAAGGTTTGCTTCTTTCTCTAATAGTTGGATATTTATATTTCAAGTATTAGAAATAGTCCTTAGGCTTCTATCATAGACAGCTAAATGATCATAATAAACTTTAACTAGATTATGTTTAGTCAGTAAAGGAAGATGTTTTAATATTAGTAATTCATTTTAAAAACACATAAGTTATTTTTTTCCATGCTACTTGTCAACTTATTACTTGTCTAATGATCCTAATTAGTTGTGAACCCTTTATAATATATACAAATTACATATATGTTTAGTTCTTTTTGTATATACTGCTAGTAAAAAGCTTCTTATGATAGCAACCCACATTATTGTTGTTAGAAGGAGTTTTGTATTTAATAGCAATTATTGCCATAAGAGTTCTAAACCACTATTATTTGTCTTCCTAAGTCTCTTGTAATATTAAAATTATGCATCTAATAAAAATAGAACTTCTTAGTGTATTAAGATTAACTATTTAAATTGTTTAACAAAGTTAACTAATTAGGTTTAAATCTTATTTAGGGGGACATGTAATTATTGGAGTTTTATGTTATTAATCATAAAGATATATAACTTGATACATGTAAATTATTGAATCTTTGATTATTGAAAAGAAAGGTCCAAAATGAACTATGACCTAACATTAGTAAATTAATATACCTAATTCAACTTGTTAACTTTGATCTCATTAGTACTAAGTATGAAATTAATGAGATTAAAGTATTTTAGTTTCTGAGTTATACAATTTGATTTGTACCACTAAAAGCAAGACATCCTTATTTTAGTGATTTCATCAAATTAGTTTGCATGCTTTAATCACAGATATTTTTGTTTTTATGTTTCTATTTGATCTATATGCCTAACCTAAAATCATATTTGAAAAATAAAAAGAAGAAACTTATCCTATTGTTACACAAATAAGATAGCCTAAAAATGGGATTTTTGATCCTATTAAGGCATATAATTGCATTAAATTATTAGCTCAAACATCATAAGAATGGACTTAAATAATCTATATATTAACTAAACCATTTGTCTAATAACTAATAGTTTATAAAGCAATCAAATGAATTCCATTTAACTAAACAAGTTGAATTACAAAAACAACCTAACTTCTAAATCTAGGTTAAGGTAAATAGTAAAGTTAGCAAATTACAAGATATTATTGCATGCTTTATCTAGTAGCACTTTTTAACATGAGACTAAATTCAAATTTATCTACATTTTTGTTATTCTTTAGTTTCTATCTTTTTCACACTCTCCATTATGTGTTGTATTTTCTTTGAAAAGCTCCCATTGTGCTCTTCAATGTGCTTAAATAATAATTCAAGATGCCTTTTATTTGTAGCATTTTGCTTCTTCTATAAAGCCAACTGTTAGGATAACTTTGAAATTTTATCATGTTCATTATGAAATTACTAAGAAAAAAATAGAGGTAAATTGATATATAGTTGAAAAGAATAGCCAACAATCATTTTAATTTTCAAAAAATGATCTCACAATTAAATAGGTAAAGAAAATAAAGAAGGTAATATAATTGAACACCAGTACCATTTAAGTGAAAGCTAAATAATTTGAGGAAAAAGGGATATTTTTAAGATTATTATGTGACATATCAACTAATATTCACAACTACTCACCAAATTGCAACAAAAATAATAGAAAAATAAAATAATCTACTTACATTTCTAGGAAAAAGTAGTGTTAGCATACATGAAGGATTTAAAAAAAAATAATGCCTTGAATAAAAAAGAAAAGATGATTGTTAGTCTCCTTAAAGTTGAAATAAGGGATGTAAGACAAGAAAGGAAAAGCGCTGATAATAGAAAAAAAAATAAAACAGCTTTCAGCAAGAAGCATTTAAAATTTTAGGGTAAATGCATTTAAGTAGCATGGAACTAAAAAGGAACTTACAAACTAAGTGTTAGATATGAGAAAAATTCATCAAATAATGGCAAAAAAGACACTTTGAATATTTTTATTAAAGTTCCCAAGCAAGCACCAATCTAGATCAAGAAAGAATCAACATAAGAATAAAGTTAGAAACTTGAAAATCTATTTAGTTAAATAAATCATATCGCATGACATATAGCAAAACATACTTGATCAAAAAGTTCATCTTCTTGTTCATTTTCTTCATTTAGTAGTTCTTTTTCTTTTGTATTGAAAACTAGAAATTTCATAAGAGAAGAAAGCTAGTAGCGTAGATTCAGGTTGCTAGGATTCCGTCTCTGTTAAATGATCGAGTAGCTTCGATTTCACCTTTTATCGAAATTGGATTCGTGTTCAGTTTATCGTTGTTCAAGATCAATAAGCATGTTTTTCAATCTTTCTCCTATGTCTTTCTTAGTTGATAAACCCAATCGGCTATTTAATTTACAACAAGTCTTTCCTCATTTATGAAAGGAAGCGGATAGTTGATGAACTTTTTTCTAATGTAAATGATCGAAAAAGTCATGGCAATCCTAAACCGAGTCAGTTCTTTGCTTCCCCTTATCATTTGTTTTTTTTTGTTTGTGTATTTTGATTATCTTATATATATATATATATATATATATATATATATATATATATATATATATATATATATATATATATATATATATGTATGGTTATGACAAAAAAATAGTTCTTTTTCTTTTGTATTGAAATCCTATTCTTTGGTTTTCTTTGCTCTTTCATGTCTTTTGCATGAATTGGTAGTAATGACCTATCTAGTCTTATTAACAATGCTCCTTACTTGTTTTTCATTTATATATAGTCCAAAGATTTGAGGAAAAAAATCTAGATAAGTTCAAGTTTTAAATAATATAGAACAGATAGATAATTTGATGAAATGGAAGAATATAATAATCTATCTTGAAAAATAAATTTTATGATCCAATATGCAAATATAAAATAAAACTGCTTGCTTAAAACTTATTTAACCATTTCTTTCAATAAGCAAAAAATAAATAAATTGATTTTTACGGCTAATGAAATTAGAGAATGAAGGAACAGCTTTTATGTGAACCTTGTCACCATATAATGGATTATCACAAGAATTTCAACCTTAGCAAACTCACAACCAAGACATATTCTTGGTTTTTCTCCAAATGGTGTGAAATAATGTAGTGGAATGATTGCTTAGTTCTTAAATCTCTCTTGACTACATATGCCACTTTGTAATTCTCACAAATTGTTAAGAACCACTAACCACCTAAATTAGAAGCAAGAAGTTGATAACAAAGATCATCCATGAACTACTTGTTTAATTAGGAAAATTTTGATGTATAACTTTCGTTTTGCTTCTTTAAAGACTAACAGTAGTCAAGACATCCAAGTTACATGTTGTAAAAATATAAAGATATGCCATAAATATCCTAAATGACCTTTACTCTACTTATAGACAAATTCTTTGGAAGCTCTAAAAGGTAGAACTTCTCTTTGTAATAGTGAAAGCTAATGCATTAAAAATAAAAAAAATAACTTTTCTAAACCCTTAACTTCCTACGTAATCTGCTTATCTTTCACTTCTCTCATGTTATATCACATCAAATACCATTTACCAACCACAGTTCAATTTCTTAACAAAAAAATTTCACAATTCAATTTGCAACAATATGCAATAATGCAACACAAAAGTCACAAAGATTCATACCTGTCTTTCTTCTTCATATGATTCTCATAACCTTAATTTTCTTTTTTGGTGAAAACACGGAAGTAGTAACATTAATTGATAGAAACAGTTCTGGGCAGGCATACACCTGTTACATCATTTAACAAAAATAGCACAATTCCTGGAAAGACTTGAGGGAGTATAATTAATTCATCATAAAAGGATAAAGCAGATCTAGCAAGATTACTTGCTACCATATTGGCTTCTCGATAAATATGTTTAATGGTGTATTGGCCACCTCTTTTCAACATCTCTTTACAGTCTTCATAATAATTACAAACAGAGGAAGGAATTAGAGAAAAAGGTGCTTGGATAGCCTACAAAACAGCTAAAGCATCAACTTTAATTTCAAGTGGAAATAAACCTCTATTCAAGGCTAAAAATAAACCATTCCCTAGCCTACACTATTCAACTTCATAATTAGTACTACTACCTAATCCTCTTGTGCTGCCAAGAATCCATTCTCCTTTGTAATTTCTAATTATAGTTGAACATGAAGCCCAACCAAAATTTTCTTTAGCTGAGCCATCTATATTTAATTTATACTAATCCATTAGAAGATCATAACCTTAATTTTTTATGATCGCTTGATAATCCTCAATAAATGATGAAACTTAAAAACCATCTTTGGAACTTAGCCTCCAATCCTTCATCGCCCCAATAAACTGCTTTTCCACCTCATTTTCACGCCTTTATAGCCATGTCGCCTTTGCTGAATATAGCCCTTCGACATCGAGTACACTTCTTTTCCCTTCACTTCCATGCTGCAACTTTTTCCCTTAAACAAGCTATTAAGGCCTAAATCGTTAGTTGTAGTTTATCATATTTTTTGGGGTCGTTGTGCAAATTCTTATCTATAGATTGCTCATAACACTTGCAATCAATCTAGAAATCATAGCTATTTATTTTCTGTTGCGATGCACTACTTTTTTAATGATGCAATGTAGTCCCGTCCAAGTTGGATCAAATGTATTATTTATTTATTCAAAAAAAAAAAAGGTTGATAATTAATCTCCACTGTCAACAGAATACTGTATTGATTTGTAGAAGTACCACCGTTGAAGTTGCATTAGATATTCAGTTGTAGTGTCAAGCAAATTTTAGTTAGTTGGGTTTACTTTCAAGAAAGGTATCAATTTACGATTGAAATTTCTTGATTGATGCTGCCGCCGACTGAAATTTTTTGTCTTTTTGCAAAGTTTGTTTTGTCTGGTTTCGCTTTGTTTATAGCATTATGCCATAACAATAAGGGGCAAAGCATTAATGTTTCTGTCGCCTTGAAAATGGACGTGGAATCCACGTGTAAGCAATCTAAGCGGATGCAACTTGTTTCCGACCGAGGACAGATTTTTTAGAATTTGATAAGATCTAGATTAAAGCAAATAAAAGCAAATCAACCCTTAATCCTTGATTTAAGCTTATCCACATCAAGTAGCATTAAACAGGGGGGCGATCGGAAGCTTTTCACATACGTTAAGCGTGTATGCAACCTTCCCTAGCATCTAACTTGTTAGATACATCAGTTCAGATTTTTGTTTGTTTCGAAAAAAATTCGCGTCACATATATTAGATACCTCATCCCTTTTTCTACGTGGTTTTTAAGATTGAGAATGCACTTTAATGTATTTTTCTTTCACTTTCTAAAATTACCTTTTAATTAATCCAAAATTAAAATTTATTTCATCTTATTTATTATTTTTATCTCTACTTATATCCATTTTGAACTTCCTAATTATGAAATTTAACATGGTTGAAAATAAAAAAATATAATAAAATAAATTTATTAAAATATTTCAAAATAAATATATAAAATAATGAAATATTTATTATAATAAAGAAGGATAAAATTAAAAAAATAATTAATGTCTCATTCAATTTCTAAAGTGAAACATAAGAGATAACAAATTTCTTCCAAACACCTATAAAGAAACATAGGGGTATCTTCTAATTTAATATTATGAGCGACTCTATCTAGTGTTAAAGTTGCTTTATTTCACTGCTAAATCATTCTTTTCTTTTTGGAATTTGTAACCTTCTTTATGTCACTCATCTTAAATTCTTAAAGCAAATACATAATAATATGCAATTAAATAATATTTCTAATTAAAGTTTGAATTCGTTTATATAATATATAACTTTTATATTATCCTGCAAGACTCATTATTTTACAATTGTGTTATAGACAATATATTTATTGAAAATTTTTAATTCAAGTAATATTTAATATATTTATTTAATTTTATATTTTTCTCTATATTTAAATTTAAATTTTAAATTTTTACATATATATTTAATAATTTAATCACCTTTATTATTGAAAAAATAAACAATATGTTTAAGGTTAATTCAAAATAAACATATCAATTTCAAATAAGTTGTGGTATGCATATAAGGCATGCTTAGTATAGCTTTTGAATATCACAAAACTTAATTTAATTTGCTAATGTTTTCGAATCAATTATAGTTCAAAAAATTGTATCATAATCACAAACTATATATGAGGAGTAACTTTTATTTGTATCATAATTTTTGTTGCATAAATAAAGCTTTGAAGATCAATTATCCTAATAATGTTACACATTATAAAATAAATTTATTTATAATTAAATTATATTAGAATTAATAACCAATCAAAGTTACTTCTTTTATTTCTATACTAAGGGGTCATTTAGTTCGCAGCAATAACATGGAAATTGGACTTCTCAGGATATAAACTACCATAGAGTTGTTTGGTTGCGCAAATGGGAGGAAATGGATCTTTCCGGGAACTTGTATTTCCCATAAAACACAGGAGATCACTTACCCACTCTCCCTTGAGTAAGTTTTATTGCCTGTATTTTTAATTAATTTATAGACAAAAATGACTTTGTTAAAATTAATTAATACTAATTTTACCCTTATAATTTGAATATTAGGATTCACTTCTTCATGTATGCCATTATTTCTCGAGCATCTCCCATCTCCTTTCAACCCTAGTAGCAGTTTTCGACAATGGTACTAGCAATTTTTGGTTCTCGAGCTTCTCTCATCTCCTCTTAACCCTAGCAGCAGTTTCCGGCAACAAGTACTAGCAATTTCTGGTAAGCCTTGATGACTTTGCTCATTATATTTCCTTTTTTCTATTAAGTAAGCTATAACTTTCATATTTGAAAATTTTTATCCTTCCCGACTTTTGTCAAAGAATAGGAGCTGCAGTATCGGAATACGAACAATAATAAAATAATAGTAAAATTTGACAAAAAAGAGTGTATACCTATGGTTTAGCAAATTGAAATATTTAATCTAACCCCCACGACAGAGCTTCTAAGAGGTTCTGGATATGATATCGTTATTGTTTGCCTGTTGACTGCCTTGAAAAAGATGAATGGTGTTTGTTGAATTCAAATTACTCAAAGTGGCTGACCATATTTTTATTGCTTTTCTAACTTATAACATTCTTGCATGTAATTTGCCTATGTCATACAGTTATGACTCGCTTACCATTGAGTAAAAAGAAGAAGATTACTATTACATGTATTGTGTTATACACACAAATAATGCTCATGATTTTGGAGGCTATTTCTGAATTTTTGTATCTTCTGTCCTTTTTGGACATTAGATTGCCCAAGCCTATATCCTATATATTTAACAGGTGTGTTGAAGAAAGATATTATGCTAGGCTTTTAAATCTTAGGCCAATAATTCAAGAAAGTGACTTAGCATGCTTAAATAACCTTAGGATGAATAGAGCCTATTTTTCTAAGTTATGTGATATGCTTTGAGATGTTAGTAAGTTATAAGGAAATAGGAATACTAGTTTAGAGAAGATAGTTGCTTTATTTCTATTCACACTTTCTCATGACACAAAGAATCGAAGAATTCAATTGTATTTTAGGAGAAGTAGTGAGACAATATCTAGGCACTTCAATTCAGTTCTCGACGCTAGTCCTTAGATGCGATGATATTCTATTAAAGAAACCTAAGCCAGTGATAGAGAATTGCCAAGATGAGAGGTGAAAATGGTTTAAGGTAAGTTAGAATTTTTAGGAAGATTAGATGAATGTATAAATATTTATAAATATATACAGTATCTATTAACAAGTTATATATATACACACTGTAAAAATTGCTTAGGTGCTTTGGATGGAAGTCATATTAAAGTTCGTGTTAGGGATAAAGATAAAGCTAGATTCAAGAATAAAAAAGGAGAACTCACTACTAATGTGTTAGCTGCGTACAGGCGGGATTTACAATTTATTTATATATTGCCTAGTTGAGAGGGGTTTCCACATGATAATAGAGTGCTTCGAGATGCACTTTCTAAAAAAAATGCTTTAATAGTTCCACAAGGTAATAACATAAGTACCTTGACATTGCTCAATCTGAACTAAGGAGCTTATTTGAGATGAAACTATTTAACATTTTTCTTGGTTAATTATAGGCAACTACTATTTGTGTTATGCCAGATACATGAATTGTGAGGATTTTCTAACACCATTTAGAGGCTAGAGATATTATCTAAGTGTGTGAAAGAGTGGTGCTCAACCAGTATTTGTTGAGAAATATTTTAATATGAAGCATTCTCAAGCAAAAAATATTATCGAGAGGTGTTTTGGATTGTTAAAAATGAGATGAAGGTATTCTAAGATGTACAACTTAGTACCCTAGGAGAACTGTGGGTAGAATTATCTTGGCTTGCGCATTGATACATAATTTCATTCGAACATACATGAGTGTGGATCCCATGGAGCCTTTGCTTGTGGATGGTGAGGAAGAAGACAATGGTGAACTTAATATTGGGATTATGGAATCTAGTGCTGCATGGAGTACATTCAGACATGATCTTGCCAATGAGATGTACAATGCATGGTTACATGACACTACATCATTGAACAGGGTTTAGCAAAAATTATGTAGCGTATTTCACTTGTATTGCATTTATGGATTGATAGACAATATACACTTTATTCTTGTATTATTTTTATCTAAATTTGTAATAAGATGGGAGTAATGACTTCACTTTTTATTTAACTAGTAGTATGATCATCCTAAATTGTTAAATCATGAGCAGAATGCCACTCTAATGAATTCTTATGTTTCCTCTCTCTCTATCTTTCCTTCTTTATAGATGAGTCAACCAAAAGCTCAAAGAAATGCTAACCAAGGTGGTAAGGGCGCGAACCCATCTAGAGGATGCATAAGATGGGGAAGCGCTGAGGATCGTGCACTAATTAATGCAATGATGGATCTTGTGGAGCTGGGTGGTTGAAAAACGGATAATGACCAGTTTAAGAATGGTGCTTATAACAGGTTAGAATAACTTATGGATCAAAAGCTTCCTAGGTGTGGTATAAAGGCTAAACCACACATCGAGTCCTGTATCAAGTATTTGAGGAATCAATATAATACTATTGCAGAGATGTTTGGTCCAGCTGCTAGCGGATTTGGATGGAATGATCAAGAGAAGTTCATAACTTGCTTAAAATCAGTTTAGAATGAATGAGTGAAGGTAATATTTTATATTATGCTTTTTCTTTTATGCACATATGTGTGCCTGTGTATATTTCTATTTATTGGTGACAACTTTTAAAGTTTTACTTTCTTATCTTATTATGTTTTCCTTTATTTTATGCTAGAGCCACAAAAATGCCGTGGGGGTTAAGAAACAAGCCATTTTCATTTTTTGATGATTTAGCTAAAATATTTGAAAAGGATAGAGCTATTGGAGACGAGGATGTAAATCCACAAGATGCATTAGAGGGAATAGAAGATGAAGTAAGGGATAGAGAAGAAGAAGAGCAAGAAGAACATATTCCTACCTTTTCTGTGGAGGACACTTACCTAATCCCTCCATGTGCCTCGATGGGAACTTCTTCCTCAACTACTCCAGTATACTGTAGGTCAAAGAAGGTAAAGATAGAAAATTTAGAAGTTTTGAGAGAATTCTCTTCTAGATTTGTACGAATGGGTGATGTGATGGAGGATGCAAGTAAACATATAGGCCATTTAGCTTCTTGTTTCTAACATGAAACTGATTCTGCAGGGAGAAAGATGTAAGTGACTAATGAGATTATAAAGATTGATGGGTTAACTCTACCCAAGTTATGAATGTGGCAAGGAAAATTGCTCTCAACCCCCTAGAAGTTGATTTCTTTTTTAGCCTTCTAGAAGATTTCAGAGCTGCTTATATGCATGGTTTGTTACTTCCAGATCAGTGAAGTTCTATGAAAATTACTAGTCATTAGGAGTTAACACACTCACTAAACTCATGTTACATTGTTGAACTTTTGTATGTGCACCTATTTTTTGGACACTTATCTGACATCGGAGTCCATAATGTATTAGTTGATGTGGCTTCCGGTTAATGTATATAAGCTACTAAACTGGATTTCCTCAAGCTTTTGGTGGAATATAACAATACATTCCTATTTTTTTCTCATGGCAATTCTATTGAGACTTTTATAGTATAGCTCAGCCCATTTCATGCATCATCGAACGCTCATGATTATACATTATCTTGGATGTTACTGTTTTAGACGAAAATAGTAACACATAAGAATGCAACCCATTGTAGTGTGAGAGAAACATGTTTATTGCTGGGGGTTTACGCACTGTTAAGTGGCCACTTCGCCTGAGAAAGCAGGCTAACCATCTGCATGTTACTGTTTTAGTCGGAGACAGTAACATCATTGCGGCTGATGGAGAATTGATCCCGGAGGGATTACAAGTGGCTGGAATGTAGGTCTTGTTAGTTAATTATGTAACTTGACGCGTTTCTCTCAGGATAAGATCCAACAACTGCCTCTTTGTGGGATGTTACTGTTTTGGATGAAAATAGTAACACCCAGGAATGTGGCTCATGAACTTCAGTCAGATGCATTTCCATTTCTGGGGTAGAGCCTGTTGTGCATTGGCTACATCCCCTGAGAAACTAGGCCAACAACCTGCATGTTACTGTATTAGTCTGAAACGGTAACATCATCAAGGCTGTTGGAGTTTTGTGCCCTGAAGGGTTACAGGTGGATGGAAGTTAGATCTGGGTGGTTATTTATGTCAGTTGACAAGTTCTTCTTTGGATAAGATCCAAGAAATGTCTTTTTATGGGATGTTACTATTTTGGATGAAAATAGTAACATCATCGAGGCTGTTGAGTTTTGAACCCGGGAGGTTACGGGTGGTTGGAAGTCGAGTCTGGATGGTTATTTATGTCAGTTGACAAGTTCCTCTCCGGATAAGATCAAAGAAATATCTTTTTATGGGATGTTACTATTTTTGATGAAAATAGTAACATCATCGAGGCTGTTGAGTTTTGAGCTCGGGAGGTTACGGGTGGTTGGAAGTCGAGTCTGGGTGATTATTTATGTCACTTGACAAATTCCTTTCCGGATAAGATCCAAGAAATGCTTATTTGGGGGATGTTACTGTTTTGGACGAAAACAGTAACATCATCGAGGCTGTTGAGTTTTGAGCCGGGGAGGTTACGGATGGTTAGAAGTCAGGTCTAGGTGGTTATTTATGTCACATGACGCGTTTCTCACTGGATAAGATCCAAGAAATGCCTATTTGAGGGATGTTACTGTTTCAAACGAAAATAGTAACATCATCAAGGCTGTTGAGTTTTGAGCTCGGGAGGTTACGGGTGGTTGGAAGTTAGGTCTAGGTGGTTATTTATGTCACTTGACAAATTCTTCTCCGGATAAGATCCAAGAAATGCCTATTTAAGGGATGTTACTGTTTCAGACGAAAGCATTAACATCATCGAGGCTGTTGAGTTTTGAACCCGAGAGGTTACGGGTGGCTGGAAGTTGGGTTTAGGTGATTATTTATGTCACTTGATGCGTTTCTCGCCGATAAGATCCAAGAAATGCCTATTTGGGGGATGTTACTGTTTTGGACGAAAACAGTAACATCATCGAGACTGTTGAGTTTTGAGCTCGGGAGGTTACGGGTGGCTGGAAGTCGAGTCTGAGTGGTTATTTATGTCACTTGACGCGGTTCTCGCCAGATAAGATCCAAGAAATGCCTATTTGCGAGATGTTACTATTTTGGATGAAAACAATAACACCCAGGAAACTAGCCCATGTGCATGTGAGAGGTGCATGTCTATCGCTGAGGACTGTTTCAAAGAATGTCCTTCGTTCATACTAATATTGGTGGTAGGTCTTACGAATAATACTGCACAACTGGATGTTGCTGCATCCGTAAAAAAAGAGTAACATCAACACAAGTGTTCGTAATTCATATGGTAACGTGTTGTCTGAGTGCTGACATAAACTGGATATAAGATTAAACTGTACAGAAGATTAACATTTACAATTGAGTTATACATACAGTTGAATTTTAAATATATCTAAGACAATGATTTTACATGAATTTAGTTTTACATATGTACATAATAATTAACTTTAGTGTTATATATGTGTATAATAATCAACGTCAGTTGGGAAGAATGAAATTCTCGAGAAATTTAGTAACTAATTTTGTTCTGTATTGTCTCACTTCCTCCAATAAAAATTATTCTTGAAATTCTTTATTGCTGAATATATTCTCTATATGCAAGCATATGAAAAGCCCACAGTCTTGCTTGGAAAATAGTAATGAGTTAGTTTGGTACCTACTAGACATGTTACCCTTGGATAAGAAAAGAACTTACTACTTACGACGTTTCTTCCTGTTGAGGTGCCCATTCATATGATATTATCTCAAAAGGTGGACCTGCAGTGGCTGACTCTACCCTCTTATCCAGTCCACTCTATGCAAGGACTTCATTCATCTTTTTCTTGTAATAGTCCTTTTATTGTTTGCAAACTAAAAAAAATGAAAAATGAAAACTCCATGTAACTGTCTACACTGCTGGCTGTAACATCTTGTATTGTTATGAGTTATTATTTTTTGTTATGGCAATAGTAACATCAACAAAAAAATACATTCAGCATACAAATAACCCAATGAAGTTTAATTAAAAAAATGAAACTCCAAGAAAACAAAGTGTTACTATTTTTATAAGAAATAGAAAAATCAACGAATAACAGCTTATCATCTAATAGAATCACACTTGGCATGTTTTCTCCAACGGAAGACCATGCTATGAGCTACATACGAGAGATACAACATTATCTTATTGTGAGTATGATATCTTACTGTCTCTGATGGAAAGAGTAATGCCAATAAGATAACAAGGTACAGGGTCCAAGAATGTGGCTAGTAATGCAACTTCAGTCAAATCAAAAGTAACAGCACTTGTTATTCTATCGTAGTATTTAATATCACTTACCACTATCGTGGCATCACGAAAGTATAGATCCGGTGCCTCCTCTCTTTTCGGCCGCAGTGAGTTATAGTGTGTCCATTTGCACTCTTTATTATCTAGGACGAGAAGTGTGAAGTGGTTAGGATTTCTGAAGTCATTCACGCCGGTGGAGTTCACTGGGAAGATAACAACATCTGCAATTATTGCCTCTTCCATATGTGTATCGAATTTGAATTGCCTAGCTTCTTGGAGTAACTTGGCATTGTTCACAATGTAAGACTGTCAATATAGTTTTAACCTAAGTCAGAATCAATGTTGCCTTCTGTGATTCATATTTGAGAAATGGATTCAGGATCTTAGCCAGTAGCAGCTATTGAATGCAAATATCTTCCTTTTATTGTTCATGGAAGCCAGGCTTAGAGTGTAGGCATGGCCATCTATGATCTGCATTGATTGTTTAGTTCTTGTTAGATGATTGATAAGGATGACAAACTCCAAACAGTAGTACAAGAATCCAGTAGTTGAAACAGAAAGAATAATTATATCTAACTGTTTGCACTCCACACAGTAGTAACCATGCTTTTTTGAGATCGAATAGACTCAGTAAGTTCCTGTTACTGTTTAGGGAAGAAATAGTAACATAGCTAGAGGGTGGAGCAAGATAAAATAATAATGCGTTTAAACGATAAGATGATATATACATTGTTCATGATTGACTACTCCTTCATTAGTTCCACCAACTCCTCAAAGGTTATGAACAAATCCTACTGGGGGATTGACCAGACAAAAATACTGCATATGGTGATTTGGCATAGGGATTAGACGAGACGATAGGTAAAACTTTCTACTAAATGTAAAGAATTGAGAAGAAAATAGGACATGACTTATTGTGGGTTTCCTGCCAATTTTATTTGCACTATCTTACTCCTAACATCTTAGGTCAGATATTTTGCAGCTGATAACTTTGTAGTATTCGTTGCCTTATGAGTTTGCTTTTTCTTGATTTTATCTGCTGGTGTATCATCTTCAATTATAACAGGGGCCTCTTTGCTCTGCTCATAGACCTCCTCAGCAGTTGCTGTTTGTTATTGTGCATCTGTTTGTCTTGTTCATTTTTTCAATGGCCCCGAGTACGTGAACTCTTCGTCCCATTTTATTTTTTTTATTTTTTTTATTTTATTTTTAATATTCGCTATTATCGAACGCTACTTTTCCTCGTCTATATCTTGTTCATCAACTTTAGTGGTTTCTACCTCATCTTGTTCAACCACCTGCACAATTTATTTTGATAGCTGTGTATTGAGCTATTTATTCTGATTTTTCAAACTATCATTGACCGCCTTGAGGTTTTCTACCTCACTTATTACAGTGGACAGTTGCTCCTATAGCTGTGTGTTATCGTGTTTGAGTTTAGCTATTGTCTCTGCATTTTGTTGTATCTGTTATTCTGACGTTTGAAGTTTCTTAGTGAGGGACGTCAATTTATCCTTCAGTGTGAGTATTTTTGTGTTTGCACTGAAGAGCTGATCCTTAAGCCGTAGGACTTCAACGTTGTCTTGTTGCTATTGCTCTTTATGGGATAGTGCAATATTGGCAAACTAATCCAGCTTTGTTGTCTAGGGTTGGATCACGTACTAGGCCGATGATATCTCAGTATCGCCCTCCGAATCCTCAGATTGGGAGGGTGTGTCCTATGATTTTATTTTATCAACAAATTCAATTAACTGTATATTTGTTTCTTCTGTGTAGAGGAGGTCGTATTCTTGTACTATGGGCTCAATTTCTCTGTTTACGACCTAAAACATAATAGTATTTCCACTGTTAGTGTGGTAAATCGGTATGTTACTATTTCAGTGAGAAATAGAAATATGAAAATAAAGGATAATGTTTCAGCATAACAATAATTATGGGTAAATTATTAACCATGAAACACAATAAACGCACAAAATAATGTATAGTAAATGGAAAGAAATTGAAATCAAAAGATGTTTCTGTTTTCACTCCAAATCAGTAGAACCCCGTGATATGTTACTGTTTTACGTGAAAATCCTAACACAAGGTCAATGAAGGAGAAAAAATTAACAAATCGAATATTATTAACTGTTAAAATCGATAAAGGGCGCATATTACTATTTTTAAAAAATACAGTAACATGTTGCATTGTAACTATGGCATGCTTGTGTTTGTTATGAAATAGCAACACCATTCATAAAAAAAAATAAATTGATGGAATGAGGAATAAATTAACAATAGAAACTTGGAGAGAAGGACTTGTTATTGTTTCACGTAGAAACAGTAACATCTTGTTCGATATTACTATTTCTCATGGAAGTAGACAGTAACATATTTTCTTGTACTGACATATATCGGGCTTCATAATAAGTTAATATTTTCATACGGTTACCTGAAACTGGCTGATAAGTTGATCCCTCAATTGGCGTGTGAGGAGCTTTAGGTCCCATTTGAGGCATCTTGGAACTCTTTCGATGTGATGCCCGCTCAGCACGCTTGTAATGTCACATAGCTAATACTATCGACAATAAATCATTCATTTTGTTACGTTAGTTTCCTTTGGAGGCTGCATCCAAGGACGGAGTAATAAAAAGAGTAAGAAAAATTGGGGGTAAATAAGTTATTCTTGTACGTAATCATCAACATGAAAGAAAATTTTAAAAATAACTATTAACTGAAATCACATTAACAATCAAAATGCCATAAAATTTTGGATTACCATTCACAGACAAAGCAGGGACATGTTATTATTTTTGGTCTAAAACAGTAACATGAGCCAAGACTTGTGACAAACATACAAAAAGGAGACAGGAACATTCACTCAAATAAATGGAAATGAATGAAGACAATGTAAAGGATAGGGATACGAAGTAAAAAGGAGTTTTGACATCTTTAACTTACTGGCAATAGCATGACACAGCTGGTTACATTGGGGGTGCTGTCCTTTTTGAGAGAATTCATTAATTGGTCGTGAATGTGTTGTGACCACTCATATTGTGCTATTGCATTTACTTTCTCTACGTATTTGATATATGACCAACCCAATGTGTGGGCCCTGTTTGGTACAAAGAGGGTGACTAGAAGCATTAATGTCATAAGACGGGAGACATTCTGCACGTCAGTCTAAGATGTTCCTCGCACTACTCTTTTGAGTGCATTGAATATTATTAGTTTACTCATCCTTGCTTTGTTATGGAAACACCTTATGTCGAAGTCTGATTGCGGCCTTTTACCAGATGTTGTTTGGATGGGCTGGTCTCCATCTCTTATTCTAAAGATTAACTTTACTGATGTTGGTGTTATTCTGAGATGTTCACCCCCAACATTGAAATGATTATTCTTATCTGAGAAGGTAGCAATTATGGACTGAATTTCAACATCGCTCTTCCGATACATGCTGTAATTCAGTTCCTTTATTATTATTGCATTTATTAGGACCCAAAATGGGTTGTGTCGCAGCACCATCGTGTGTCTGTCATCGAATTGAAATAGATTAACTTGCCTTATGCACGCCAACAGATTGGACCTGTATTGCTGAAATTTTTAAGTTTCTTCTTCATAATCATCTGCTTGTATGAGTGCTTTAGTGCCTTTCTGTTCAAGTAAATGTCAAATCAAGTGTTAAATCAAGCGTTAAATAGACAAAACAAGGTTTGATTAATAATGTAACTTCCAATTCTTTCTAATGTGTTACTGTTTCATCAAGAAATAGTAACACACTATAAAAAATGAGATATACATGTTTAACAAAAATCTACTAAACAAACAACAAGCAAAAAAATGAACAATGAGCAAAAACATGTATAAGTGCTGCTCTGTGAGGTATGAATAACAATGCAACATCGTGGTAGTGGTGTGTTTCTATTTCACCAAGAAACAGTAACATGAACTAAGAACTGATATATAACTATCTTACGAATCTCTACTACGTTGATAACGAGTAATAGGAATATAAGTTGAGAAGATGAGGTGTGATTAACAGTGGAGCTTCCAAGGAACCATGTGTTACTATTTCACCAAGAAACAGTAACATGAGCCAGAAAAATGAGATATGCGAGTTTGACAGTACTCTACTTCGTTGAAAAAGAATAAAAACATGTACAAGTAGACAATATGAGATAGGACTAATAATGCAACCTCATGGTAGAGATGTATTATTGTTTCACCAAGAAACAGTAACATGAACCAAGATTTGAGATATAACTATTTTACGAATCTTTACTGCGTTGTTAACGAGCACAAGGAACATAAGTTGACAAGGTGAGGCATGATTAACAGCAGAGTTTCGAAGAAATTATGTGTTACTATTTCACTAAGAAACAATAACATGCGCCAGAAAAATGAGATATGTGAATATGACAACACTCTACTATATGGAAAAAGAACAAAAAGATGCACAAGTAGACAGTATGAGGTATGACTAACAATGCAACCTCGTGATAGAGATGTGTTACTGTTTCACCAAGAAACAGTAACATGAGCCAAGAATCGATATATAACTGTCTTATGAATCTCTACTGCTTTAATAACGAGCAATAGAAACATAAGTTGAGAAGATGAGGTGTGATTAATAGTGGAACTTCCAAGGAACTATGTGTTACTGTTTCACTAAGAAACAGTAACATGAGCCAGAAAAAATGAGATATGCGAGTTTGATAACACTCTACTATATTGAAAAAGAACAAAAACATGTACAAGTAGACAACACGAGGTATGACTAACAATGCAACCTCGTGGTAAAGATGTGTTGCTGTTTCACTAAGAAACAGTAACATGAACCAAGATTTGAGAAATAACTATTTTACGAATCTCTACTGCGTTGATAACAAGCAAAAGGAATATAAGTTGATAAAATGATGTATGATTAACAGTGTAACCTACGAGAAATAATGTGTGACTATTCCAGCAAGAAATCGTAACATGAATAAAAAATAAGAGATGCATGTTTAACAAAGCTCTACTGTGTTAACAACGAGCAAAAATAACCATGAGCAGACAAAATGCGGTATAATTGACAATGCAACCTTGTGGTAGTGGTGTGTTTCTGTTTCACCGAGAAACAGTAACATGAGCCAAGAACCGAGATATAACTATTTTACGAACCCCTACTGTGGTGACATGGTTGTGTTTGGTCTGCAAACAGGGACGCCAGCCCAAAAAACATACGATATAGACAAGATGATTTATGACTAAACGGAAAGCCTTGACAAAACTAAAGTGTTTACCCTATCAAAAACTAATGAAACGAGGTGTTACTGTTTCGCTGAGAACAGTAACACCCACCACATTGTGGTGATAAACTTACAAATTAAACATGATTAAAGGTAATGTCGATGGAAAAGTACTTTACTTTTAGGCATCAGATGACTTCCTAATATCCATTTGTTTTTATGTGAACAGAATGTCAAAAAGACAATGAAATATGTACGGTGCCATTTTTCTATTTTTCATACAAACAGATATTATGTGGAGTGACAATAACATGCAACAAAATATTTGGTATACTGTGGTCGTACTAACTTCTAGGACTTCCCTTGAACTTACATAGGAACATAAATCCAAGGAAACTGTGACATTTTCGTTCAAGTTAACTGAAGTATAATGCCTGTACTAAAGTCAATGCTAAAAAAGAAGTGGGTTTACCTGTCGACAACCCATTTGTGCGGAGTTACTGTTTGATCTTGTTTTAAGCTTCCAATGTCGAGAAATGATGTTATCTGGTTGTTTAGGGTCGTTAGAGTCTTTTCTTGTTGTATTTGGCGATAATTTGCACGGTGTCTTCCTGCGTTTTGATATCACTGGTACTGCGCTTTGAGATGGAATGCGAAGTGTTGTTATTGTTTTGGCCTTTTTGTGCCCCCCGAAATGTCCATCGCGTGCGTCGTTTCGTTTTCAAGCCATTGCGTTTTGTCACTTCGATGTCGTGTCTTTTCATTTTCCCGCATCGGAGAATAGTAATAACGCTAGGGACTCTCATTTTTTACATAAAAAAAATTGAAATTAATTAATATATGTTAATATATTATTTGGGAGGTTATTGTGGTCATTTCATTTTTATATCTTAGGAAATACAAAGTTAAACCAAACAAAAACATAGGAATTTTTTTACTAGGAAATGGAACTTGCTCCATGTCAACCAAACAAAATTTGAAATTTCCCAGGAAGTTCATATGGAAAATCAACTTCCTGTGAAATTCCATTTCCCATAGGAACTTAGTTCCTGTATGAACCAAACGATCCCTAAAAATTGAATCCTACCTAAAAATAGTCAGTGTCGTAGTTTTAAAAGTTTATGTTATTCATACAATTTTGAAATTTGAAGTGATATAATACTATTAAAATTATTTAATTATATTTATAATTAAAAAATAATTATAATTAAATAATTATAAAAAATTATAATGTTACGCGGAATTTTGAAATGATAAAGTGTCGTAGCAAACACTAATAATTATGAGTAGCAAGGGCCTTCTCCTTCGTAGACTTTTAGGTTTTATGCTTTACAGGGAGTGCCGGACTAAGGTGAAGATAATATAAAGTTGAGAATTTCAGAACATTCCAGTCCTATAGAGTTTTACGCATAAACTATCGAATGTCTTTCTATCATATTCCCCACAAAACGAAATGCAAAATGTACCACTGACAGATCATATATACAAATTTTGAAACACCACTCGACGATCACACATCTAAATAAACCTGATAGGAAGTAAGTCTCTGAAACATCCGACAGGGGAAAACAAGCAAACAAGTGCTCGATATAATCTTTCCTGTGTTAACGAGAGAAAAAGAAAAACACGAAGAAGATGCTGCTTTCCTGGGATCTATTGAACGGGAATAAAAATCTGCCACACTTTTATGTCGCAATCCAAACTGCTACTATACACTAAAACTGATTCTTCAAACGAACTGTAACGATCAACCGCTGCAGTCAAACACTTAATCGGCCCTCCATGCCCTTCTAAAACAGCTAAACAAGAATAATCCCTATGATCTCCTCTCCAAACTCTTATCGTTCTATCCTGGGAACCACTGCAAACCAGACCAGAAACCACACACAAACACAATATGGACTTGGTGTGCCCTCTTAACGCACCCACTACCGCCATTTTCCCATCTTCTTCCTTCTCCCAAACCAAGATAGATCTGTCACACGCGCCAGAATAGAGCACGCACCCAGCACTGCTCAGAGCCAGCGCATTAATCCCAGATTTATGCTTCTCCAAAGTATCAACTAATGTATGTTTCTTTTCCCCTTGACCTTTCTTCCAGATCTTGATCCTCTTATCTGCTGATCCTGTGTAAATGTATCCGTCATCAGAAACTGCAACTGCATTTATGGCGTCATCATGTGCATTGTTTACTGATTCCAAACAGGTGAAGTCTTTGATTCTCCAGATTTTGATTGTTCTATCCCATGAAACGGAGTATAGTAGAGTCTCGTCCCTGGACAAGGCCAGAGCAGAAACTGTGTCCACGTGATGAACCCAGGTGCATTTCTTGTGCCTTCTAATCTGCACATGGTTCTTTGGAATCAGAACTTTAAAAGCACGGTCACCAAAAGTTGGAAGTGTGGCCAAACGGGTGTATTTCTGGTGATCAGGTTCGTCACTGTCGTTGGTAATTTTCCACACCCGGATTTTGTGGTCTTGATGAGCACTAAAAAGGTTATCGGATTGAATAACTAAGGACTTGATCGCACCTTTTCCGGAAATTACCATGTTTGTGGTCGAACTTGAAGTTGAAAGTTGAAGATCGAATTCGGAGTTAAGAGGATTGCGATTCCAGGATCTGATTTGTCGGTCAGATGAACCGGTGTAGAGAAACTTTCCAGAAAGCGCCAGAGAGGATATGTAGGAATCATGGCCTTTTAGAGTTGTAAGGCAGTGGTGGTAGGTGGCGGAAGGATGGTGGTGATGATTAGATTGGGAGTTAAGAGAAGGGACCGATGCGAGGCTGCGTTGTGAAGATAAAGAGGTTAGCCTTTGCTGGTGGCTGGAGTGAGAAGAAGAACCACTACTATATGATCTGTGATATTCCATGATTTACATATTGTGGTTGCAGAAAGCGAAGTCAGCTATATTTTATACATGGAGTTGATTAAAAAAGATATGGGTGTTACTAAGGTTACCCCATGTTTTATCGGTACTGATTATGTGGGCCTGTAGGGACAAGTGGAGGAACGAGGAAACATGATTGATTAAGTTAAGAAGGCTCGCCTTGCCCCCTTTGGACAACTTCCTTATGAAGGGTCAATAATTGTAATTTTTCATACTCGACACCTATCACGTAGGTGCATATATATAGTATTGTGTAATGTTGGCAATTATGAGAGTTCGGTCTTAGTTAAAAGATGAGTTTGATTATTCAACCAAAAAAAAAAAAAAGACGAGTTTGATTAATTTAATTAAAATTATGTTTACGGGTATAAAAGAGTTATAAATGACTATGGTAATATTTCCCTATTAATTAAAGATGCGGTTATTGGCCAAAAGTTGTCAATATGCAAGATTGATCCAAGGGATTTGCAGTGTTAATTTTGTTTGTTTTTCGAAAGATGATTTTTATAAAAAAAATTAATTTTTTTTATAGAAATGAATAGGTAGCATATATTTTTATACTTTATGATTAAAAAATTAAAAAGTACCATATATTTTTATAATTTATAATTAAAAAAATAATCTATAAAAATATAATAAAAGAACTTCCTCTCTTTTTTTATAAATAAAGAATTTTAACCTTAAAAAAATGTCAGAACAAAACAAGTCTAAATCATTATTATATTTTAATGAATGATATTTTTCATCAAATCAAGGTCAAAACGGAGCCGAGGTCCAACCTAAAGTTATGCACGCCTAGGAACAAGTCGCACTAAACAACCTTGTACAATAGAGTCATTGACGATTTAGATAGATTGGCCACTAGCTTCATATGGCCGTGTAGGACTTGCAATTTGTGATGACTACGGTTACTTTTCACACTAGTCGCTATACATATGATAATGAAGGCAACGTAAATCATGGCCATTAAAATGAAAATATACTCGGTATGTTGATCAGAGACAGGGACCGATCAAATTCAATTTGCTTGGAGACAAAAGCCAAAAGGAAAAAGAAAAAAAAGCAAAGAAATAAAGAAAGAAAAAGAAACCAACCATCAAGGAGATTACCCAATACTGTGTAGCCATTAGTGTATAGGTGCCACACGCTAAGTAGACACATTTAGGGTGGGGAAGGGGCCGTCTCTGTTGAGCATATAATTATCTGAAAGATTTAAGCTTAATGATGTTAATGCAGAAATTGATGGATTAAGATAAAACAGCTGTGGCCAGAAAACGAACAAAAGAAAAATAGTGACGTAGACATGAAGGTCCGACGACAGTACCCGCCGGCTTATCTTTGTCTGCCTTCACTCGGCCTCATCATCATCATCAAACGCGTTCCTAATTAACCTTCTGTTAGGACACAAAATTTACTTTCAATTGTTTTGAGGTTCACGGCAGGAAGGTTTAAATTTATAGCCGCTCAAGTTTTTCATACCAATTCATTACTTAATCGCTTAAATTTACTTCTATTTTTAATTGTATATGTTTAAATATTCTTTTGGACTTTATATATACTTAAATACTCAATATAGATGAATCATGCGTTAGCCATAAGAAGGAGACGAAAGGTGCAGGAGGATTGAATTGTAGTCCCCAAGTGGACCGTGGGGCCTAGCCTAACCTTCGATCGGTTCATTTTGTATCCATATTTCTCTGCATGTTTTCATCTAGGTTCCGTTTCGTTTCGACAAAAATAAGGAGAAAAAGAAAATGAGGAAAAAAATTAAGTAAAGAAAAAAAGAGGAAGATTTTTTTTTTCTTATGTTTGATGGGAAAGAAAATTGGTGAGAGAAAAATAAGATTGAAATAATTTTTTTATTTGGTTGAATAAAAAGTGAAGAAATTAAAATAAAAAATAATAATTTAAAATGAAGATAATAATCTTATTGTAAATCCAACAACAACAACAATAATAATAATAATAGATTTAATAATCTTCTGATACATAAAACTAAATTGATAATATCAAAAAAATTGTAAAAGATATATCACTATATTTTAATAATCTTATTGTAAATCCAATAATAATAATAATAATAGATTTAATAATCTTCTGATACATAAAACTAAATTGATAATATCAAAAAAATTGTAAAAGATATATCACTATATTTTAATAATATCTATGTATATTTTAATAGCACACAATTATCCAACTTCTTTTAACTTTAGAGCAATGGTGGAAGGGGGGCTAAGCTCCATGATCTTTTTAATAATTCAGCTTATTGTAACTCTAAACTAATCATGGAAGGATGAATTTTATAAGTTTTTAGGTACAGCTTCTCGAAAGAAGTGAATATAATTAGAAAATTATGTATGGATTTGAATATATTTTTATTTTTATATTTTTAAAATTTTTTTTTTTAAAATTGTTTTCAAATTGAAGGAAAATAAAAAAATAGAGAGTAATGAGCGTTGTAAATAAGAAAAATTTTATTTAATTATAAAATTGACATTCAAAATAAAAAATAAATTTAAAAATAACTAAAATTATTTCTATTTTTTATTTTTAAGTTATATATTTAAAAATAAATTATAAAAATAAATAATCAAATAAATTCTTCTCTTTTTAAAAATAAAAAATAAAAAATTATTTTAAAAAATAGAAAACAAACAAACAATATATTACCAATTCCATTTATTCCATCATTCAAACAAACAAAATTTCTTTTTCTCCATTACCTTTTTCCACTACTCAATTTTTTTCACTCGAATTTTTTATCCGTCCAACTAGAGGGTTAATATCTAGCTGAATTTGCCCAGTATGAGAGACAACCTTCTCTATTTGATACCTGAAAGTAGTATCAGGTTATCAAGCAGAGGCCGCTCATTGGAGGCTCTAGTTCAGATTAGATCCTAGTCACAAATGCCATCCCAAATGTCAGACTTCCAATTCATTTTGTTTTCTCTCTCCTAATTTACCGTTTTAAGGGACCTGGGAAATAAGTTACTATAGTAAATTAAATTTTTTAAGAAATAATTTCCTATATGAACTTTCTCAAAAATCCTTAATATTATTTGATTGACATGAAGGAAATCAGATATCCTAAGAAATAAATTTTTATATTTTGTTTGATTCAACATTGAATTTCTTAAGAAATAATAATGAAATGAGTACAATATCCTTAATAATAATTTAATATATATTACTAATTCATTTAGGTGCTACTCCAAATGTCAAATTATCACAATGCCCAGAATACAATATGACATATCCATTGCGCAAATCGAGAATATGAAAAGACACGAAACTGAAATGACAAAACAAAATACCCAGAAGACGAAACGACGCACTTGAAGCGCATTTCAGGAAGAACAAAAGGCACGAAATAGAAATAACAAATCGCATTCCATCAAAGTGCAATACCAGTAAACTCAAAACACCGGAAGACACCATACAAATCGCCGGCAAATACCACCAGACAAACTCAAACGACATTGAACAACTAGAAATCAGCATTTCTCGACATTGGAAGCTTAAAGCAAGTTCAAACAGTAACTTCACACAAATGAGAATAGTCAGAATGGGTCGTTAATAAGTAAACTCACATCTTCTTAATATTGATTTGAGTATAGGCATTATACTGCAAATAACTTGACAGAAAATATTACTGTTTCCTTGGATATATATATATATATATATATATATATATATATAAGTTCAATCAAAACCCTACAAGTTAGAATGATCAATATATATTAAATATTTTATTGCATGTTACTGCCACTAATCCCATATAATAACTGCTTATATGAGAAACACAAAAATGACACCGCACATATTATTTTGCCTTTTTGGCATTCTGTTCACATAAAAATAAACAGACACACCTTACTCATCTGATGCCAAAAAGTATGATGCTTTTCCATCGATTTGCTATTAACATGCCTTTTTGGCATGTTGTTGCATGTTACTGTTTCATGTAAAAACAGTAACATCTCATTTGATGTTACTATTTCTTAACAGTAACACCTTGTTTTTATCAAAGTTTCATGTTTAATCATATTTCATTTTATTTATTTCTTGTATTTTTTAGGTTAGTGTTTCTGTTTCAGACCAAACACAACCATGTCACCATAATAGAACAATATAAAACAGTAACATCTCATTTTTAGGTCATATTACTATTTCTTGAGGAAATAGTAATATATTATTATCTCGAAGTTCCATTGTCAACCATATTTCATTTTAACTATTTATAGTCTTTCTTGCTTAGTGTTGCTGTTTGAAAGAAAAATAGAAATATATCTTTAGAAGAAAACAACATGTTACTATCTATTTTAAAAATAGTAACATGTTTATATTTATCGATTTTTATTATTTTTAATGCTTGATTTGTCAATTTATTTAAATAGAAAGGCATTAAAGCATCCACACAACCAATTTATTTGTTGTTTATATTATTTTTGTCAAAATTTCATGTTTAATCATATTTCATTTTGTCTATTTCTTGTGTTTTTTGGGTTAGTGTTTCTATTTCAAATCAAACACAATCATGTCACCACAATAGAACAATATAAAATAGTTATATCTCATTTTTAATTCATATTACTGTTCTTTGAGGAAACAGTAACATATTATTATCTTAAAATTTCATTGTCAACCATACTTTATTTTGACTATTTATAGTCTTTCTTGCTTGGTGTTGCTATTTGAAAGGAAAACAGAAACATGTCTCTAAAAGAAAATAATATATTACTATCTATTCTAAAAACAGTAATATGTTTATATTTATCAATTTTTTTTATTTTTAACACTTGATTTATCAATTTATTTAAATAGAAAGGCATTAAAGCATTCACATAAACAATTTATTTGTTGTTTATATTATTTTTGTCAAGGTTTCATGTTTAATCATATTTCATTTCGTCTATTTCTGATGTTTTTTGTGTTGATATTTCTATTTCAGATCAAATACAACCATGTCATCACAATAGAACAATATAAAATAGTAAGATCTCAATTTTTCTTCATGTTACTATTTCTTGAGGAAACAGTAACATGTTATTATCTTAAATTTCCATTATCAATCATACTTCATTTTGACTATTTATGGTCTTTTTTGCTTGGTGTTGTTGTTTGAAAGGAAAATAGAAACATATCTCTAGAAAAAAATATGTTACTGTCTATTCTAAAAATAGTAACACATTTATTATATGATAAAACATATCAAGTGTGATGCTATTTTTTGTTAATGTTATTGTTTCTTGTAAAAAATAGTAACACTTTATTTTCTCGCAGTTTCATTATTAATTAAACTTCATATGTCTATTTATTTTATATTTTTGGACGCTCTTACTATTTCCATATTAAACAATAATATCTCAGAACAACAAAACAATATGTTACTGTCAGAAGTGAAAACAGTAATATGTCATCTTTTTATCGATTTTCTTCTTCGTGGTGCTTGATTACTGAATTCATTTTCAATTTTTGTTCTGGTGTTAATATTTGCAAACTAGACAGTAACATATTCCTTTCTTCATTTGAGACCTTACCTAATTTCTTTATTTAATAACAGAAGGACTACTATGAGAAAAAGATGAATGAAATCCTTCAAAAGAATGAAATGGACATGGGGGTAGAGCCAGCCATTGCAGAGCTTCCCTTTGAAATCATATCATCCGAAGGCTCACCACAACAAGAATATTCATCATAAGTAACAACTTCTTTTCTAATCCAAAAGTACCATGACTAGGAGGTACCAAACTAACTCATTCCTTAAATTTTCAAGCAATACTGCAGGATTTTTGTCTGCAAACAAATAAAGGATATATTCAACAACAAAGAGTTTGAAGAACAATTTCTGTTGGAATCTGTGAGAAAATACAGAGTAAGATTGTTAGAAATTTGGATTATCATATGCAGTAGAAATTCAAAATTTTAATCCGAATTCTATCTAGGATCCATGCAAAAGACATAAATCAATGATTAGAGTTTTACCTATTAGGCACTCGTGTTTCTACTGATCAAAACTTGAGAGTGGATGAATCAAACACCAGCCGGAAGGTACGGTGTCTCTACGGTATCCACACGGAGTGAACAACAACCTCTCACCCTCCACGATTCTGCTAGGATGCGTTTTTCTCTCTAAGAATTAGGATTGGATGTTTTCTGATTAATTTAGGGTTTGTATGGAAGCTTTGAGCGTGTTATTAAAGTGCTGCCCTCAAGTCTCTTTTTATAGAACTTAGACAAGTTATAATCCTAGTCCTACTAGGATAATGCTTTCAAAATCCTAATCACACTTAACAACTCATCTTATCCTTATCCTACAGATAATGTGGAGAGATAGGACTTATCTATTAATTATCTAATATTAGATAATAATATTATCTCATAATATAAATATCTTAATTATTAGATAATTGCATATAATTATCAAATATCAAAATAATATTATCTCATAATATATTTATCTAATATCTGATAATGTAATTATTTGATATTACTTTAATATCACATAATATATATATACATATATATATAACGTGAATTTATTATTCTTAATAATATATATATGTACAAAAATAAGTCCAATTAATTAGATATTAATATAATTAAAGTATAATTAATTATTGTCTTATTCCTACTTCTTTTGTGTGACCCTATAGGTTATTACTACGTTGACAATGACTCATTATTGAGCCATAGACAGTAAGCGGTATCTAGCAATACATCACTGCCACTCAAGTAGTAAGAATGTATGTGATTCGACATCCACCTAATACATGATCAACATTTTGCATCATAACCCTTTTTGTAATAATATCCAAATTGAACTGGAGGTATGGAATGTGTCTTCCTTGTTAATGTTCAATTTATATTTTTTGATACTAAGTAGACTTAAAATAAATTATTAATATCACATATTAATTTAATTGAGCATGGCCATGCATTTCTAAGTCTCACTCAATCAAGGGGCCCAAGGATATTTCTCTTTTATACAAGAGTAATAAAATCTCATCTACATCACTCACTTCCCTCTGCACGATTTATGACACACCCAATCAATGCCCTACTTGTCATCCTGCTTAAAGGTGATATAGGACAATATTAAAGTGAGTAATTCCTCATGTAGGGAACTGTAGTGACTTCAGGTCAAAGGTTTATGTATATTTGTGATCATATGAGAATAACTTATGACACGTCTATCCATGCAATATTCTCATAGTGGGTCAGTCCAGTACATTGTTCACTAGCAATGTACTCATGTATTAACTTGATATCATATATCCATGATTCATAATCATCAGTTACTATACATGCTAGTCTCGATGTATTATTGCTATCCTTTTCATAATAATACTTGACTAGGGGCATTTTAGGAATAGCGAAGCTATTCCAAAGATAATTATTATATTAAGTTATAAATTGCACATAATAATAATAAAATTATAAAAATATAATATAATAATTAAATTACCTAAAATAAAACATAATACATTGTGTATAACTTCAATCATCTATATCATTAGTTCTAGGACACACACCAACAAAGATTACTTACTAAATTCCTCGAGAATTTCAATCCTTCCAATTGAATTTAATTATTATGTATATATGTAACATTCAATTCATGTAAAATCATAGACTCAATCATATATAAAATTCAACTATATGTAACATTCAATTATAAATGTTAATAAAAGTACAGTATATTATTATTTTTAGTTTATGTTAACATTCAGACAACATGTTGCCCTATGATTTACAAAGTTCTACCTTGATGTTACTGTTTTCGATCAAAACAGTAACATCCGTCGTGTATTACTTTTTGTTCGTGTTACTACTAAAGCTAATAAAAATGAAGCATATTCTTCTTTCTAGTCTCCTTGAGCATTCAAAATTTATTTATCCTATCTTCAGAACTTTTACCTTGTTATTTAACAACATCAAATGCCTATCTGCAAAATACTGTTGGACTCAATACAGTAACATGCAACTAATTTGTTATTTTTTTGTTGATGTTACTACTAAAACTAATAAAAACACAGCATGCTCTACTCTCAGCATTTAAGGTTCATTTACTTTATGCTTATGAGCTTCTACATTGGTGTTACTATTTTCGATCAAAATAGTAACATCCAAGTAATTGTGTAATTTTTAATTTTTATTCAAACAGGAACATATCAAGTAATATTATTAACTAACAAGAACTAGTTTTCAGTTTCTTTTAACATTCAAAAATCAAATAATTTCAAGTTTCATTGATGTTACTGTCTTGAATCAATATAGTAACATGCAACTAATTTATTATTTTTTCGTTGATGTTACTACTAAAACTAATAAAAACACAGCACGCTCTACTCTCAGTATTTAGAGTTCATTTACCTTATGTTTATAAGCTTCTACCTTAGTGTTACTATTTTCAATCAAAAATCTGGAGATGATGCAGGAAAAGAACTGAACTATACTACAAGAGTCTCAATAAATTTGCCAGAAGAAAGATGAAAATGATTAAATATTACATCAAAATCTTCCAGAAATCCAGTATAGTAGCTTAAATACATTAACCGAAGCTAAATCAACTAGTACATTTTGAGCTCCAATGTCATATAATAATCCAAAAAATTGGAGCACATGCAAAAGTTCAAAAACTTAACATGATTTCAGTGAGTGTCATAGGTCCAAATGACTTTTATCTTCATAAAACATCACTGATCTGGAAGTAATAAATCATGTACATAAGCAGCTCTATAATCTTCTAAAAGGTTGAAAAAGAAATCAACTTCTAGTAGGTTGGGAGCAATTTTCTTTGCCACATCCATAACTTAGGTAGAAGTTAACCCATCAACCTTCATAATCTCACTAGTCACTTGTATCCTTCTTTCTACAGAATCAGATTCATGTTAAAAATAAGTAGCCAAGCGACCTATGTGTTTACTTACATCTTACATCACATCACCCATTTTTGCAAATCTAGTAGAAAATTCTTTCAAAACTTCCAAAGTTTCTGTTTTTGCCTTCTTTGACCTACAGTCTGATGGTGTAGTTGATGAAGAAGTTCCCATTGGATCACATGGAGGCATTGGACTAATGTCCTCTATAAAAAAAGGCAGAAACATGTTCTTCTTATTCTTCTTCTATATTAACCCTTTCTTCATCTTCCATCCCTTCTAATGCATCTTGTGATGTAATAACTCTATCCTTCCCAAAAATTTTGGCTAAATCATCAAAAAATAGAAATGGCTTCTTTCTTAAGCCCACAGCATTTTTATGACTCTAGCATAAAATAAAGGAAAACATAATGAGAGAAAAAGGTAAAATATTAAAAGTTGTCACCAAAAAATAGAAATATACATAAACACATATATATACATAAAATAAAAAGCATAATATAAAATATTATTTTCATCCATTCATCCTAAATTGGTTTTGAGTATGTTACAAATTTCTCTTCATCATTCCATCCAAAATCGCTAGCAGTTGGATCAAGCATCTCCGCAATAGCATTATATTAATTTCTTAAGTACTTCATTCGAGACTCGATATGTGGTTTAGCTTTCATACCACACCCAAGAAGCTTTTGATCCATAAGATGTTCTAACTTAGTATAAGCACCATTCTTAAACTAGTCATTGTCTATTTTCCAACTACCAAAATTCACAAGATCTATTATTGCACTAATAAGTGCATGATCTTCAGCACATCCCCATCTTATACATTCTCTAGAAGGGTTCACATTGTTAACACCTTAGTTGGCATTTCTTTGAGCTTTTGATTGACTCATCTATAAAAAAAAAAAGAAAGATAAAGAGAGAGGAAACATAGGATTTCATAAGAGCGGTATTCTACCTTAGTTTAAGTATACTAGCAATTTAGGATGATAATTTTACTAGTTCAATAAAAAGCGAAGTCATTTATAAGATCTTATTACAAACTTCAATAAAAACTTAAAGTGATAAGCAATATTCTAATACAAGAATAAAATTTATTTTGAACATTAATCCATAAATGCAATACAAAGTGAAACTTGCTATATAGTATTTACTAAACCCTATTCAACGATGTGGAGTCATGTAACCATGCATTGTACATCCATTGGTAAGATCTTTTCTAAATGTACTCCATGCAGCACTAGATTCCATAATCCCAATATTAAGTTCACCATTATCTTCTTCCTCACCATCCACAAGCAAAGGCTTTGTAGGATCTACACTCATGTATGTTCGAATGAAATTATGCATCAATGCACATGTCAAGATAATTCTACCTACAGTTTTCCTAGGGTATCAAGTTGTACATCTTAGAATACCCTATCTTATTTTTAACATTTGAAAACATCCCTCAATAACATTTCTTACTTGAGAATGCTTCATATTAAAATATTCCTTGATAGATATTAGTTGAGCATCATTCTTCCACACACTTAGATGATATCTTTAGCCTCTAAATGGTGTTACAAATCCTTCATAATTCATGTATCTGGCATCACACAAATAGTAATTTTCTAAAATTAACTAAGATAAGTGTTAATTAGTTTTATTTCAAATAAGATCTTTAATTTAAATTGAACAATGTGAAAGTTACTAATGTTGTTACTTTGTGGAATTATCAAAGCATTTTTTTTAGAAAGTGCATATTGAAGCACTCTATTATCATATGTAGACCTCTCCCAACCAGGCAATATATAAATAAATTACAAATTCCATGTGTACATAACTAATACATTAGTAGTGAGTTCTCCTTTTCTATTTCTGAACCTAACTTTATCTTTATCCCTAACATGAACCTTAATATGAGTTCCATCCAAAGCACCTAAGCAATTCTGCAGTGTGTATATATATCACTTGTTAATATATATTGTATATATTTATAAATATTTACAAATTTATCTAATCATCCTAAAAATTCTAACTTACCTTAAACCATTTCCATCTCTCATCTTGGCAATTTTCTGTCACTAACTCAGGTTTCTTTAGTAGAATATCATGGCATCTAAGGATAACATGGAGAACTGAATTGAAATGTTTAGATATTGTCTCACCATTTCTTCTAAAATACAATTGAGTTTTTCAATTTTTTGTGTCATAAGAAAGTATAAATAGAAATAAAGCAATTATTTCCTCTAAACTAGTATTCTCATTTCCTTGTAACTTACTAATAACTCTAAGCATATCACATAACTTATAAAAACAAGCTTTATTTATCCTAACGTTGTCCAAGTATGCTACGTCACTTTCTTGAATCATTGGCCTAAGATTTAAAAGCTTAGCATAATATCTTTCTTCAGCATAACTATCAAATATATAGGATATAGGCTTGGCCAATCTAATATTCAAAATGGACAGAAGATACATAAATTCAGCAATAGCCTTCAAAATCATAAGCATCATCTGTATGTATATCACAATACATGTAGTACCAATCTTCATCTTTTTACTCAATGGTAAACGAGCCATAACTGTATGACATATATAAATTATATACAAGAATGTTATAAGTTAAAAGAGTAATGAAATTATGGTATGTAAATTTTAGCATATGTAAATATTGAACTATGATGTTCTGTGGAATAGTACAAACCACACAAGCACCTTCCTTCCCAATGAATCATAAAAATATCATCTAATAGATAGTTACTAGATACCGTGATACTATTAATAAATTGAAATCAAGAAACAATAGTCATCTTTTTCAAGGAAGGCAACAGGTAAATAACAATGATATTATAATCAAAACCTTTTAAAAGCTCTGCCGTGGGGGTGGAGTAAACATCCTAATTTGCTAAACCATAAGTATACATCCTAATTTGTCGAATTCTACCATGATTTTTTTATTATTTGTATTTCGTGATACTATTAATAAATTAAAATCAAGAAACAACGGTTATCTTTTTCAAGGAAGGCAATAGGTAAACAACAATGATATTATAATCAGAACCTTTTAGAAGTTCTGAGTGGAGTAAATATCATAATTTGCTAAACCATAAGTATACATCCTAATTTGTCAAATTCTATAATAATTTTTTTATTATTTATATTTCGATGCTACTGCTCCTCTTTTTTTTCAAAAAATGGGGAAGGTAAAAATTTTTCAATAACAAGGCCATAGCTTACATAATAGAAAAAGAGGAAATAGGAAAAGAAAAAAATAAGAAAGGTCATGTTGGCTTATAAAAAATTACTAGTACCGTTATCGGAAACTGTTGCTAAGGTTAAGAAGAAATGAGAGATGGTCAAATAAGAAACAACGGCATTCACGAAGTGAAACCTAATAATCAACTAAAAGGGTAAAATTAGTATTAATAAATTTTAGTAAGGATATTTTTATCTATGAATTAATTAAAAATACGGGAAATAGAATTTACCTAAGGGGAGTGAATAAGTGATTTCCTGTGTTTTATAGGAAATACAATTTCTTGAAAAATTTTATTTCCTCCCATTTATGCAACCAAACAACTCTATAATTGTCTACTTCCTGAGAAATATAATTTCTTATATTTTTACTGCAAACCAAACGACACCTAATTTTATTTTTTTGGGTCCCACTATTTGCCGTACTTGAGGATTAATTAATTTTTGAAAAATATTTTAGCACAATAAATTTAATTATATGTCAAATTTATTTTATTAAAATTAAATTTTATTAATTATATAATAATATATTAATATATTAGTCACCAATAACATACTATAATTTTTTTTAATTTTATCTTTGTAGCTTGCACTTTCATTGTATATCTTATGAATCTCCACCATCAAATGCATAGATTAATTAATGCAGAATTATTTAAATTTAATTAGAAGTTTGAACTTAAATTATATAGAATGTAATTATGTTAAAATTTGGTAAAAATTTTTATCATTTAATATGATCCTATCTAATTTAAATATAAATTAATCGGTATTTAATACGATGTTTGCGATGTTTGGCTATCGGATAATTATGCATAAAAACCAAAAAAAAAAATCTTGTGGAACTCCGAGTCTCCGACGGAGACTTGTTTAATCACAGAATGGCTTTAGCAACGGTAGGGCCTATGCTGCTGCGGATTATATGCGTCCACGATCTCCAGACAACAGAGTGGGACCCGCGAGATGAATATGATGTCTGCTATGGCAAAAAAAAAAACAAATATGATGTCTGCTAATTTTAGTTGAACCTTATAGGCCGACCCTTTTCCAACGTCATTGTCTTTCTTTCAATTATCAGTGGGGGGTGTAAATTTAAGAGGATAATATATATATATATATATATATATATATATATTAAGGTTAGACTTCAAAATAAAAATTGTTTCTTTTATATCTTTGAAATTAAAAAAAAATTAACAAGTTATGAAATCAAGGAGATCTACCAGTAAGTAATTCAATTTATAATGTGAAAATTCTGGAATCTTTTTTTTTTTTGGCCATAAAATTCTGGATGTTGGTGGTCCTTAGACATGGCGTCCTTGCCATCTCTAAGTTTGGTCTACGACGGCAGAGCTGTGTATGTATACGTACGCCAGCAGGGACATGTGTCGCTACTATACTTCTTAAAATAGTACATGGTGTTATACGGTTCACTTTATATATATTTTCACTCATTTTTAAAATTTTATCTTCATCATGTTATTTGGTACTGAGTTAATAGGAGAGATTTGTGTAGTGTATTTGAGATCATAAATTTAAATCTTTTTATTATTAATATACATTGAATAAGTTTTTATCATTATTGAAATATTAAAGCATACATTAATAATTCTTTAATTATTGTATTAAATTTTAGATTTGGATTAAAAAAATTTAAATTATTGTGATGCTTCCTATAATTTTTCTCAAATTTAAATTAGATCATTATAATTTAAAAAATTTCAATTAAGTCTTTATATTTATTTTTTTAATTTCTAATCAAATATCTCTTATTATTTTCTTATCAGATTTTATTAGCAATCTTTACACATAAACAACACTCTTTTAACGTGATTTAACAATTATTCACATAGAATTTTGATCTAATTTATACTTGTATTGAGGTGGTAAATTAATAACTTAGAGAAAATTAGCACATTTTATAAAATTATTTCATTTTTAACGGGAAAAAAAATATCATTTATCTCACGCTATAAACCGTTGATAGATTGTATTTATATGGACTAATTAATTACGAACAAAGATCTCATAATAAAATAATAAAAATATCCAATCAAAAATAGAAAAAATATAATATTCAAATTCAAATATTTTTAATTACAAGAGTATAATTAGAAATTGAGTGAAATTATATGAAATAAAAGAATAATTCAACCAATAATTTATTAAAATAATATTATAAATTCATTCAATGGAGCGAGTAGTATTTATTGTGCGAATTGTCTTCCTTTTTAAATAACAATCGAGTTTTAATTATTACTTAACCTTAATCTTACTTATAACTACGATAACAATAGAAAGAACATTGATTTTCTGCAATAATAAATTGATTGTATTCGAGTTTCAGAATATAAAATGTCGATATATTTTTAAAAAATTACAATGCTTACGATTTGATATATAGTAATTTTAATTTCTATATCAAATATGTTAATGATAAAATTTTCTTCCAATAAGAACAAGAAGTGATTTATGGAATGCAGGAAACGGAAAAAAGAAACAATAGAGGGCGCTTGCTATGGAACCTGACGTTTTAAATTTTGAAGGGATATGATAAATTTTAAAATTATTACATTAAAATTATTAAATTTTAATTATTTATTTTTAATAAAAATAATTAAATGATTTTGATATAAAAGTTTTTAGAATTATCATATTACTTTAAATTTTAAAATTATAAAATATTGTGAAATCCACCAAAAAATGTAAGAATTTATTTGTTTACTATTTTTAAAAATATTTTTATTTTTTATTTTAAAAAATAAAATTTTTTGTTTAATAAACTATTTTTAAAATTTATATTTAAAATTGTAACTTAAAATATATAATTTAAAGACAAAAAAATTTGATATTTTTAAATTTATTCTTTTATTTTAAATGTCAATTTTATAATTAAATAAAATATTTTCTTATTTATTTATTTAAAATTTTTATTTTTTATTTTTAACTTTAAAAATAATTTTTAAATAAAATAATTAAAAAGTCCAAACACCCTACATTTTTGTTGACTTTTGATTGCCTGTATCGGTGACATCATCCCTTAGATCACTTGCGCTTCTTTTTCCATGTTGGAATCTTGTCCTTGCTGGTCAGAGATGAGCAGCCTCCCCGGGGTTAAGAAGCTGCAGCTTGGGACGAATGGTCAAAGCCCCGGAATATTAACGGTGGGAATGGATAAGATGGATATATTGGCAAAATGAAATCCAATCACTGAGAACAGAAAGTGGAATATTGACCAAAAGCAGAAAAAAAAAGACAAAAATAAAAAAATAGAGGTTTTAAAAAGATATATATATATATATATATATATATATATATATATATATATATATACCGACGGTATGACACTTAGATTACAATATTTTATGGACAAACATTCCATAAATATGAGATCAAAGAAAAAAGGTCATAATTATGTGCCAATTGAAGGGACATGCATTTGTTTAATCCGATGAAGAGAAAATTGTCATTGCAAATGTATAAGTAATAAAAAATAAATAAGTAAACATATATCATATCCTTGGTCTAGATACTAATTGTTATGTCTAGCATTTTTGTAAAAAATTTGATAATTTGACAAGATCATTATTTCAACCTAAAAAGGAGTATGCCAAGATTGGTGAAAAGACATCATATTGTTGAGTTCAACATAGTTAGAGAATTAGCTAAAGACTTAATTGAGAGATAAATGAATCAAAATATCTATTAACTGAATTTGATGAAAATATGCTAAAAAATGCGAATCATGCGTAATTATTCCATTAATAGGTGAATCTACTCTTGCAAAATGGAAAATTATTGAAGTCCACTCAAAAAGTTAGTGATCATTTAATTTGAGAGATCAAGGCCTATAATATCAATGTGTTTGACAACCACCTAAGCCAATAGTCTGTAAATACCTTCATGATGATAAGCAAGTGGGTCATTTTTTTACCAAAATTAACCATACTAATTTACACGCATTTTGCATTTTTTTCTACTTCTAGCATTCTTCTAGCCCTTAATTTCTAGTCACTTTGTTGCTATTCAGAGTGATCTTACCCATAATGCCTCTAACATTGTCCTCCCAAATGCAAGCTAGAGAGGATTTTGTGGTTTTCAACCTAGATTGAAGCACTTCTATCTTATAGGAAAACTCAGCTTGGTAACATTGTAGATCTCGTACTAGAATTACCCTTACTTTGAATGCAATTTGTCTAATCTTTGTCAATTTTCATATTCTTGCATCTTGTATTGGTGTAAGCATGACATCGTACTAGAATTGCTCCCACTTTAGGGAGTGCTAACAACTTGCACATTAATAATATGTGTTAGCTTCTTAGCAACAAATAATTTCAAATATGCACTGGTGTTAGTGTTCCACCACTCCTAAAAGATATCAATATAAGCTTGGATAAAGGCAAAGTCAAAAAGAATGAATGTGTTGGGAAAACTCTGGTTAAGTACCTCAATTGTGGCGATAACAGGAGTCATCAAGGTCCACCATTTGATAGTTAGGAATCTAGTTTAAGTAGTGGTTGACCTTTGAGTTACCTGGCTATGGTGTTCAATAGATGTTATTTGATCTATGAGGTCTTTTTCTATGGTAAACTTGTGCAAAAATATTACAAACATAAAAGATTGGGCTAAACTTGGATGCTTTGAGGTTTATTTAGTTCAAGTTCAGAGGTAACCAAAGAAAGGCCATTAGACCAAAAAGCAAAAAAAGTTAACTATTCTATAGAACACTCGGTAATAAAGTGAAAATATTTTTATGAAAAGGTTGTGGAATGACTTGAATATATTTAGAGCCTGAAACAACACTTATTGTTGAATTTTCATAGCTCGTAGGGAGTGAAAAGTGTTTCTAAAAATAATCTGATAATTATATTTGAAATTTTCAAAAAGAACCCAACTCGCATGTAACTTATGATAGTATTAGTATTTTAAAAAAGATAGCCCAAGACAAGTTAACTTAAAGCTACTTGCTAACTATAACTCAAGATGAAAACTAAAGGAAGATAAGAAGAAAAAACTTTTAAAGCTAAAATACAGAATAAATGTTTACATAGCCAATAAAGGAGGAATGTTATATGCTTAGTGTGAAAAATAGGATTGTTTGGTTAACCTATGTCTGTTCTTACAAAAGTTAAGTAAGCAAAAGATTTTACATCAAGTTTGAAAAGAGATTTATAATTTTTATTTTTTAGCTTCATGAGAGGAGTAATTTAGTCACTAACAATCCATAAAACTATTAGGGCTAAGAAATTAAAAAGCAATAGGCCTATTATGCCATAAGGTAGATAAAGATTGTTTGTCAATGAAGATTGAAATTTTAGGATAAAGCCCAAAAGTGACAAGTTACATTAGGAAGAGTAGCAAGAAAGTTAAATAATTTCAAAATTTTCTAAGGTTTTCCAAATTATTACTTTTTTAGATTGAACACATTCTAACAAGGGCAAATATTCCATAGTAGGGTGGAAGAAGTTTCTAAAAATCCTAAACCTTTTGGTGACCTAAGGGAAGGCAAGTATAATAGTGGAAATAAAAATAATTTTTTAAGTAAAAAATAGATTACAATCATCCTCTAAGACATTGATTAAAAATGGACCAAGGTAATAAGGAGAGACTTTCCATCAGGGCATATCAAAGGTAGAAGAATATAATACCTAGAGTTTCAATATGAAAGACTCTATCAAAATAGGATTAGTAATCCTCATCTAGCTTAATGCTTGAATAGTTAAACCTTGAACAGATAAAGGGCCAATTACCATTGTTGCACAATAAAAAAAAGATAGGAATGAAAATGCAATCTTAAAAAAAGTTGTAGAAAAGTAGTTTAAGTGCAGAAGAAGTGAAGAGAGTAACAAAAAGGGAAAAAGCATTATTTAAATATATAAATTATAAGTGGGTTTTAATATGCCTTTATGATAAGCCTTTATAACTATTGTCCACACCCTCAAAAATGGCATTGAAAAGACACACAATGAGTACTATACACATATTACTCACAATGATATGCCTTGAACCTAGCAAAGGCCACAAAATGATAGACAAACCCCAACCGATCATATGTCTCTGAGCAAATCTTAAGAGATTTGTCCATTTTGGAAGCATGTGAAAAGTTACCTATCAAGATGACATCATTTTGAAGCTTTTGCAAATAAAAAAAAAGCTTTAAGTTTTGGAGAAATAAGTAGTCAAAGTTATTATAACAAGAAAGGTAATAAGTAACATTCTATTATCATTTTTTAATCTTCTAATATATTATAAAGTAGAGATAACAATCCTCAAGGAGAACAAGATTCAGAATAATTTAGTTTCATTTCCTTTCTAACTTAAAATAGGAAACCAAAACTAAGTGGGCCTATATTAAACTTGGTTTTTATAAAAAATTTAATGGCTTGATAAAATTATTATTTTAGCTTGAGAAGGAGTAAGCTGAGATTTGTGGAAAAACATTACATGTTAAGTTAGCATAGTCAGAGAATTAACCAAAGATTCAATTAAGGGGAAAATAATTTGAAAATTTTGTTAACTGAATTCGGTGGAGACATGCTATAGAAATAGGGACTACAAGTAGTTATTTATTACAAAATGGGCCCATTCTTGCAAAAATGGATAGTCATTGAAGCCTATTCAAACACTTGGTAATTGTTCACTTTGAAATATTAGAGCCCATGATGTTAACATATTTGTCAATTGCTTAAACTCGTAATCTATAAATACCTTCATGATGATAAGCAAAAGGTCATTTTTTTACTAAAATTAACTACACTACTTTACACGCATTCTGTGTCTTTTTTACTTCTAATACTTTACTAGTCTATAAATTTGTTATAATCTGCCTAACCATGATTGGCGAGGAACCAATTTCTTAGTTTTTACAAGCATGATTGATCTTATGTGGCATCATGACACAATTACTAAAATAACAACAAGACTTCTAACAATCCCTATCTATTTTTTAAAAAGATTATAGTTGCCTTTAAAAAAAATTCTAGAAGATATTTAATCTTAAGTTAACTATGGTGGTTAGGGAAATGTAATAAACAAATCTGTAAAATATTTTCTATCTATTTTTTAACAAGATTATAGCTACTCTTAAAAAGAATTTTAGGAGATATTTAATCCTAAGTTAATTGTAGTGGTCAGGGAGTTGCAACAATTAAATCTGTAAAATATTTTAAAGAAAATAATAATGAGTCATAGACTCAATAAGTAAATAATATACTTAACAAAGTACAGATAATTACATAACCAATTTTATACAACACAATACATATGTACATATAAACAATTATATATATATATGCACAATATATATATACACACAAACAATTAGCAACTCCTAATTATAACCAAGTTCTTAAATCATATACTATATATGAAGTTCATTCACTTTCCACAATAAACAATATAGATTATCAAAAGTAAATAACTCTAAATGTTTAATCTTAATATTTTTTACATTATAGAAAATGCATAAACAATATATATATAATTAACTAATTTTAGTGTTAGGGACTACTCTTATCCTGCTTACTCGATTAGTATGTCTATCATTCCTTTTATTTACTCCCTATAAACACTTGAGTAGGATATAGTATACGACATGACATAAGTGTTTGGTCATGAAATATGAGATGACAACCCTAAGCACTTAGCAAAACCACTCTTACTTTTATGAGAAGGGGATTTTAGGTATAGAATCATACTTTGACATTATTCACATACAAAAGCTCCTAAGACTCAATTTTTTGATACTCATACAAAGAAAATCTAAGTTCTTGTACCACACACATATTATAACAAATATAATACCTTATGCTTCCTTTTATGATAATAGTCCATTCATTTTATAATAATTAAAATAAATAATAAACCAACATTGTTACTCCAGAATAATAGTCCCTTCGATTTACAATAATTCAAATCAATAATAAATTCACAGTCTTTTTAGAATCAAAGTCCTTCATATTTATAATAATTTAAATAAATAATAAATTCATTTATCCCTCTAAAATAATAATTCCTCTAATTTACAATAATTCAAATAAGTAATAAATTCACATTAACATTCCAAAATAACAATCCCTCTAATTTATATTTTAATTAATAATATTTTTCTAATTGAATGCATCATACCATCAATTACATTCTAAGTCAATAAATGCATAATTACAATTTATAAGGTAATTACACTCAATCACATTCCATCTATCATTCAGTTATTATCAATATCAATTATTCACACTTTAATTCATCTCATCATAATTCGAATAACAATTACACTTAATAAACAATCATTTATAATCATACAACTATTCCCACACAATCACATATATTCAACTTCACAATTATTATCATATTAATCAATAATATAATGGTATATAAAGTATTATAATTCAACACAATAATAAAACTTAGGATAATTTAATTTAATACTATATTAGAATATAAAATAACATAATTCAATATTATTAAAGAATATTAGATAATATAGTTCATTACTATAATAAATATAAAATAATATAATTTGATCCTATAAAAAATTATAAAGAAATAATATTATTTCAATACTATAATGAGATATAAACTACTATAATCCAATATCATAATAAAATATAAATTATTATAATCTAGTGCCATAATAGAATATAACCTAATATAATCCAATACCATATTGGATTATAAGCTACCATAATTCAATATAATCAAGTATGTACAATTTAGTTGATATGAAACTAGACTCAAATAACATTCCATGGAATGGTTATTTACTAAAGAATGAATATGATATAAAGTAATTTTAATTTATACAAATTAATTCCAAAGATTCAATTTTTTACTAATTACAGCTTCTAATCTTTGTTCACTAATTTAGTAATATCTCAAAATATAAATAAAATTTTAACATAAAATGAGTTCAATTGAAAAGTAAAGTCAATTACTTTTTTAATGATATATGATTTGCTAAAAATAGATATCAAGTAAATAAGATATAACTTTTTAAAATTGGTGTAATAATACCGTTGACATACTCAAGTATAAGCAACTAAAGAGCAATTTTAGTGCTTGTATTCAAGTATATATTCGCTTATAGCCAACCATATTGCCATACTCGAGTATAGACATTCAAAGAGCAATTTCACATCCATATTCACTTATATACTCAAATATAAAGTTCAAATTTTCTAGAACAATTGTGAAATATTGAATATTTAGTCATTTTTCTCTAAATACAACCCGTACACATCAATAGAGCTAAAAAAACAATTGAAATTCATTATCTACACTTATCCTTATATTACCAACATCAATAATTCATGCCACAACATTTCTTTTCATCATTAAATTGTCATTTTAGTAACATAACAAAAATGACATCCTAAAAAAATGAAACCATGCAAAATTATTAACTTTTAAGTAGATTATCTACTTATCTAAAGTACGAAAGAGATTGAAATTGCTAAAAAAGTGATCAATTTGCCTAAACAACACAATTCAATGAAGAATTAGAATTTACCCTCATTTTTACTCCCATCATCAAAGCTTATAAACATTGCACCCAAAACCACAATGAATAAAGCCTAACCTTATGAGAAGAAAGGTGATAATAAATTCTTAAAGAAATAACTTGATTTCATTGTATTAGTTTGAGATTGCTTAAAGAATACGAGAGAGAAAATGAGTTAGAAAGGTGTGTTAGCTAAAATCTTATCTAAAGAAGAGTGGAGAGTTTTTTTAGAAAAAGTAAATTTTTAGGATTTTTTTTAATGTTAGGAGCAAAAATGGAAATTGAAAATGGGTTGAAGGGCAAAAGCGAAAAATAATTCCTTTATCTATTCTATACATATTTACACTAATCTAATTTCATATAAAATTTTAATCAACATATTTTCACATATTTTCTTCATAAGATTCTTTTTCCATCAAATAAATTCATATCTTGAACATATCCTCAATAATTTAAATTATTGACACATACATAATTAACAATTAAATAATTAAATTAAAATTATAAAATATTAGGATTATAATAAATTTGCAGCTACTTTGCTATCATTCAGAGCAATTTCAAAAAGGATTACTCTAACATTGCCTTCCCAAATATTAGCAAGCCAGGATCTTAAGGTTCCAACCCACGTTAAAGTTCTCCCATCCTACAAAAAAGCTTAATTTGGTGATAATATAAATCACATACTGGAGTTGCTCCTATTTTGTATGCAATTTTGTGTAATATTTGTCCGTTTATATATTTTTGTATTTTGTATCACTCTTGCTCAATGTTGTATGATTATTTGTATTAGAGCTCCACTAATATATTGTTTACATGAGTTTTGATTTACTTATTAAACTTGTTTTTATTTATTTATATTGCAACTTTAACGAGTAAAATAGTGTTACAAGCAAGGTAAAAGCCTGTGGTTGATAATTATGATATTGTTTGTCAGCACACGCACTTTCATTTTCAAGTGTGACGGCATTTAGTGGAGTTAGGTTCTTTAATTTCAAGGACTGGGGCTATTATTATTTTTTTGCTAACTAAAATGAAGGGGGAGACAGTGGATTCTCCTATTGAATTAATACAGACTTACTGTTTGATACTATTGAATTCATCAGCAGAAGGGTGGAGCAACCACTAAATTTATACAACTTGCCATATCCTATCCTTAATACTGTCTGTTGTTGGTCCAGGAACAACCAGTACCAGATGGGTCAGCAAACGCGGAAAACAACGTTAGAGAGATTGATTTGACCTGATATCAAATCAAACTGGTGCTTCCTTAATTTTAAGCTTTATTAGATGTATTTATTATTTTATTTATGAAATAAAAAAATTCACATATAAATATTTTTTAATAATAAAAACAATTAAATTATTAGATACACATTTATAATAAAACTCTAAATACAATAAAAATATAGAATTTTAAAAAATATTAAATACTGAGTCAGATGCTCTAATCAATTCAATTACATAAAACGGTGCTTTGATTTGTTGCGCAAGGAGAGAATAAAATTGAATGTTTGTAAGAATATTTTAAATTATATATATATATTTAAAAAAGTCTATAAAAATATACGTTATATATAATTCTATCATTGGATGTAAACTAAGAAATAACTCTTTTGTGTGAAAAAGTTATCATGTACTGTGTGTTCTTAGTAACATCGTATAAAAATGTTGTAATATTGAAACAATTTTTATAAACATTGCTAGTTTGATAAGTTTTTTCATATAAATTTTAAACAAAATTATTAAAAAGGGTAAGCATTTTCATATTTAAAATGCAGATTGTTTATAGATAACACATTATGTGGCATTATTTGCCACGCATATTTTTCTTTAAATCAGTTTTTCTAAATTTGTTATGCATTGGTAGGATAACGTATTTTCCTTAGTGTCGGAAGAAGTTATAATACAGCAAGTTCAAAAAGTTGAAATTTTTAATAATATAGTAATATTTGATGTCATTTTAGGGATCTTGTTTTTTTTTTCACATTGTAAATTCGAATCATTGAATATGTATATGTATTAAATGAATTGCTATATAGAATTATTATTTAAAAAAAAAAAAACTCTCTGTGTGAATAGAGAGTAACTAACTTCAATATAAAATAAAATTAAACACCACAATTAATTTACAAATGAACAAGTTGAATAAATGAGTCACTGGGTGTTGAATTATTGATAAGCAACTTGATTAATCAACTAAAAATTTTAGGTTCAAACCTTCATGCGGCTGCTGATGTTAAAAAAAAAAAAAAAAACAGTAAACATAAATATAGGTTTAATCACCAACCAAAGACTTAATGTATTTAGCCGTGTCTTGGCCGAAAATTGCAATGCTTAATTCGACTAAGTTTTTTACAAAATAGATTTATTCTAATATATCAACGGAGTTCTGAATAAATACGTTAATGCAAAAGAATCAATCAATAAATATAAAATAAATAAATAATCCATTAAAGTGTTTAAAAAATAACAATTCAAACGTAATTCATAAATGATTTTTGTAGAGTCATTCAAAAACAGATGCATCAAATACTTACGTAGGAATTGGGTTCAATCTGAAAATATTATTCCCATTTGCTCCCACTCAAAGATTGAAGAAGGAATCACGTAGAATTGTAATAAAAAATGTATGCAATGGCAGCGGAATGGGGTGAAGGGGTACGCGGCGTGCGGGAAGTACCTTCCTGCAGTAAAGTTGGCCACATTTCGGCTAAAACAAGCTGGTTAGCTAATTTTCCCGAAAACTCCGGACTGTGAACTCGAATAACATAAGGGATGCACGTAAAATTCTTACCGGTTGCAATTCCTAGGATTTCTGTCAAAGATGAGTATAATTTCGGATGTCTTGGCTGCTGGTTAAACGCCCCTTTCATTATCAAAATGTATGGAAGTTTTATTCAATAAATAAAAATAAAAATAAAATAAATGGATAAACGGACAAACCAGATTAGAGAAAGCTGAGCGGCCGGCCTTCAAATTTGTCCATTATAATCGATTGAACTACCCTCTGCTTGCGGAGAATCATTTTTTCTTCTCCTGATTGATTATAATGGCTACTCTTGCTTTGCTTAACCTCACCAATCACCCCACGCGGCCCTGACTCTCTCTGGTTTCACATGGCGCCACCATTTCCCTCCATTTTTCTGACCTTCCTCGTAACGCTCTGCTGCTGCACGCTCACACTGTCTTCGACAACTGGAGTTCAATATATCTCCCGCCTTCTTCAAATTCAAGACCGTGAGAGGGCTCCATCATCGGTCCAGGAAGCCGCCGCTCGCGGCGTTCTTCTCCGCTTGCTTCCATCTCATTCATCCAGCTTCCATTTCCGCATCATCTCCAAGGTTTCCTGATTCATCCTCTTTCTGTCTCATTATGTTGACGTAGGTGATCATTATTAGTTTGTTATTGCCGTTGGTGTTAAGTATTGAGCTAAAAAAACTAGCTGGTCAATCTCGACTGCTTTTAATTTAATTTATATTGGGTATGTCAACTGAGTCCCTTCCTTTTCACTAATTAACAGAGGGAATGCGGTGGGGAATATTGCTGCACGATCAAAAACTATCCTTCTTTCAAAACAGACGGGGATCCTGAGATTCTGTATGTTGAAATTGACTTCACCTTTTACAAGTCCCTCTTATTTCTAGCTGACATGATTAGTTTGGTCCAATTATACTGAATTGAGCCCTCGGCGTAAAAATTCTGCTATATTGAATTTTAATTGTATAACAGTAGTGACGTAGTGTTGTTATTCATGCATTTCATTACCATTAAATTAGAAGTAAATTTGAACTATATTGTCAGAAGTTTGGAAAAGATTATATGACTTTGAAACCTCACCAGAATAGCTGGGTCAACGGGAGTGGATATTGTAGCTGGTCTCCACTGGTATTTGAAGCATCGTTGTGGCTCACATTTATCTTGGGACAAAACAGGCGGCTCGCAACTATTTTCAGTGCCCAAAGTAGGATTTCTCCCTCGTGTTCATGATTCCGGGATCTTAGTTCAGAGGCCTATCCCTTGGAGCTATTACCAAAATGCTGTTACATCTAGCTGTGAGCTATTACTTTAATGGCCTCTATGGATTGAGATAGTCTGAATACTTACATGAAGGATTTGTATTTGTTTTCTTGACATTGTCTTATTTTATCGGCTTTTGGAAGATTCTTTTGCTTGGTGGGATTGGAAAAGATGGGAGAAGGAAATTGATTGGATGGCTCTGCAGGGGGTCAACCTGCCTCTGGCATTTACAGGTCAAGAGGCAATCTGGAAGAAAGTTTTCCAGGTCATTTTTTTGCTATATGAGTGCCATTGTTCTTAGCTGGGCTTTGGCATTTGAACATCTCATTGCTGACTTTGTATTTATCCTCCAGGAGAAATTTAACATGACCATTTCAGATTTGAATGAATTTTTTGGAGGCCCAGCATTTCTTGCATGGTCACGGATGGGTAATTTGCATGGGTGAGTAGTAAAACTCATTGGTAGAATTCAAGTTTTGCTTGTAGTTTGACAAACTCCATGTGTTAAGGCTATTTAGAGATTTGGAGGTGCAAATTGCAGATTCAAATGATTAACATGGTGGTTATATTGATGCATATCCAATTACTTAAGGCTAGCAAAAGCTCTTTCTCTATTTCTACAAGTTCATTTTCATGAAGCCTGGATCAGAAAGCCTTGGTCTTGAGAACATTAAGTATCTTTATATTATATTAATATTACAATTACAGGTGGGGTGGACCATTGCCACAGGGCTGGTTTGATCAGCAGTTAATACTACAGAAGAAAATTCTAGCCAGAATGTATGAACTTGGAATGACGCCAGGTACAGATAACCATCTTTCGTCCCTTGTGCTTTAAAAGAAATCAAACTGCTTTGTATATTATGATGCCAAATCCCTGGATTATCCAAGACTGGAAATGAAGTTTATGAAGTCATATTACTTCTTTTGCTTTGTTAGCCACTACTATGAAGGAATTATCGGTTTCAATAGATGCATAGTTGAATAATGTATGTGTAACAACTCCACATGTTGACCTTTAATTTTTCAGTCCTGCCAGCCTTTTCTGGAAATGTCCCTGCTGCACTGAAATACTTATTTCCATCAGCAAAAATAACACGTTTGGGCAACTGGTGAGCAAGTCTATGTTCTTAATCTAACTTGAACTTGCATATGATGCTTTTAATAATTAGTGGCTCACTTGCTCAACAAATACAATGGTTGGGGAGTTTTGCTGACATTATTCTTGAAATTCAGCTGTAGAAAGGAGTTTTCTTCGTCATCTGTTCCCATTATAATGTATAAATCATTTGGTGACAAAATATTGGCACAGTAATATGTGGAATATATGTGCTTCCGTGTTATGAAACTGCACAAATGTCTGAATTGAAACAGAAGAAAAAATAGAGAACCAAACTGGAGTAAAGAGGGTGAACTATCAGCCAATTTATTTGGCATAATATGTTCACACTGCATAATGCCTCATTTGACTCATCACAGTGATGCCATGGCTCTGGAGCCAGTGAGAAAGCCCCCAGTGACCAAATCATGAGCTAAAATTTAAAATTTTATATTCATTCTTCCTTTTCTTTTTTCACAACATTAAATACCTACCATTAGACTTCACTGACACGTGACCACTATGTTGCCGGCTATAGGTTTTCTGTTAAGAGTGATCCCCAATGGACCTGTACTTATCTTCTTGATGCAACTGATCCCTTGTTCATTGAGATTGGGAAAGCATTTGTTGAGCAACAATTACAAGGTAATATACACGTTTCCCCTATGGTTACTAGTTCTTGTTAGGTTCCATGATGTAGTAGAAAAATGCATGCATGTGTATTCTACAAAAAAAATGAAAAATCGAAATGTTCTAATTTAGCTGTCATATTTTGAACTTTTTTTTTTCTGCCTAGAGTATGGATGGACCAGTCACATATACAACTGGTAAGTTTTGCTTTAGTTATCATTCACATAATATATTCTAATTGTCATTGTTAAGCTATTGCAAGAAACATTAGAAAGAGACAGAAAGAGAGAGAGAGAATTCCTTTGCTACTGCTTTTCTACTTTATTGTGGGTAGGTCCTTTCCTGGCTGCACGAGTATTCTTTAGGTTTATCTAGCTCCCTTGCTTAAATTCCATCCTTTTTTTTTTCTCCTGTGCTTCATCTGCTGTTGTCAGTACCCCCTTATTCTTGATTCTCAGATCTCACACATCATTAGTTATGAATAACCCTGACAACTGTCTCATGAGTATAAGTGCACTTTAATCCCTTATCAATTTTTTCTCTTTATTGTAGTGATACTTTTGACGAGAACACCCCACCTGTTGATGATCCAGAATACATATCAACATTAGGTGCAGCAATCTTTAAAGGAATGCAGAGTGGCGATAGTGATGCTGTTTGGCTAATGCAGGTGAAACTAGTTTGGAACCCCAAAACAAATTGAGTTGGTGCTGCTGATTTTATATTAACAATCCAGCATTATGCATTCTCACAATTTTTGTAAATTTAGCTAAGATTGTCATGCAGATAAATTTATGTATCCCCAGAAACTCTAAATTTGTTTATTTATTTATCCAGGGATGGCTTTTTTCATATGATCCATTCTGGAGGCCTCCACAAATGAAGGTTTTCGCTGCGGAACATTGCAATTCTCTTCTATCCCCATCAATATTTATAATTATTTCAATTAATAATTATAATTGTAAGTTTTTTATCTTTGTTTTCAGGCCCTTCTACATTCCGTTCCTGTTGGAAAGCTGGTGGTTCTTGACTTGTATGCTGAAGTAAAACCCTCATGGATCACTTCAGAGCAGTTTTATGGGGTTCCCTACATCTGGAAAGTTACTGGCCCTTTAATATGTATCAATAATTAACGAATATCATTTCTGAAATGATTTTAAGTCAGTTTTCCATATCCATTTTCTGGTCTCCAGTTACTTGGATTTTACGTTTACTTGAATATGTGTAACCGCTTCATTGTAATGATGTGTTTGTGTTCTTATACTATATATATATATATATATATTTGGTAATGATTTTACGTTTTTCTTCTTCTTCTATTAATACTAGCTCATATGCATGACAGGTGTATGCTGCATAATTTTGCTGGAAACTTTGAGATGTATGGGATATTAGATGCAATAGCATCTGGGCCAGTTGAAGCGCGTACAAGTGTCAATTCTACAATGGCAAGTTTATCTAGTTTTATAAAAGTTTCAGGTTCTTATTTCGTAGTTTCTCATTTGCTTTGTAGCGCCTTGATGCTGGTCATTTGGTTGTTGAACAACGGATCAGCTCCATTTCTTTATTCAACGTATGCATTCCAATGATCCAGTCATCTTTATAAGTTGGAAGACTAGGCATCGATTAACATACATATGAATGTGTACTATTAACGGATTTAATATTCCTTTATACTTGCATTACTGTCTTCAGTGCCATTGTCGTTTGTCCGTCCCCTAAAATTTTGGAACATATGCAAAATGATGATTTTTTTTTTTAATAAAACAAGTCATTCTACTGATAATATTTGCTTTTACTAACTTATTTCGATGATTTAATTATCCATCTTATGATTGTTAGTTGGTTTTTCTGAAGGTTGGTGTTGGAATGTCAATGGAGGGTATAGAACAGAATCCCATTGTCTATGACCTGATGTCTGAAATGGCATTTCAGCATAATAAAGTTGACGTCAAGGTAACAAATAGGAAATCGTGGTACCTACACTCTCGTGTACCTTTGTACAGATGCTCCATCCAGGCCTCCGTGGATATGGCATTTCCCCTTGTGTTTTATGACTGTATTTGGTTTCTGCCAATAAGTTTGTTTACTATTTTTAAAAATAGTTTTCTTTTTTTTAAAAAAAATAAAAAAATAAAAGTTTCTGTTTGGCAAATTATTTTTAAAATCTGTTTTTAAAAATTATTTCTGAGTTTTTTGTTTTAAATACCAAAAAACAAAAAGAAGTTTTAAATGTTTTCTGAACTTTTTTTTTTATGGCAGTTTTGTAATTAGATAAACTTTTACTTATTTGCTTCATCAACATCATCTATTCATTGTTTTTCTTAAATTTTGGAAATAGTTTTTGAAAACAAAAAAAAAGAGGTTTTTAAAATCAATTTTTAAGAACAGTTTTTAAAAATAAAAGACAAAAACACATCCCCGCATTCCATGGAAATATCTCTTTGTTTCCATGCTTTTTCTCTTTCCTCACTTATTTCATATTTCCCCAACCAAATGCATCACGGGCATTCCCCTTTCAGGAGTGGGTTGATCTGTATTCAGAAAGACGATATGGGCGATCGGTTCCTTCAATACAAGAGGCTTGGAATGTATTGTATCACACCGTTTACAATTGCACCGATGGTGCCTATGTAAGTACTTAGTTGATTGTCATATCCTGCCTCTCATTAGTAATTTACCTTTCCATGTGTTCTAAATCTGGAAGTGATCATTCAATGTCATATTTCCTTTATACTACATTATTCCTCATGAGATTTCTCCCTAATATGCAGCTTATTATCTTGGTTAGCGCAAACCCAAATTATTTCTCAATATCCTTCTGTTCTTCAATCTGACTTGTAACTTTGAATCGTCCTAAGATGTCAATCTCAAGTCTTAAGTCTTAACTGCACAAATTTTTGCTAAACTTCGGTCTTATTTAACCATGCAGAGCTAACAGTCAACATGTTACAGTTGTTTGATCAAATATTCCTATGTATGTGAACAGGATAAAAACAGAGACGTCATTGTAGCGTTCCCAGATGTTGATCCTTCCTTAATCTCAGTACAGCATGAACAGTATGGCATTGGCAAGCCTGACTCAGAAACACTCGTAAAGGAAGTAACGGATTCACTTGATCGACCTCATTTATGGTATTCAACTTCTGAAGTGATTCATGCATTGAAGCTTTTTATTGCAAGTGGAGATGAACTATCAATAAGTAGTACTTACAGGTAACCGATGTCAGTAATATGTGCTTCTGACACTTAAAATGTCATAGATAATGCGGTCCGATTGGTGTTTTCTCCTGTTTACTCAGGTACGACCTAGTTGACCTGACTAGACAAGCCTTAGCAAAATATGCAAATGACTTGTTCTTAAAAGTCATAGAGGCCTATCAATTACGGGATGTCCGCGGGGTGGCCTCCCGTAGCCAGAGGTTTCTGGACCTAGTGCAAGATATGGATACTCTGTTGGCCTGTCATGATGGATTTCTTCTGGGACCTTGGCTGGAAAGTGCAAAGCAACTAGCACAAAATGAACAAGAGAAGAAACAGGTTCCATAATTGGCCCCGACTTGCATTTATTTATGAAAGTGAACATTTGTTCATCCTATTAAGCTAGAACTATAATAGACTTATTTGATCTCTTAAACTATCACTCAACCATACGCGTCATATTGCCAGTCAAACTCTTCAGCATATTCATTAGTCCCATAAGTTAAAATTCTGCCAGATATACTGCGTAAATATTTGTATGCCATGTTAAGTGCAACTAAATATAGCATTATCTTCTATTAATTTGATCCAAAACGCATACAGTATGAGTGGAACGCGAGAACCCAAATCACCATGTGGTTTGACAACACAGAGGAGGAAGCCAGCCTGCTACGTGACTATGGTATATGACTATTATCATTTTTCGACTGTTTCTTAATTTTGCATATAAATTTGAAAAATCTCTACAAATGCATAATAATTTTATTGTGCTGTGATGATTCTAACAGCAAACAAGTATTGGAGCGGGCTTCTTCAGGATTATTATGGGCCTCGAGCAGCTATTTATTTCAAGTATTTGATAGAAAGCATAGAGAGAGGCGAGAATTTCAGGTTGAAGGAATGGAGAAGGGAGTGGATAAAGCTTACCAATGATTGGCAATGCCGTAGGAATATATTTACAATGGAAAGCAGAGGAGATGCTTTAAGCACTTCCCGGTGGCTCTACAGTAAACACCTCAGCAATGCTGACGGAGCTTACAGTAGTTACTGAAAGGGCAAATTAATGGATGTTAATTTAACTGTGCTAATCGTCTTCAATGAGAGACTATTTTACTAGCAACTTGGTTCACTATTTTTGTTTTTCTTTGTTGGAATTAGAGACTATTGGTCATCTTCTATCACCACGCAATCCAAATCTTTTAGACTTAGCGAAGTGAAAGACAAAAGCATAACCAAATTAGCACGAACAGTACTTAAAAAAAGTAATATAGCATTTATATATCCACTTATTTGAATAAAATTTAGATAAAAAATTTCAAATATTTATCATAAGGCATGACATGTATATTAATTATTCTATTAATTATTAATAATAATTATTAATATTATAATTATTTTTTAAATAAAATAATTAATATATATTATAGTTTGAATGAAAATTTTACGATAAATATTTAAGAATTTTACTTAAATTTTCTTCCACTAATTTATTTTCTTTTATATTTATACCTAAACTTTATCTCAAAGTCATTTATTGAATGTTGTTGTTATTGGATTATTTTTTATTTAAAAAAGGACATTTTGAAAGATAAAATATTTAATCTTGTGAAAAGTCAAACTTCTCGGCTTGGATAATTGTGTAAAGAGCTCATGGAAATTAAATATTTTAAAAAGAGAACTTAAACACTTAGAAGAGTGCAAGTTTAAATCATGAGATTATTATTTTTATTAAAAATGGATGAATAGCTAAAAAATCTTGACAGTTGACAGCTCAGGATTATTAAAATGGATTTAGATCGACAAATTTGACTTCTGAATTTTGTTTTTGGACCGGTAATCAGAGAGAATGATCAGACCCCGGAAAGTTCTGGGAGGACTTGGTAATTAAGGTAAGCCTTAAGCCGCCACGGAAAGCCGAACAATCGAGACCATACAGCCGATGACATAAGCTCATCCGTGGGATATAGCTTCTGTTGGCCTACGCTCTACCATTTACCAACATTTGTCAAACACAATCTGTCTCGAAGGTTCTAGACGTCAATATCATGCATGATGCATGGTTGCAGGAAATTATATAATTGCCCTTGCGAGAGGTGGAATCTATATGCCGCACGTTTCATCCGTCACAATACTTACGTGAAAACTAAGGAGCAATTGATCAAACGCGCTACCCAACATCAGCAAGTTGACACAATAAAGTTTAAAAAACAAGATACCAAATTGTACATATATATGTATTAATCGTTTTAAATTCATGTTTCTTAAATCTTAATTAATGGTTTTTAATTGCAATACAGAACCTGAACTTTTTTTTAAAATAATATTTTTAAGAACAAAATAATTGTAAGAATATTTTGAGGACACATATTTAAGGCGTGTTTGTATTTCAGGCTGTACGACACGTCTGCAAGTAAATGTGTTTATATTTTCAATTTTTCAACAAGAAGATAAATGTAAGACATGTGAAATTTGTAATCTTAAAAAATACATACATAAACTAATTATGTTTTTTGCGTAGTATTCCATCAAAGAAATAGATTGACTGTTCTTAACATGTGTACTCCACATTTTTTCCAAGTAATTTTTTTTTGGGGGCACTAGGCATCAAATATATCCATATCTATATATTAATTACAATAATCTGCGCTTATTTTTTTTTTACCAAATTCAAAATGTGGATTTCCAAAAAAAAAAGAAGAAATTGAGAAAGTCTGCATGAATAAGAAAAGGAAAAATTAAATTTATCCATTTACCTTTCCAAATCTAATTTACATTGTCTATTTTTTTTATTTAAAACGTAGAAATTGATCTACATATAATATTTTAATATTTTGCCTACTTAATTATTTTCTTTCTTTTCGTGTGGAAAAGATGGATGAAATTTGCATATTTTTTTATGTGATTTTCTTTGTTCTTAAAATCATAAAATTTAAAATTGCGCGGACAATAATTTTAATAACAAATCTTTAGTTATATTCATAAAAGTTTGCACATCATAATTCGGTTTATTTAACTTAATTTGATGAATAAAAAAATCTCATGAGAAAAAAACATGCAAAATATAACATCCGAATGAATTTTGACACTTCATTGTTTTTATTTTATCTTTAATAAATCTCGCATCCGGGGAAGCAATTAGGAGATAAGTAAATAACGTCTAAATGAAGGGCAACTTCGGCAGAAAGAGAGAACAAATGGGAAAGGAAGTTTTCGTTCGGCGCGGAGATTTTAATTTCTTCAACTACTTTCATTATCGACTACTTTCATTATAAAAGGGATTTTAATTTCTTCAAACCTCATATTCTCTCAATTGCTTCTCTCTCTTTCTCTCTTTCAGCTTTCTCTGATCCAATTTCCAGGCAAACAAACTAATGGAGAGAAACAGCTCGTACGGAACCTCGTGGGCCGATCAGTGGGACTCCGACCCAGATCCGGTGACGGTTGGTGCGAAGAAAAACAACCACGGAACTTCCAAGTACAGGCAGAAGGTTGGAGAAGGCTTCGAGAAGACGAAGGTTGTCGCATCAAACGGCGTGAAGAAGTTGAAGGAAGGCACCTCCGTTGGCATCAATTGGTTGAAGACCAAGTACCATGATACAACCTCCCACAACAAGCACTGAATGATCTCCTTCTTCCGAGGAAGTACAGACTATGTAGTATTCATTTTTTGGATGATTGCGTTTCTTTAGTATATGATCTGTTTTGCCAATTGATTTATTTATTCTTGGTGTATACAAGTCCCCTTATGATAACTATATGGTTGTTTCTTCAGCTTTAATCCGGTTGTTCTGTATGGCAGATGGGAACATGATTTTCCTTTCTAGTTTGGAGATCATGATAAATTGTTAATAAGAAAATAATAATTAGTACAGATAATTCTGTCCTTTAATTTTACTATTAAAAAAATTGAACTTGTGTACATCGATTATAATTAAATAACAAATTTACCATTTTATATAATTTAAGGATTATAAATACATTTAGATATATTTTTATTTTTATATTTTTCAAAATTGTTTTCTTATTTTTTAAAATTATTCTCAAATTTAAGTAAAATAAAGAATAAAAATAATTGGTATTATAAATAAAAATAGTTTATTTAATTATAAAATTATTATTTAAAATAAAATTTTTAAAATAATTAAAAATTAATTTTTAAAATTACAATTTTAAAAAATAAATCTTAAAAATAGATTATTAAACAAATTTTTTATTTTTAAAAATAGTAAATAAATAGATGTATCTTATAATTTCAAGAATAAAATTATTAGTTTTATATTTATTAAGGAAATAAAATTTTAGACTTATAACCATCCACTACTTTAATTTTTTTATTTTAATTATATTTCTTAGTTTTTTTTCCTTTTAATTGTACACTTTGTCTTTTCTATTGTATAGTGCCCAATTCACATGATATTTTTAAAATTTGTTCTTCTGATTACCATTATTTTTTAATTATATGTCATTTTTTATTAATGATGTGAAATATTTCATATTAAAAGTATATTAAATTTAAACTCTTTTAAAAATTATAAATAGAAAATATTATTATTAATATGTATAAAATTTTAACCAAATTTGAATAAGGTAATTATATCTATAATTTTTTAGTCGATTAATATTCATATATTTTGTTTAAATAAGAAATTGAATGAATTTGATACACATTTTTTAAGATTCCTTCTTAAAGTTTATTTTTTAAAAAAATAAAAAGATCCGTTTATTATAGCAGTCCTCTTCTTTTTTTTTTTTCTGAGTTGGAGGAGGGGGGGGGGGGTTCCGGTGAGGGGGAAAGGAGGTGGGGAAGGGAAGTGGGATGCATGGATTGAACCCATGTCGTTATGCCCCACTTTTGAAGGGCACCCAATGCCCCACAATTGCCGCATTCTCATTGGTTTTCGTCAGCTATGTGAATTGCCTGTAGACAGCGGCCCAAAAGGGGTTAAGACTTGTCCTACCCACCCAGATTTTCTCACTCAATGAATATCAAACAGAGAACCCTACAATTGATCGAGTGATTTGATCTGTGTGTCGAAAGACAGAACTGGCAGCCCAATTCGGAGAGAGGGTGTTAGGTCTATTTTCTTCTGCCAGTGCTCCTTAGGCTACATGAAATCTTACGTTTGGGAGTTCCAAAGGAAAAGATTAGAAAGATATCAAGAGAGAATGAAAAATAAAAAGGGAGATGAGAATAAATAGTTAGAAAATAATTTTTATTTTTTGTTTAGTTAATTAAAAAATTTCAGAATTTCTAAATTAGAAAAGTAGGATAAAAATACTAATATTAAAAGATTTTTGACAGTTTCAAAAGATAAATCATAATTTTTCATTTTCTTCCCTTCATAAAAACTTATAAATAGAGTTGGGCAAGAAGTTTAAATTATAAAACAACACACAATTAAATCAAAATTAAACAGTTAAAAAAATTTGAAACTCCCCACCATGCCACCATTACAAACAAAACTAACTTAGCCCAAATATTCGTCTCCAATAATTTTAAAAAGTAACTACGTTTGATTTTTCTTTCTACTATTATGTTATCTTTACTAAGATAAAATGAATATTATATAATATATATTAATGACAATTGTAAGTTGATTTTTATTTTAATATTATATCTTATAATTGGTAATAAATATTAGACTTTATAATAAACATGAAAATTCTAAATTTATAAAAGCTCATATCAACTGTGAATTTGATAGTTATATAGGATGATTATTAATTTGTCATGATCCACATTGGCGATATCTGGCATAAGATTATCCTTAAATAATCCTCTCAATTTGATTCATATTCAATAGTTATCATTATGTGAAATTCATTAATTTCATACATTTTATTCCTAAAATATCTACTACGAAATATCGATTCATCAAAAGGATAGTTAAATTAATTTATAACCTTATAAGTAATTACACAAGCGTATCCTAGTGATTCATGCCCTACCATAACCCGAAAAGACTTGGCCCATTATGTTGCTCTTACTAATTCAAATTTACAAGTGTACTAATATATTTGTTACCAGATCCACCAAAAAAATGGAACCAAAACCTTGAAAGAAAGTGCCTTACTTACTGTGGAGGAGGAGGAATATCCTACTGTATATTTAAAATTAAACCCATAAAAGTATGAAACTTAATGATAAATATTCTACCTAATAATTTACTTAAAACAAGTCATAATAAATAAATAAAAATATAAAGAAATATTCATTAACATTCCAAGTCCCTATGATACAAGGGATCTTGGAGACAAGGCACTTTTACCAAATCATTTTCAACTTGGTCATTTATATGCCTAACTACCCATAAGGGTTTCACATGTCAATAATCAAGAAATCTCAAAAAATCATATATAATGATTGTTACACCCTCCCTAAATTATAGTAAATTAAAAATTATTTTGTGAGAAAGAATAGTTAAGGCAATTGATAAATTCTATTAAGTTAGGAATCTTATGTAAAAATATAGAAGAAAATAAAGTTAATCAAATTAAAAATATAAGAATATGAACTTGGTGAAAATTTTGGTGAAGGAAAAACTTATTAAAATTATAAAGTATAAAGCTTTGTATTGATATAAGTGAGTATATGAGTATGGAAGAGATTTAGGAGAAAATTTTCAAAAATACTCCTGGGGCCTTATTTTTCCTATTTTAGCCCCAAGCCCTAATCCCTTTCTCATTTCCCTATTTATCAACTTCTTTCAACGCTCTCCATGCAATCTCTATTCTACTCCATCAATTAAGTAAGGAGAACTTCCATTCTTCTTAATTTCTTCATCCAATAAAGGTAAGAACATTACTTTTATTAAGAATCTCTTCTATTTCTTCTTAGTTGATGAAGGGTTTGAGGATTATTAGATTTTGTTGGGTATTTTATACTAACTTTAGAACCTATAAATCTTTATGTGATTAAGGTTGAAAGATCTTTAAACTCTACCATCCTCTTCCATATAAGGTAAGTAAATAATTTAGTTAAATTTATGTATTTTGTAGTTATATGATAATATTGGTGAAATATGAGTTATTTTGTGATCTTACTTGAATCTAGTTTATTTTGATGTGGTGAAAGTAATAAATAATGGAAAGAGGTTATATGATATATTAGATAAGTATATTAATAATTATATTAAGGTTTGGTAAGTAATATATGTGTTTAGGGGTGTCTAGAGTTAGTTGCACAATGAAATTTTCATAAAAAATTAAGATTTTCACATGTGAATCAATTAGTAAATCGATTCTAAGAGTTTAGAAGTAAAACTAGGCTTCAAAATTAAGTGGTCAATTGATTTCGAGGGTTTAAAGGCAAAACTAGGCGGATGAATTAATTAGTGAATCAATTCATCGATTGTAGAATTTTATGCTGATTTTAAATAAGTATAACTCCTTTATCTTATGTTCGTTTTAAACAAACTGTTAGAAATTCGGATTATCAAATGCAGTGAAATTTTAAAATTTTGATCCGAATTCTACCTAGGATCCATGCAAAAAGCATAAGCCAATGATTAGGGTTTTACCTATCGGGCACTCGTATTTCTACTGATCAAAACTTGAGAGCGGATGAATCAAACGCCGGCCGGAAGGTACAGCGTCTCTACGGTATCCACACGGAGTGAACAATGACCTCTCACCCTCCACGCGTCTGCTAGGATGCGTTTTTCTCTCTAAGAATTAGGATTGGATGTTTTCTGAGTGATTTAGGGTTTATATGGAAGCTTAAAACGTGATTATTAAGTGCTGCCCTCAAGTCCCCTTTTATAGAACTTAGGCAAGCCATAATCCTAGTCCTACTAGGATAATGCTTCCAAAATCCTAATCACACTTAACAACTCATCTTATCCTTATCCTAGAGATAATAGGAAGAGATAAGACTTATCTATTAATTATCTAATATTAGATAATAATATTATCTCATAATATAAATATCTTAATTATTAGATAATTGCATATAGTTATCAAATATCAGAATAATATTATCTCATAATATATTTATCTAATATCTGATAAGATAATTACTTGATATTACTTTAATATCAAATAATATCACATAATATATATATATATATATATATATATATATAACGTGAATTTATTATTCTTAATAATATATATGCACGAAAATAAGTCCAATTAATTGGATATTAATATAATTAAAGTCCAATTAATTATTGTCTTATTCCTACTCCTTTTGTGTGACCTTGTAGGTTCTTATTACGTTGATAATGACTTATTATTGAGCCATAGATAGCGAGCGGTATCTAGCAATACATCACTGTCACTCAAGTAGTAAGAATGTCTGTGATTCGACATCCACCTAATACATGATCAACGTTTTGCATCATAACCCTTTTGTAATAATATCCAAATTGAACTAGAGGCATGGAATGTGTCATCCTCGTCAATGTTCAATTTATATTTCTTGATACTGAGTAGACTTAAAATAAATAATTAATATCACATATTAATTTAACTGAGCATGGCCATGCATTTCTAAGTCTCACTCAATCAAAGGGCCCAAGGATATTTCTCTTTTATACAAGAGTAACAAAATCTCATTTACATCACTCACTTCCCTCTGCATGATTTATGACACACCCAATTAATGTCCTACTTGTCATCCTGATTAAAGGTGACATAGGACAATATTAAAGTGAGTAATTCCTCGTGTAGGGAACCGTAGTGACTTCAGGTCAAAGGTTTATGTGTAGTTGTGATCATATGAGAATAACTTATGACACGTTTATCCATGCAATATTCTCATAGTGGGTTAGTCCAGTACATTGTTCACTAGCAATGTACTCATGTATTGACTTGATATCACATATCCATGATTTGTAATCATCAGTCACTATACATGCTAGTCTCGATGTATTATTACTATCCTTTTCATAATAATACTTGACTAGGGGCATTTTAGGAATAGCAAAACTATTCCAAGGATAATTATTATATTAAGTTATAAATTCCGCATAATAATAATAAAAACAAAATATAATAATTAAATTACCTAAAATAAAATATAATACATTGTGTATAACTCTAATCATCTTATATGATTGGTTCTAGGACACACACCAACACAAACTACCTATCATTTTAAAGGTAATTAAATCTACCTTCAAATGGAATTAGTTTCAAATCAAAATCTTATACATATTTTGAGATATCATCAAAATAGTGAAAAGAGGTTAAAAACTTAGGATTTCAAAAAATAAACTTTTTATGTTTATCTTCTAAAAAGCATAAAACCTTTAAATCTTGACCAATTTGCATAAATGAGTAGTTTATAGAAAGCTAATTGAATATAGTTTCACATGAAATAAGTTTTACAAGCATTCTATTCATGATTTTTGTATTATTCATAAATATGATTCAAAGGTCATGATTATGGTAACCCTATAGTCGACCATACCCAACTTGTTTTATATTTTCATGATTTATAAGGGTCTAACATGAGGTATTTGATCTCTAAATATTAAAGATAAGTAGTTTATGATATTTATGTGATGAGTACATAATAGGATGATCATGAAATAAGTAATATTAATATTTATAAATTACCTTCATGAATTATAAAGTAGGGAAAAAAAGGAAAAATGAGATGAAAGTAAAATACTTAGGATCCTTGGAACAAATGGATATTCCTAAGTGAGTATATATCTATTTCATGAACTTTTCTACTTAGTTTCCCTACAGTCTATTTGTTTTATATAATAAGATAATATGTCGTAAAATCAACAGATTGAATACGTGTAGATGTATACCTCAATATGAATAAGTATGAAAAACTTGTGATCTTAGTTACTTCCTATTATGATAAAGATTACAATGTATAATGGTACTTCCAAAGAACCATTTGTTTCTTGTTAATTACTATTGATTGACTTTTGTAAATGATGCGATGAAGGCATCATATGGATTATTACTTGGTTATGATGAACATATGCTTTAATTGAGATTGTGATTGTATTGCACCTAGCTTTTGACCACACATGAGAAATGTGAAACTACTGTTTGACAATTAGGTATGCTTGTATCCAAATGTGAATGTGTTTGAAGTTAAAATATTATGAATGAGGATGATATAATGATAAATTGATTACCTTGTATTGTAGCTAAATTAAAATCGAGATACTATGTGATATGAAATTTATATGATATGTATTTGTAGAATAATATTATTCAATTCGTGTTGCCTGCATACAAATGGTACTGTTAAAAATGGTTGGAGCCAAACATAAGAAATGTGATTAGGTGACTTTAACAAGATAAAGTTAAAAATATTATAAGCGAAATGTATAAATTTATAAAATTATGTGAATAGAATATTTTTATAGCATAAACTTCTAATAATTTAATTATCTTATGCTGGATTTAGAAAAGAATCCTATTTTATTATCATATACTTTTACCGATGTAGAACTAATGAGATAAGGATTGAATGCTCTAGAATGATATACTAGTATTATTAAAATAAATTAATATTTTAAAAATCTAATGTTTTCATTGCTCAAATTTGATTCAAGCAAATACTTAAAATGTGTTATTTGATTTCTTTAAAAATAGAGTTGAAATTATCAAAAACCTAATATCTAGTTTTATAATGTAAAGAAGTTAGACCTACTTGGATTATAAAGCTTTAATATTTTGATTATTTTACACTTGACTTAAAAAGTCCTCGTTTATGAAAATCTTTAATTTCTTCATGATAATTTTTTAAAAAAAATATATAAAAGAGTGATATTATAAGATGGTAGTGTAATATGAATAAAGTTTGTTGCAAGTCTCGCATTTTAATATTTTATTTGTATAAGCTTAATTCCAAATAAATTACTACGTAAAAATAAATTTTGGTTTTATAAGTTAACATTGGAGGAATGTAAGAAGTCGATGACCTAAGATAATTTATTATGTTATAATTTGAACTTGGAATTAAAATATTTAAAAATTAGATAAATAATCCTTTTATGTTTGTAATTTATCCTTATAAATGGTAAAAAAAAGTAAAGGAGTAAAAGATAATCATAGATGTCCTGGAATATCTAAGAATAATTAAACATCATTAAGTGAGCATATATATCTCACTTTAATTTAATGCTTTAATAATAAAGTGTTTAAATGCTATAAATTATAATCTTTCTAGATCATATATCTGTATATCTAGAATTCTTAAATGATGTAATTGTGACTCATAATATATACTATGAAATCAATCATGTAATGAATGAGGAATTTAGAGATGATACTTGTGATAAGTTAGAAACTACCTATTAGAGAGAATGATAGGTTTATAAAGCATAGGGATGACATTACCAGCTATTGATTGATCGCGATGGAAATGTGATAACAAATAATATTCATGTTATGATTGATTTTACAATATTACTTATGGATGTTTAATGGAACAATATACCATGAAAGTGTATGATATTAAATGAATATGGATTGACTGTTATGACCATGCGAGAGGGCATGGTATCATTATTGTCTGTATATATTATTATGTGCTTGATTTTCCTTGTGTTGATGAATGGTTAGTTTGTGTTGAAATCATATTAAAATTATAACCTGTAGAGCCAAGCTCTATTGTGCCTATAATATAATGCGAAATATATCATGAGTGGGATTTGAAATGAGATATATGTGACGGGGCAATGATGTGAAAATCAGATGAAAAATTCCTAATAAAAAGGTGGGTAGGGAATAAGGCTAACCCTGAAAGAATAAAAATAAAAAGATGAGTAGGATATAAGATTGAATCAAGAAATAAAAGGTGGATGCATTTATTTTCATTATAATTAATATGCATTATGATGTGCCATAGAAACTTATTTGGGATTAAATATCTCTAATTAGTATGATTATGATAATTTGATGCAATTAAGCCTTATTGATTATTTATGAATGTGACAATTAGCGAAAATAGGTTGTGTATGATATGATAATGATATTGTGTGCCATTGAATGGTTAAGATGATTATGTCTTGTGATGTGAATTATGAAATTTAAGTTACGTGCAGGTAAATAATTTGCCTAAGGATTGGTCTCATATACCTTAGAAATCTAAAGAAACTAAATTATAATTATCTTCTAATTAAATACATGATTAGCATATGATTGCCTACATAATTAAATCAAGGTAAATAATAATAGATATATGCTTACTGAGTTCTCATAACTCATTCTGTTTGTTTTTCAATGTTTTCAAGTTAAGTTAAATATTTGAGCTTTACTACATCAACGGAGGACCTACATCTACACAAGATAAAAAATGGATGGCTTGATAATGGATTCTGACAGTTAGATTAGAATTAGGATGTATATATAGATGTTATATTGATTCAACACTTGATGTGTTGAGTTATTTATCTATGTGTATATATTGAGGTTGTGTAATATTGTATATGTTGGTGACGTTATTGTATCTATGATAAATATAGAATTTAGGGCATATGTCCCTCAAAAAGTGTCTAAAAATAGGAGAAACCTTATCTGTTTTCTTTTGCAAGAATTTATAGCATGATTTAAGTTTCCACAAAAATAGGGAGATTCCAGTTGGGTAGAGCTAGAGAAATTAGTGGTGAGGCTAATGGATATTGGGTATTAGGATCCGCGTCGATCACGATTGGGTTTAGGTTGTGAAAACGATAAATAAACATAATATTAAACAAGTATTCTCATTGTGCCTCCCGAATTAACCTTATCCCTTTATAAACTCCATCATTGTCTTTTTAGAGTCAATTATATCCTCTCACAAACTCAAATATAGATATGGTGTGTTATGTCATATCATGGTATTATTTGCCCCTCTTATTTCATGTCATTGCCATACATAACAGAATTCATAACACTTTTAATTCATTCAAATAGAACATAAGCTTATGACATCACATTCATAATAAAATCATGTAAGCAGGCATAAATCAACCTTATATAGCTTGCCATAATCAAATACAACTAAATAATAACTTTTTTAGGTCATAAAAGCTCATACTGTTAATATTTACATAGTTCTATTCCTATTAAGATGTATTATTTAATTCCTTGCTTAAATTTCCCTTCAATATTTGTTTATAGTTCATTCATCCTTATATTACATGTTTATGATGGGTAATACTTTGCATTTTTCATGAAATGTACAAGTTTGTAATAAAACGAGGCCATAGTTAATTATTTATTTAACTATTAGTGTCTAAACACCAAATCTAACACTTGTAGTCAAATATATAATTAAGTATAAGAGTTCAAAAGCAACTCTAAATGGTTATAATCTACTATATATTTAACCACCATCATCTAAAGGAAATCATAGGTTTCATAATTGACTATGATAGTCTAAAGAGTAATTCGAATACTCACAATCAATTGTATAGTTAACTATTAATTGGTGTTCTGCACATTTTCCTCTGTAAATACTATTTAACTACCATTAATAACCCCTAAACTTCATTTAATTCTTTCTAAACTTTATCCACAACATTAAAGACAGTTAATACTACTTTTAAACAATAAAACCCATCATTTAATCGACCAATTTAATGCATTAAACACCCTTTATGTATATAATTATGAAATAAACCATGAAAACATAAAAATTCAACAATACAATAAATTTGAACAAAAATTTAAACAAAATACTACTCATAAGTTTAAGCAAAGTGGATTAAAATGTATAATAGGATATTGAAGCCTATATTCACCTAACAAAGAAGGATTTATGAGTTAGGGTTTTTGGTAGCTCAATTTCGATAAACCAATCTAGCTTAAGATTCAAGTGTAAAAGTAAAAATAAATAAGTTTGAAAGAGGTTACTTAATAAGGAATCAATAATTGGTAAGTTGCTCACCATAAAAAGAAGAGATTGATAGAGGAATGGAAAACTTCCTTTAAAAGCTCTAGGGTTGATTTAGAGGAAAATAAAGATGATGGTAAGAGAAATGAAGATAATAAAAGGTGTTTATGTAAAGTTAAAAGAGGGTTGAGAACATTTTGGAAAAAAGGTAAAAGTGGATTTCATATTAACAATTTCATATTTCTCTTATTTATCTCTCTTGTCATAAAATAAATATTTTACAAATTTTTTTATTTTAAATCATCATCAAATTCTAATTTGAATTACTTATAAAAGTTAAAAATACATTATCCAAACAAAACAATAAATTTAATTCATAAGTGATTAATGCCTAAATAAATAAAAAATAAATCAATTCCTATAGGTGTAACAGCACTCACCTCTTTAAAAGAATTTGTCTTTAAATTCTCTAAAGTGACGTGTTAGGTAGTTTATTCTACTAGGATAATAAAATTTAAAGCCTAAGATTTGCTAAACAATTAAGGGGTGCTTTTACTTTATATCTTTTTCTAATTTCCAAATAGCCTTTTTTACTCTATGTCGTTCCTATAGAGCTTTTATTGATGGCACCTTATATAATCTTAACTTCAAACTTGACATTTTAAAATTACCACCAACTACTCCTTTTATGTCAACTTAGAATCTAGTTGGAATGGTTCCTCTTTAATTACATAAGAATCATTTGGCACATATTTTCGAAGCATAAAAATATGAAATAGGATGAATGAAATGCAAACTATTTAATAACTCTAAGTAATAAGCTACAACCTTAACATAGGTCTAAAGATATGAAAAGGCCATATATAACAAGGTGTAAGTTTTTCTTTCTTACTAAATCTCATAACTTTTTTCATTGGCAACACTTTCAGAAATACTTTGTCCTTTACTTAAAAATCTAAATCTTTCTTTCTCCTATTTGCATAGGATTTCTATCAATCTTATGCAATTTTAAGTTGACATGAATAATTTGCACTTTTTTAGGGCATCCATTACCAAATCAGGTCCTAAGAGCTTGATTTCTTTTGGCTCAAACCATTCTATAAGATGTTTACATTTCCAACCATACAATACTTCAAAAAGGGTTATTTTGATATTACTTTGATAACTAATGTTATATGCAAATTCTATTAATGAGAAGTGTCTCTCCTAACTACTTTTAAATTCAAGGGTGGATGCAAAATGTCTCTCCTAACTACATATCTTCTAGCACTTGGATGGCATATTTTGATTATCCATTAGTTTGTGGATGCAAAGTTATGTTGAAAACACAATTAAATTTTTATGGCTTATTGAAAAAATTATCTGAAATGATGAAAACAAGGACTTTATTAAGGAGAACAATCTTATCCAAGTACACTTGTGCATATTGTGCCATCAAAAAGTAGTTTTGATTAGTAGGAAATATGATATCTTAGTCCAATAGCCTACTATTACCTAAATAGAATCATACTTTTTTTAGGATTTAAGCAAATTGGTTAAAAGGTCTATAATGATTTATTTACTTAAAGATAAAAATGGTAGCCTAATTTGGAAAGTACATGTTAAGTCTATTTTCTTCTGCTAATGTTTCTTGAGCTATATGAAAACTTAAGAAATTGAAGAAAAAGTGTGAACATCTTGAAATTGGCTAGTCAAGCCAAAGGATTTAGGTTAGCTCAGGCTTAAGACAAAATACTTTATCCTTCCTAAAATTTTAATAAGATGGACAAGTATAAGAAGGAGATGATGATCAAGAGGTCAATGATGAAGATAAGGAGTAGGAAGATGAAAAGGTAGAAGATAGCTCTCCTAAAAAGAACACTAAGGGCATTGCTTCTAAAACTACTATCGCAAGAGTAACCAATATGCCTATTCTAGGTGATCAATTTTAAAACTAAATCCCAATACTTGAGGAATAGTCTATTCATAATAATCTTGATCAAAATGCATCAAGCGATCAACCTAAGATCCAAATGATAGCTCAATCAACTATATAGATTGTTTTAGAATAGGTTACTTAGTTTTAGGGTATATTTTGCAAAAAGAAAGGAGTTATTTTTGTAAACTTCCTAAAGATATAAAGATATAAGGGAATCTTTTTTGTATAGGCCTTTTTTTATTATATGAAAACTTAATACTATAATTTTAACTTATGATCAATGACAAATATGACTTTCACTTAGCATATTTCCCTTGTTATAATCTTCTTATTGGCCTAGTTTTTGGCATAATGATCACTGAAATATTCATCTAAATTATTTATTTTATTTGCATGTGTGATTAACATTGTTAATGGTTAGTAAATACTAATTTATATATTAACTCATTAATTAATAGAAAGTTAGCCAAATAGTGATATTCAAGCAAGCGATTGTTATTTACTTATCAAATAATAGGAGATTTATCAAAAAGCAATGCCTAAGCGATCAGTTATTACTAATATGATCCAACAAATAATATGGAGTCCTTTAAATGGCAATCTCAAAGCAATGTGTTGTTACTAATCTAACTTATCGAATGATAGAGAGCTCGTCAAATAGCAATGCTTGAGTAATCAATGTTTATCGATCTATATTATTAGTTATATGTATGACTGATTACTAATAAAATTTTGTAAATAATAATAATGGCAAATGGAATTTGCTCAAAATGCTTCAAAATTTTTATTCATCCTTTTATTAGAGCCATGTTTCATACATATATATTGTCTTCTTTTTAAGCTTAGATACTAATATGATGTTCCTTCAGATGGGATACATTCCATGTTTAAGGTAAGAGTATCCTTTCTAAAGTTTCAATTTGATAAACCCTATTTCCTAAATTCTTTACAACTTTATAGGGACCTACCCAAGTAGCTACTATTTTTCCTTTTTCATAGTCTTTCCTAAGGTTATCTGCTTTCCTTATGAATAATGATTCTTCTATGAATCCTATTAATCTTACTTTCTTATCATAATAATTGGCTACTTTCTGCTTATAAGCATATGATTTGATATAAGTCATTTCCTTATCATCTTCAAGCATGTCTAGGTTTTCTCTAAGTAAATCATCATTGTTTTCTTAATTATACTATTTTGTTCTTTTACTTAGCCTTATAATCTCTACTAGTATGAAAGTGTTATGATCATATGTCAAATGATAAAGTGTTTCCTTAATGGCTAATTAGGCAGTCATCTTGTAAGATTATAGTATACTAAAATGCTATTCAACCCATTTTTTCTTTGAACCATCTAATCTCCCTTTAAGCCCTTTTAGTATTATCTTATTAGCCAATTCTACCTGCTTATTTGTTCTGGGATGCTCAACTAAGGAAAACCTTTATGTTATCTTTAAGTCTTTGTAGAACTTCTTAAATAACTTATTAATAAATCATGCTCTATTATCATTGATAAGAGCATTAAGGATGCTAATTAGTAAAATGGTTTATTACTACAATTAAGAATTTAAATTGTCCTAAGGCAACTAGAAATGGTCCTGAAAAATTTACTCTTTATTAAGCAAAAAGCTATGAAAAAATGATTGATCTTTAAGTTAAGAATGCTAGCCTTAAGAGATTTGAATGTTTTTAACCCTGTTCACACTTTTTAATTAACTCAAAGGCATCTTTTTTTATGGCAAGCCAAAAATAACCAGATTGAATTATCTTTTATGTGAGAAAAAACCCCACCAAATGACCTTTTGAAACTCCTCTGTGTAATTCTCTTGAAACATAATAACCTCATCTGGGTGAACGCATTTTAATGTTGAAAAGTAAATGCTCTCTTATGCAACTAATAATTTTTTATATAAAAAAGGAAAAATCTTTTCTTACTTATTTGGACTCAATGAGATCTAAAGGAAATTCATCTTTCTCAAAGAAATTTTTAATAGGGTTTAACCATGATGATAATTATTCTATATTCATTGTTTCTTTCTTTTCAATGGTTAATCTTCCTACAATTGTTGTATTAAAAATAAAATAAATAATTTATTAAATATGTTTATATGGATTAACATTAATTAATTTGTTGAAATATTTATTTAAGTAATTAGTTTTATATTTTAACATTAAGTATAGAACATATTGGGCCTTGGTTCAATGTGTGTGGTCCATAATAGATTGGATCATACATAAACCCATATAAGTAGATGCCCCAACTTGTAACCCTTTAATAATTAGTGATTTCTTATCATAAGTTTGACTATATATAGAGAGATCAGATTGTTAGTAAGGATTACCATTCTTGTAAAAATCTCTCTATCTCTTTTCTCTAAATAACCTAAAAAGCTAGCAGGTTGCAACATCTACTTATCATCAGAAAGGTTAATCATGGCAATATTAGAATTTGCACAAGGTACGCACATAATATGAATAATTTATATTATTCTTATATTATATTCATACTTTCAATAATTGGTATCAGAGCAATATTGATAGTATGAATTTTCTAATTATAAGTAATTTAATAGTATGAATCATCTAATTGTGACTAATTTTAATTATTCTTGGCAAAATTTATAAAAATCCAAATTTCTCTTTTTTTTCATACATGAAATTATTAAAATTGGGGATTTTAATTGCTTTGTTAGTCAATGTGGATTGGATTTTTTATTCTTAATGCTTTAATCACTTACTACTCAAGATGTGATAAACTTGGAATGGCAAAGGATGTGTTTAACAAAATGCTTGAGAGAGATATTGTGTCATGGAACTCAAAGTGGGTTTTGCAAGGACAATAAGCAATTATACTTAGATATGTTAGCTTTCAAAGGGTTTTAGCCTAATAGAGTAACAGTCATTAGCATACTGCAAGCCTATAGGTAGTTAAAAGATCTTTTATTTGAAATAGAAGTCCACCATTTGATAAATGAGCATCAGATTGAGATCGATATTTCTCTCTGCAATGCTCTAATTGTAATGTATGCAAAATATGGTAGTTTAGATTACGCATAAGATTTGTTTAAAGAAATAAGTGAAAAAGATAATGTCACTTATGGCTCAATGGTTTCCACTTTATAGCTTATGGGTTTGTCAATAAAGCCATGACTCTTTTTCTAGAAATAAAAAAAAAACCCAAGACTATATACCTGGAATGTTTTAATTTTAGGTTTGGTTCAAACAACCAACATGAGCTAGTCTTAGACTTAGTATGAGAAATGTGTGCTTGTGGTTTTAAACTAAATATTATCACACTTTCTAGCATTCTTCTTATAATTTTGTATCTCTCTAACCTTCGAGGAAGGAAAGAGGTACATGCATATGCTATCAGAAAATCTTATAACTAGAATATATACATTGTAACTGCCATTATTGATACTTATGCAAAGTTAGGATCTCTAAGTGAGGCCCAATTGGTTTGAGAGCACATAAGACCACACGCTTATGTTTTGACCAATCAATTACAACTATGAAGCCACTTGTGTGAGAGAGTGTAAGCTTCACATGCTAGGTCTTTTAACCTATTTTTTAGCCTAAAATTCTTCAATTTTAATTTTTCATTTATTTATTACTTTTTCAAAAAATTTTATGGCTAACAAATATTTATTTTGAATTTTATAATATTTATACTGTATGAAAATATAATTTATTTATTAAGTTTTGGCCTATAAAAATTCTTGAATATTCTTTGCATTATTTCTAAACTTGGTAAAAAACTATCTCTCTAGTTATGAATTTAGCTATGCCTAATAAATTATCAAACCTTTAACTATGTATTTTTTCATACATATATGAGTATCAAGAAATTATTTGATTCACTCTAATGGATGATTAGGATTATAATAAGGTTGTTTTACATAAATAAAATATTATCCTTCTGGGAGGCTTAGGAACATATTGCATTGACAATGGATACACCCGATCAATGTGACATTGTTAATGTAATTTTAAAGTTTGGACTCTTTTGAATAGGCATGCCGCATTTATAATATATCAATATTTCTTATACCCTATCGATATGGTTATGTTAATTATATTCTTGTATAAACTCTTGTACAAGCTAAATCATGTGATATATGTAATTTTATTTATCCCACTTTATCATATAGTTGCTTGACTAATTTTTATTTTAATTAGAAATTTTGTATAATAACTATGTTGTGCATGCATAATTAATATTTTCCAATTTCGTAACATCAGTCTTGGCCTTTCAACAACTATGTATGGTAAGGACTCTTAATAGAACAAATTATGATGTATGGAAAGAGTCTTTAAACATGTACCTAATAATTTCTAAGGAAGATTTAGCTCTTAGAGAGCCTAAGCTAGGTAATTTCTTACTTGAGTTTAATGTTGTAGATAAAACCTATTACAAGCAATGGTATAAGTCAAATCGAATCTGTCTAGCAATAATCAAGTTTACCATTGAAAAAGGAATTAAAGAGAGCATCCTAGACAAAAACATTACTATAGAATACATGAAAGCGATTAAAGAGAAATTTAGGAAACTTAACAAGACTTAAAAGGTTTACTACCTCTCTTTACTTAACAACACTCATTATGATGAAGTCTCAAGTGTCAGAAAGCACATCATGAAGATGATTCACTATTATAATAAGATAAGATCATATGACATTGATCAAGGAGAGAGTACTTTGATCTACAAAGTCCTTCAATCATGACCATCTGAATATCACTACCTGAGGACTTCCTACAATTCATAAGAGGTAAAGTGGTCAGTAGACTAGATGATTTCCATAACAACTCAAGAAGAAGAGACCATGAAGAGTAACTTACATGCACATTTTGTAAATCACTTGTCTCGGGGCTTCAATAGTAAGTTAAGGGGTAATGATAAGAAAAGAAAGAAAGGAAAGAAACCAGAAAAGCCTAGCTTCAAGAAAAATGGTGATAAGGGTAAAGGATCACTGAAGAAATTTAAAGACAAGTGCAATTATTGTAAGATCCTTGGTCATAAGATGTCTGATTGTTATAAGTTAAAGAACAAGGATGAGAAGGAAGGTACATATTTTATTATTACCTCTTTAACTCTAGTGTGTTTTGAATCTAATAGTCTTGAAGTATCTTTTAATTTTTTATGGTTAGATTGACCTTATAAATGAGAAATCAAAATCTTTAGATGCCTTTAAAAAGTTTAAAGTAGTAATTAAGTTGAAGACTAGCAAGGCCATAAAGTGTGTTAAATCAGATAGGGATGAAGAGTATTATGGGAGATATACTAAGGTAAGTAGAAATCCTGGTCCATTTGCTTTATTTCTATAGGAATATAATATTGAGGCCCAGTATACAATTCCTGGCACCCTACAAAAAAATAGGATTGCAAAGAGACGTAACCTACTTTAATAGACATGGTAAGAAGAATGATTAGCCACTTCTTATTGCCAAAATTCTTATGGGGTGAAGCCTTAAAGACTACAATCTATATCTTGAACCAAGTACCTAGTAAGTCAATGCTAAAGACTCCATATTAACTCTTTACTGGAAAGAAGCCCAGTTTGAAATATTTTCTAGTATGAGGTTATAAAACAGAAGTGAAATCATATAATCTCCAATTGAAGAAATTAGACTCCAAAATAATCAATGGCTTTTTTGTTGGGTACTGTACTGGATCCAGATATTGCAGATCTTATTGTCCTACTCACACTACCAAAATCATCGAGTCTGATCAAGCATTTTATTTTAAAGATAACTTAGATAGTGGGAGTTCAATTCCTAAAGCTATTAATCTGCATGATGAGACCACTATTTTGCTGATACCTATTTTGACACCTTCACCCACTTAAGGTGATAATGTTAAAAATCCAAATTAGATAGAAGAAGAACCTCATATGGCAGAACCTAATGAGCTAACTATTGAATTAAGATAATTTCAAAGGGTCTATAGACCTACAATACCAAATGACTATATCGTATGCTTACAGAATTTGAATCAGATAATATTGATGGGACAGATCCTATATTCATTCAGCAAGCAATGTCAAGTCTTCATTCTTTTAAGTGGCAAAAGGCTATGAATGTAAAATTTCCTCTATGCATCACAATCATGTGTGAAAGCTTGCTAAGTTACCAAATAAATACAAACTAGTTAGTTGTAAATGGATTTTCAAAACTAAATGGGGTACCACTAGTGAAATTGAAAGGTATAATGTCAGACTCATAACTAAAGACTATAATAAAAAAAGGCATTAATTATATAGAAACCTTATCTCCCATGTCTATTAAGATGCCTTCAGAGTTATCATGCCTTTTGTTACACAGCTTGACCTTGAACTTCATCAAATCGTGTTAAAATTACTTTTCTAAATGAAAACTTCTACGAAAAAATTTGCATGACTTAGCCAGATAGTTTTGTGTAACCTAGCAAAGAGCACTTAATGTGTAGGTTATATAGATTTATCTCTAAGCTAAAACAAGCTTCTAAGCAGTGGCACTTGAAGTTTCATGAGGTCATTACCTTTCTTGGATTCATTGAGAATGTTTCGGGTTAATGTATCTATCAAAAATTTAATGGGAGTAATTTTATCATCTTAGTGCTTTATGTTTATGGCATTTTACTAGCTAGTAACTTGATTAATTTTCTAGATGAGTTAAAATACATGTTATCATGCCATTTTGATATGCAAGATCTTGGCAAAGCATATTATATTCTTGGAATTCAAATCCATCATGACAAAACTTATGGCATTTTGTGTTTGTTCCAAGCTAATTACATTAAATGAGTGCTTAAAAAATTTTAAATGGATATTTATGCTTCTAGTCCAATACCTACTCAGAAAGGCAATACATTGCCTTGATTGCAGTGCCCTTAAAGTGATATTAAAAAGATTGAAATAGATAAAATTTCTTATACTTCAATTTTTGGTAGTCTTACACACACACACACACACACACACACACCTATCCAGATATAGCTTTTTTCTATTAGTGTGCTTGGGAGATACTTGAGTAATCCTGAGATAGATCATTGGAAAGCAATCAAGAAAATAATGAGGTATCTTCAAGATACCAAAAATCACATGTTGACTTATAGAATATCTGATTCACTTGAGGTTGTTGGTTGTTAGTTATTTAGATTCGAACTATACCTTAGGTATAGATGATTATAAGTTAGCATCCAGATACATCTTTATGATATCTGGAAGAGCTATCTCATGGAAAAGTGTTAAACAGACACTCATAACTACCTCAACTATGGAGGCAGAGTATATTGCGTGCTATATGAGGCCACTTGTTAGGCTAAATGGTTGAGAAAATTGATATCTAGCATGCACTTAGTTGATTCCATATCATGACCTCTAAGGATTTTTTGCAATAATTCTTCTACTATGTACTTTTCTCATAATCACAGGAATTCTAATTGTACTAAATATTTTGATGTTAAACTCTTGTTCGTTAAAAAGAAGATTGTTAAATCTTAGACTCGCATTGAATACATCCCTAGTGGAGACACATTGGTGGATCCATTAATTAAAGGTTTACCTGTAGGAATATTTAAGAATCATGTAACTCATATGTGTCTTGTTAAATCTTTTGGTAAAGCCTTAACTTAGTGGGAGTCTGAAATATGCTTGTTTTATTTTGTTAATGTCTGAGACCACTTATGTAACCATTGCTTAGTTTAAATAATGAAACATTGGTAATGAGTTTTATATATATTATTTGTTTCGTTATTAGACTTAATGATTTTTTAGTTATTTCTCTTCTAAACTATGGTTGAAAGATTAACTTTATATATTCTATTCTTTTCAGGTTATGAGACATTATATTTAAATATCACTTATCTTTCTATAGGATTTAGTAATTCTGTATAATCTCATTCTTTGAATTAATTTTATAACTTAATGTATACTAATTACTAAATTATTGTTGTTTCAAATATTCTATATAATTAATTAATGCTATCTAAGTGGAAGATTCTTATATTAAAAATAAAAAAATAATTTATTAGATATGTTTATATGGATTAGTATTAATTAATTTGTTGGAATATTTATTTAAGTAATTATTTTTATGTTTTAATAGTAAACATAGAACAAATTGGGCCCTAATTCAATATGTATGATATGTAATAAGTTAGATCATACACAAGCCTATATGAGTAGAGGCCTTAACCTGCTGCCCTTTATGGGTCAGTGATTTTCTATCACAAGTATGATCATATATAAAAAGATTAGATTGTCATTTAAAAATAATAAGGATTATCATTCTTATAAAAGCCTATCTATCTCTTTTCACTAAATAACCTAAAGGGCTAGCAGGTTGCAAACTCTACATGTCATCAAAAAGGTTAATGATGGCAATATTAGAATCCGCACTAAGTACACATATAATATGAATAATTTATACTGTTCTTGTATTGTATTCATACTTTTAACAATTATTTCTTATAAAGCTGATTAATTATTGATTGCAGCTTTGGTGCTAACTAACTTCAATAAAGTATTAATAGAATGGTTTTTAACTTTAGGTATTTGTTAGATATCAAACTAATCAAATTTTGATATTAACCTCTCTTTTTTCATATGTTGAATTAGACAAGAAACTTTTATTTCATATGACCCATTGAGTTAGTAAACTATTAATTGAGAATCATTTTTTACTTTTATAGCTTTTACTCTTATTTTCTTGGCTAGCTTTAGTCCAATAATTAATACCTCTTACTCTGTTTAACTATTAATTATTTTGAAATCAAATTTTAGAGTATACTTAAAAATTACTTCATTTGGTCTTTCTAAGATCACTTTGGCTCCACTTCCATTTTTATTTAATGACCTATCAATATATAGAAGAAAACCCATAGTGATTACCACTTAGGGCCTTCTAATGTCTAAATTAATAGCAATCTTAAAAGGGAGAAAATATCAAGTGTATAGAAAGAGTGATAAGAGTTCAAATCCTTAGAAAAACATACTTGGCTACCTTTTATAATGGTTTTTGAAAAGGCTTCAAAAAAGGTAATTCAATTTTTTTACTAGAGGTACACTAATGATTCCCTAATAAGAAAACTTTTGGATGCAGCTAGATATAGCCTCAGTTGTCTTAGTATTTTATTAGCTTAAGTTGTTTGATTAAGTCAGTCACACATGCCAATGATTATAGGTCATCTCATGTGTTTCTAAGTTAATTTACTCTTTATATTAATATCATATCTCTAATATTTTAGAATTTTATTATAATTATTTTTTTAGTTATTACATCAATATATTGCTAATTAAAATTATTATAGGTACATTTAGAAAAAATAAATATTTATAGAAAATTAAATTTTATTATAAAAAAGGATGGAATTAAAATAGTTATCAAGTTACATGAAATTAAAATTAAGTAAGGGTTAATAGAGGAAATTTAAGGACTTATTTACCTATTTTGCTCCTAACCTCTTTAAAAATTCCTAAAATGTCCTTAATGGCATAAAAATCCCATAAGCCTCTTTGTTTCATATTTTGCATATTGCTTTATTCAGCTTTTCCTTCCATCATTTCCCAAATCCACAATTCATTAGCTCCGAGTAGTAATTACCTAAAGAAATTCAAGATCTCATCTTGATCACTTTTTCCTAAGGTAATTTTACTTTAAAATCCAACTTTATTAAATGATTTTGGAAGCTTTATTCTTAAGAAAGAATTAAAGGGCATTTACACATTATTTTAATTTTGGATGATGGCAGGATAAATCATTCACCCATCTAGCTTTATTTTCTTCTCACTCCCTTCTAGATAACAGGTAAGTGAATAATCTACTTAAATATAAGAATTTTTGCTATTATGTATTTGTTTGAAATTTTGAATGTTAGTGATAGAAAAAATGTAGCATTTAGTCTTATAATCTTGTTATTAGCTAAAATTATATGTTATTTTGAGTCATTAGTGATGAATAATGATTGTTATAAATTATTATGCAGTTGGAAAAGAGTGAATGGATGTTTTGAATTGAAAATGGCTGTTATTGCTAGAAAATTATAGGATTTTCTAGAATTTTCAAAAAAGTAATAGTACTTAAATATGGCTATGCAAAGCACTACATTCGAGTACCCTATTTGATTACTTACTAAAGATTTTGTCTCTAGATAGGAATAATCAAGTATAGTACTTAATTATGGTAGAACAAAAAGCCCATAATTATGTACCATAGTTATCTTGTTCAAGGTTGCTTTCTACCTACTCTTACTTGTATACAATACTTAAGTATAGACTTTACTTCCAAATTCTCATACTCAAGTATTGTAACCGATTACTTCTATTTTTTTTTTTTGTTTTATTAGTTAAGTTATATGTTAACATGCTAAGGAATTTTATGAAACATGAATATATAAATTACAAACTTAATGATTTATGAAGTTTGCAATATGTGTGATATTGTAAATAGAAATTTATTGTGTTGCATGATTTGAATAGCTATAACATGTTGTTTTAAATGAGTATTACTAATGGATTGAGTTTAAGGGAGATATGAATGTGAAATTGTGATATTAGTACTGGATCTAAGAACCCATTTATAAGAAGAAAAGGTAGACCTTGAAGGGAGGAAGATGGCATTTGTAAGAGAGAACCAGAAGCATAGAGTAATTTGTCTATTAATTAATTTACTTATTTACTTGTTTAATTATTGTTAATTCATTTTTGGTTATAACTTATAAGCGACTTACTATGGTAAAGTGTAGACATGGATAAATACTATTTGTTTACATAAATACTTGTTTAAATATGTTATTTGCTTGCTAAGATATTGTATCACTCTTAATTTCCAATATTGTTATAAATTCTCTTGTGGAAACTCCCTAGTTACCAACAACAATCCAAGAGTAGGATTCTCCTTAATACTTTTGTGAAATAGCCATAATTCTAATAGGACATGGTTTAACAAAGGAAATAGAACTTGTAATATCATTTTGAGAACAATATTTGATTAGTTCATATTATGAATATTTTGAGAGTATCAATATATATATATATATATATATCATTTAAGATCAATCAATATACTTATTAACAATTGTGTAATGATACCAAAAAAGTTATAAATAGATTGATGGAAATAGAAAAATGAAATTGACACCAATTATAACTAGATAGATCAATACATGTCTTATTTTTAGGCTACTTCTTTATGGATCAATCTTAGTTCAACAAGCCAATCATTAGCAAGTTAGCCATAGATCATGGTCTAAGTTAGCCTAATAATATTGTATTTATCAATAACTTTTTAAATGCAATTAATAATTCCTTTTGAATCAACAATGAATTTACTTTTTACTTATTAACACTAGTTATAACTAATATGTTAAATTTTGATACTTTAAAATGACAAAAAAGAACAAACAATACAATATTTTGTATTTTCTCATATGATTTGTGATATATTAACCCCTACAATGTATTTAATAACATGGAAAAGTGTATTTTCTCTTAATGAGCAAATTTTAGAAAACAAATGTCTATCAATAGATCACAAGAACTTAAAGATCATCATTTATTAAAAGATTAGTAGGATATAAAAGATAAATAACAAAATAATTTGAAAGAAAATGATTCATCATTCAATGAAGAAGCCAAAAATTAGAAATAATAATAAATTTATATATTGGAAAGTTAGTTAACAAAATATTTATAATCATTTTATTTATAAATAATGAAAATTTTCTAAATCAAATCTCATCATTTTTACTCCTATACTTAGGAGTTTCTACTTAAAAAATAACGTGCATCATTTTTTTTTACAATTTTAATATTAGTCCTATGTAAAATTAATGCTAACAATAAAATTTTATAAATTTATAATTCCATTAAAGTTGCACTAAATTTCTTTTAAAAATTTAAATATTTTATATAAAAGTTATAATTTATAAGTTTAAAAAAATTCAAACAAGAGTTTTTTAATACTACTAAAAGTTTGAAATGTAATTTTTTAGAGGAGGACTTCTTTATTGCTTGTTCTTTGTAATTATTATTTCTTTAATAAAATTTCATTTTAGTCAAATAAATAACTAATATTACACTTGAAAAAATTACAACAATAACAATTAATGACTATTACTATGTGAAATTAATATGTAAAATGTAATGAGTTGCAAAATTACTTAAGATTAAAATTGAAACTAATATTATAACAATCCAACCTAATCTTAACCTAATAAAAAAAAATAGCACAATCCAAGGCCATATTAGTCTGTTTTGAAAATTAATTGTTCAGAGATAATTCAGTTCCCATATGTAGCCAATTTTGTTAATTGGGTTAGTTATAGTTTGCTAAAAGACATTTAATATCGTTAGTATTATAAATAATAGGTGAAGTGTGTGATTTGATAAAGGAGAGTGGTGGTGCGGCATTTTTTATTTTTCTCAGGTTTTTCTCTTGTACTTGTGTGTGTGTGTGTGTGTGTGTCATCCTTAAATAATCAAGTTCCAACAAGGATTGAAGGATTCAATTCATTAGAAAAAAATATAAAATTTACACTACTGCAGAAGCTTATGAGAATATAAATGTAAACATCAAGAAATGCCCAAACTAATCTCAATCTGTGGTAAATTTTGTAAAAACATCACAATAAAATTCTATGACAGAAGAATGGCAGCTCTAAGCAGACGCTCGGAGAACAGGAATCCAACAATGGCTAATCTCTTCGGGGAAAGCTGTACTTGGCTTTTATTTTCCTTTTTTTCATTTTTTAATACTTAAGCAGGAAAGATGGATCACAAAATTTGTATTGGCCTCTTGCCAGCAACTTCAAAGTACCATGATTGCCATGCTTCCATGTAATGAGAGAATAGGTCTCTCAAAGCTGCTTCATACGTAAATCCAACGTCAGAACATTAAAACTACCATCAACGACGTTAATAATAGATATGGCTAATTGTAAGTAAATGGATAAGTATGACCAGACAAAATTACATACAGCATTGATGTTAATAACTTTTGTTTCACTGTTGTAAAATGTTACCTTGGTTCTGATACTGAGGACGATAGGCAGTGAAAAGACTACCCAAGTCATGCACCCGCTTCTCATGCTTTACAGAGACACCAACTTCGGGCACACAAACCGGAGCGAACAGATCAAACTGATAGCTCGAAGAGCTCTGTTTTGTTTCTTGATTTAAATTTAAATTAGTTTTATCAACCTGACCTAGCCAATTAGCATTTCCTTCCACTTCATTTTTCATTTTGGAGTTCTGGTTTAAGTCTTTGCTAACGAACAAATCCATTTTATTCCTCTTAAAGCTTACGTTAGTGACATCATTTCCGAACATTCTCTTCCCTGATTCATTGAGATTTGATTTGTTAAGGGATTCATTCTTCGCTTCCCCTTTAAAACCCAGCCACCTGAATGCTGGTTTTCTTGAGTCCTTTGTGTGGGTCTGCACCAGTTGTAAAACTTACAGTTACAATATGAATAAACAGTGAGTAGTTAATGGTGAGAAGAGGCAAATATGTAAATAGCTGAATCATGTATTTGCATGGAAAATAATTGCGGAGAATATCACCTTTTCAATCAGGTTCATGGAGGACAGCACATTTGCTATATCATAGAGACGTCTGACTTTCGCTGAAAGGCCAAAACTTAACAGTGTAAGTGAAAAACTTTTCGCTTCTTTTACGAATAAATGCGAAGTGCAACATTTCTTACTCCTCATTATTGGTGAATTATGGGCATCCCCGAGCAAAAACCTTGCAGCTTCATCTAGGGAAATCAACTGCACCTGGAGAACGGAAACACTGACCCGTCAAATAGCTACTAGCTAGTATATCACTGTAAATTTTCAAGGAAACATAGGGCAAGACTCACATTAGAGCAAACAAAGAGCTTGACAAAATTTTGGGTAAGAAGAGCAAGTGATTTTTCCCTTCGATTATCTGTAAAACATAAGAGAACGAGTGTCAACCTTGATATTATCATAAACAGCTATTTTCGTAAACAACAATAGTATTGTGTTTCAGATTTCAAAGATATCATCATCTTCATAGCTGTTTCACAGACAAAACGTCTGAAAAATTACTGTATCTCCAAAATGCAAGAGGGGGGACCGTTGCCACAAGGAAGAATAAATAATCAAAAGAAAGAATGGGAACTCATACGAAAAATGGACGATGGGATTAATCTGTCAGCCTCCCTCAGGTTCACGTCATCACCATTATCGTCTAATGGATAGGGTAGACATTGATGTATGCTATAATTGAAAAAAAAAATCCATTTCACTTAAAGTGAATTTTATTCTATGAACGTGATATCTAGTATAATGTATGGAATACATGACAATGGTACGGTGTTAGTGTTTTTATTGAACGTTCATGTCATAGGCCAGAATCAGACATCCAATTGGTTCAATTTGAAATATTCAAAGGACACCTTATATATATTTTATCAAATCACTGGACATTCAAACCTATTCTCCAATTCAATAAAAGTCTAAAGAGGCTAATAGGATCCCAAATAATGGGAGATATGTAAAATGCAAATTAGTCCTAATCCTAAATGAAATCGAGCACGCGAAGATCTATATGTAAATATAGTATCTATTTAAAGGATAATATTGAAAATACCAATCTTGAAAGGCTTACGAAGTGTAGCCGCAGGATTCAACTTCTCATTCTGACTGCCAGTAACGGGATTGGATAATGATTCTTCGTCATCCTCATCATCTGAAATCTAGAATAGATGGAATCCGTTAAATATATTGTACGAAAGCCTCGTAATACTGTGAACAAATTTTTAACAGAAAAAAATGGGGAAGTTACTGAAATTGTTATTGTACTCACTTTTGCATTGTCGTTGCTACCATCAAAGCCATTAGAATTCTCTCTCAAACCTTCTTCCTGTCATGCAATTTATACTGAGAATTATTGCCAATGTATGAAATATAAATTAACAAGCCTGAGATGCCAGATTTTGGAAAGAAATAAAACTAAACAGTAGACTGCAAAGTATTAAAACTACCTTAAGCTCCTGTAGAGCTCCGGGAATTGCATCAAAACCTTTCCAAGTATATTGATTTTTGGCTTTTCTTGCAAGCACCTAGACGATTAACAACCACCCCAAAACCCACGATAAAAATCTAAGAAAGACTAAGAGGAAAAAATTCACGTCAAAAAAAAAAACGAATAAATTACCCCAACACTCTCCAATACGTTAACTATATCGTAGATCCGTCGCCTCTCAACCCCTGAAATTTCACAGTAAAAAAAAAAAAATTAACAAACTTAAGCCCGAACCAGATCGCAGTTCACACACAACAAAAGATAAACTTGAATATTATAATTCATAGGTGGATTATACCACATACCTAATCGTGCAGCCGCTTCATCAAGCCCAACCAAATGGACGCCATCTCGATTATACAAACTCAAAAAACTGCATGACGCGCGGGAAAAATATATTAAACATGACCGAGAAGTAAGGACGATGGAAGGGAAAAAATGAAAGACACAAGAGAATATACTTTGTACAGAGGAGGCCTAAAGATTTTTGCTTGCGATTATATGTACAATGCTTAGCAGAAGAATCTCCGATTGCAGAAGAAGTGGCCATAGATCTGATACAATGGACTCTTAGATTTCAGAATGCAATCTAGCTGCGGTTTGAGAGAGAATTGGAGGGAAGTGGAAGATAGAGAGAGAGAGAACCGTTAAGTAATAGAGACGAAGATCCATCGTGAAAATCGAATTGGCGGGGATCCAATTTTGAAATTGACATTTGGAACCTAGGATCTGAACTTGAAGAAGGGGCATGTTTGGGAGGAGCCGTCGGGTATTCCATTAAAAATTTTGAATTAGCGCGAATTTGAATTGGCAACGAGCCAACGAGAATACGGACGCGCCTAGTCGAAGTGGACGCTTGAAATGACATATTTGACCCTCCATAGCAGCATAGTGTATGGAGTTGTCAAATGAGCCTGCCTGTGCGAATACAGGCTAAGTCCATGATTGATCGGTCAATATTATTTATATTAAAAAAATATGTTCAATTTTAAAAATTTAGATTTATAAGAAATTGTAATACGTAAAAGTTAGTTCGCGGGTTTTTTATCAGCAGGTTTTAAAAAAAAAATTATAAATTCTATAGATACAAATTAATTCATCGTTAATCAAGTTTGTAATAGATCGACCTGTGTTATTTATATTAAAAATAAATTTAATTTTAAAAATTTATATTCACAAAAATAAGTAGTGAGTCAATCTCCAGACCACAATTCGTTCAACAACCCTAATAATGTAGAGTTTAACTGAATTGATTGAACTACGACGTAGATGCATTCCCTCCATATTTCTTTTCCGTTACGTCATCCGACACGGGCCTTTATTGGGCTTTGGTATCGGGATGCGTGTTTCAGATCAGCCCAAGAAATTCTATTCATCGTTTTCAGAAAAAAAACTGGCGGGTCTCGTTGCAGCGTCATCTTCCTGCTTATGCCTTCATATGTGAATGAGTTGCAGAAGTAAACTTAGTCTGTGTCAGTAATCAATGAATTCGAAGGATAGTTGCAGAAGCGAACTTCGCATTGCGGTTCGTCAACTCAGTGATCGTTGCCTCTACTCAGCTTCCAAATGGTACTCTGCGCAAAAACCCTAAAACTCGCTGCTTCCTCTTCTCACTCGATATTTAACTCGTCAGTTAAGAATTAGGTTCTGAATTTTGCAATGTTGAAGCAATTATAAAGAATATTTAAAATACGATTCTGCATTTTAATTTATTCCCATTGCTTTGAATTTGCAGGGCAGCAGAACAGCTAGTGGGTATTGAGCAAGATCCAGCAAAGTTCACTCCTTCGAACACCAGATTCCAGCGCGGAAGCTCAAGTATACGCAGGAGATACCGCACAAATGAGATCATTTCAACTCCGATTACTGGTGTTTCGTATGTGACGACTCCTGTGATGGAGGAAGATGAGACGGGGGATGATGACTTTTATCTTTTGGCCAAGTCTTACTTTGATTGCAGAGAGTACAAGAGAGCTGCACATGTGCTTCGGGATCAAACCGGAAGGAAGTCTCTGTTTTTGCGCTCTTACGCCCTTTATCTGGTCAGTTTTTTTATGTTGTCTTCTGAAGCTGTTAAAATTCATAGTGGTCATTTGACTTCAGGTCTTATTCTGCACTGAAGAAAACTTCATCAATTCTGCATAATGGTGTGCCTATGTGCTCAATTAAATTACTGAGAATTGGGAGACAAACTGATTAGATGAAGTTAGCAGGACCACGGAAACATGACATTCTATAAGTCAAGCATGTTTTAATAGCAAAAGCAATTTCAATGGACCATTTAAAGGCATTTATTCATAAGCCTTTGCAAATATTACTTCACGAAGTCTGTCTGCTAGAGCTTGCAAAAGCAATTTCAATGGACCATTTAAAGGCATTTGTTCATAATCCTCTACAGATATTACTTACCGAAGTCTGTCTGCTGGAGCTTGGAAATTTTATTTCATGTCTTTAATTTCTTTCTCCATACTTTTGGCTTTGCATAGGCTGGGGAAAAGCGAAAGGAGGAAGAGATGATAGAAGTTGAGGGATCTTTGGGCAAGAGTGACGCTGGGAACCATGAATTAGTTTCTCTGGAGAGGGAGTTGTCAACACTCCGTAAAAATGGCACAATTGATTCTTTTGGTTTGTACTTATTTGGTCTTGTGCTCAAGCAGAAAGGTAATGAGAATCTTGCGCGTACAGTTCTTGTGGAATCTGTGAATAGTTACCCTTGGAATTGGAATGCCTGGTCTGAGCTGCAATCCTTATGCACTACAATTGAAATCTTGAATAGCCTTCATGTCAATAATCACTGGATGAAGGATTTTTTTCTTGCCAGTGCTTACCAAGAATTAAGGATGTACACTGAGTCTTTGGCAAAATATGAATATCTGCAAGGAACCTTTGGCTACTCAAATTATATACAGGCTCAGATTGCAAAAGCCCAGTACAGCTTGAGGGAATTTGATCATGTAGAAGCAATATTCGAGGAACTCCTAAGGATTGATCCTTACAGAGTAGAAGACATGGATATGTACTCCAATGTGCTCTATGCTAAGGAATGCTTTTCTGCTCTAAGTTACCTTGCTCATAGAGTATTCTTGACTAATAAATACAGACCTGAATCTTGTTGTATCATTGGGAATTATTACAGTTTGAAGGGGCAACATGAAAAGTCAGTTATGTATTTTAGAAGGGCCCTCAAATTGAACAAGAATTATTTATCTGCTTGGACGCTAATGGGTCATGAATTTGTGGAGATGAAAAACACTCCTGCTGCTGTGGATGCATATCGTCGGGCTGTGGACATAAATCCATGTGATTATCGTGCCTGGTATGGATTGGGACAAGCTTATGAGATGATGTGTATGCCCTTTTATGCCCTTCATTACTTCCGGAAATCTGTGTTCTTGCAACCAAATGATTCTCGGTTGTGGATTGCAATGGCTCAATGTTATGAAACTGAACAACTTCATATGCTTGATGAGGCAATCAAGTGTTACAAAAGGGCAGCAAATTGCAATGACAGGGAAGCCATTGCTCTGCACCAGCTAGCAAAGCTGCACTCTGCGCTGGGCCGCCCTGAAGAGGCAGCATTTTACTACAAGAAGGATTTAGAGAGGATGGAAGATGAAGAGAGAGAAGGACCTAACATGGTTGAGGCTTTGGTTTATCTTGCAACATATTACAAAGCCCAGAAAAGATTTGAAGAAGCAGAGGTTTATTGTACGCGCCTTTTGGATTATACTGGTCCGGTGAGTGAAGAACATTCCTACACAATCTATTATTATTTAGAACAAGCAACTTTTGCAAATCTTTAATAATTTGGTTCTTTATTTATTATTTCAGGAGAGAGAAACAGCAAAGAGTTTACTTAGAGGGATGAGATCAACACAATCAGGTTTCCCTTCAATGGATGTTGAGCGCTTCCCTCCCTAATTTTTATTGGGACTGAAGCAGGGGATATCTTATGCTGCACTCTCGAGATTTTGTCTCACAGCCTTGCAATTGTTCAAATAGACTGAGACTGTCAGAATACGAGTATTTTGGCACTTAAACGTCGTCCAACGTATGAATCTGCACCCAATGAGAGTTAAACATTGTAAAACAAATAGATATCATCCTTGTTTCCAACCATTCCAGTCTTAAGTCTGGTAGGCTTTTCTTAACTATGGAAAGTTGGTGTGCTACCTTGTAATACCTTGATTGTCATGGCCAGAAAGATTTGCAACATCTCAAAAGGCTTTGTAATTACTAGAAGTGTGCCCATATTGGTCTGCTCACTGTTTAAATTTGATCAAATATGTTTTCACCGTTCAGGTGATTTTAATTGCTGATTAGTTCGAGCATACAGATCAGAACTAAGGCCATGACTCCAAAGAACTGCTAATGGTTGCATTGTCCAATCTGTCATACTCCTCTGTGATTGAGCATAAAAAATTATAAAAGAATCTATTTTAGTAACATATGAAATGTCTGGAGCCATTTGAATTATATTATGAACTATGGAACCTTCCAAATCCTTAAGTAAGTCTCAAATAAACCCCAATAAATTTTTGTCATCACCCACCGCTTACATTGCAATTAAGCCTGGGAGCAATCACGTTTCCTAAAGCAGAAAATAAAGTGTGTTCAACATAACAGAGTTAACATCTCAAACAGAATTTATTACTGTCTAAAACAAGCTAATTACGACTTGGGTCGGTGAAGAAGCTGTTAATAGAGGGCATAATCTCAGGTGCTCTTTTGCGCACATATTTCCTCAATACATGCTCCGCATATTTCTCCCCTTCAGCAAAGTTCTCCAGCACTCCTGCTGCCCTAGCCTCCTTGTTCACCCTATATTAGGAGACACATCCACACAAATCACAACTATCAGCTGTCAATTATCATTCTTCTTTTCAAATATTAGAGAAAGTATCAACATTTGTATATAAAAATTTTAACAGTTTTCTTCATCTAATTTAGCAGCCACATTTGACTCAACAAATTGATGTCTATTAATTAGCGGTAAACAAACCACCATTACATTCTCCTAATGGATCCACATGTGCTAAACATTACTCCTTCTCTACTATCACTTCTCATTCAATTAACATCAAAAAATGGACCATTATATGAACGAACAATTTTATTTTTGGACTCTTACATCATAGTAAACTCTCACTCCACCAATTCACAAGAAAAAAGGAATCATTACGAGTACAGAGGATCAGAATTCCAGCTAAAGCCATAATATTTTAATCCATAGTTTCATGATATCCCATCGGCATATAGAAGAACAATGACATCCGTCCCTTTTCATTTGAAATATAAAACTTTAAGCCCTAAATCCATGATAATCCAATTGGTATATTGAATAACTGGGAAGTCATATAGCATTTGTCCCTTTTTCATTTGAAATAGAATTCCAATGAAACTCAATTAAAGAACAGCACCCAACCCCAGGTGAATAAAACTCCAATCGCAAACAATTTCTCAAAACCCAAGTAAGGAGATAGAGCCAGACCTGACTTCGGGGTTGATGCAGATATTACGAACCAACTGGAACCCACAGATCCCTACAGCAACTCCAACAGCGGCAAACAATGGGTACACCTACGTCCACAAACACATACGAATCAAATTCATGTTCAACAGATACGTAAAAGGGAAACAAATCAGAATGCAATAATCGGGTAGATGGACTTACCTCAGGCCTCAACCATCTATGCGCCATTGGAAAGGCTCGCAGAGAGCTAAACCAACTGAAACGGAACCGAAGAAACGACGAGGGCTGAGAAGGAGGGAGCAAGCCTTTAAACTTGACCTAAGAGGAAACTTAAATATAAATATAAATATAAATGTAATTAAATAGACTATCACCTTAACATTTGTTTAGTGTTGTATTCGTAGAGACGGAACGGAATAGGCCGCAACCGCGCCATTCACTATGCGGAAAATTACTAGACACCCCTGTCTAACCACGTTTTCAACTCTAATCTTATTTATTTTTTTCCAGAAATTATAGCGGTGTTCAAATATATTTTTAATGTTTTTAGGAATTTTAAGAACTATTTTTGAAATTTATTTTTTAAAAAATTATTATAAAATATTATTTTTTATTTTAAAAATAAAAAATGGAAGATGTTAGAAGGAGCAAATAAGAAAATATTTTATTTAATTATGAAATTGATTTCAAGAACAAAAGAATAAATTAAAAATATTTAAAATTTATTTTTTTTGAGTTACACTTTTGAAGGTACAAATTTTAAAAATATTTACCTAATAAAAACTTATATTAAAAAAAAGCAAGAAACTGTTTTTAAAATAAATCAATAAACATACCCTATCTTTGTATATGGCGTAAATTAAACTTCTATAATTTTCATTTTCTTTCTTATATTCAAGTCTTTGATTTTACTTTCATTCATAATTATCTTGCTATCATAATTAATTTAAAATATTGCATCAATAATTATTTAAATAATAAATACTTATCAATTTATATAATCATTTTATGACAAAGAATAAAAGAAAGTAAAATTTCAATCATGAAATTGTTAAGAGATTTAAAAATTATAATTTTAATCATGTATATTTTTATTTTGACGGATTTTATTCTATTGTATCTATTTAAGTGTTTCATTGAAATTACAATAATTTGTCATTTTAATAAGTGATTCTTCAATATTATACTAGTGTATAATGGAATAAATTAAAATTTTTAATTAAATTATATAATTGTATGCAAAATTTTTTAAATAAATAAAATGAAAAAACTAATTATAACTTAAGATAAACCTTAAGATTTCAATTAAAAATATAAGAATAAAATTAGGAGTTAGAGCAAATGATAAACATTAAAGTTTAATTTAACTTTTGTATTTCATGTAAATATTTTTTGACGTTGGTTGAAATGAAGGAAGTGGCTCAAAATCACGTGGGTGGATTAGGTTGAACGCCCACCCATCATATTGTTGTGCTTCAACTTGATAACCGAGGGGTTAGATGTCATAACATAGGATAGCCTTGTGACCTAATTTGTCATGGCAAATTACTTTTAATTAGGATGAAACTTTGTGCAAAAATCAAGTATTATGTTAAGATTTTATGATATAAATTTGAGAGAATTTCGACTTGTATATAATTTTGAGAAATTTTTCCCATTTTGAAAAAATTTATATAATTTTGACTAAGGTAACTGATTTAATGTGAATAGATAAACACATAATTGTGATCCTTGAAATTTTATATTTATTTTGATATATTAATGGGATCTTAGATCCATCTCGAGCTTTAAAAAAAATCTTATACTAATTAAAAAAATATGTTTACTCCTACCAGTAGGATTTTAGTTTAAAATACTCTTTAAATAAAAGGTGTCTCAAGATCTTAGTAGTTACTTGGTATTACTTTAGGGGTCGAAATGTGTGACTTGATAACCTCCCTTATAGACACTTTAAATTATGTAAAAAGGCGTATTATAAAAAAAAAAAGTAAACCATTTTGTACTAAATTGATTTATAATTTTGTTCACTTTTTACCATATTCATCCACATTACTCAAATGTTCATCATTGCCCTAATAATTGCTTATGTGATTGGTTACTATGTTGTTATGTGCTATATGTTATGTTGAGATTGATTCGGTATGTTTATTATTATGAGTGTTGCTTGTCATTTTTAAAATCTCAAAGGTAAACAACTAACTGGCTAGCTTATTCACAAGTGTTAAAAGTCTAAGTGTTGCATGTTTTATAAGCTAAGTTGCCAGATTGTGACCTTTGATGTCAAAGTGTGGTTTTAGCCATGCTTCTTATTTGGCTGCTTTTTTTAAGTCATTAAATGATATCAAAGAAAATGACTTTTGTTGAACAATTTGATCTCATTAACAACATACTCGAGAATTTTGAGGGATAGTTAATATTATGAAGGGATTACAAATTGAGAAAATCCATGAACTCTTTCAAAGGACCAAAGATCAGGATGCATTTCAGCATCAAGTTAAAACTCTCAAGATTAACAAAGAGGTCGAAAGCTTGAGGAGTAATAGTACTCCACAAGTCAATGAGTGACTTATTATGATCAAAACACTTAAAAAGAATTATAAAATACTCTAAGGGGCCTATCCAATAAGATGAAGAATATTGTAGTGACTTTTTGAATAGAGATAAGTGACCTTGCAACCTCTATGAAGGTAATGATAGTGGCCATGAGCAATGGTTCGTAAGAGAATAGTGCCTCCGAGCGAAGAGGAAAACTGAAAATCCTTGAACCAAAGCCATATATGGGTGAGAGATATACATAAAAGCTAGAGAACTTTGTGTTTAACTTGGATCAATACTTTGATGCAATCAACATAAAGTCAAAGGAAGCTTAGTTGAATCATGTTATTATGTTCTTCATGGATAATGCAAAGGTTTAGTAGGGCACTAAGTACTAATAGATTCAAGAATGAAAGTATTATATCAACAATTAAGAAAAACTAAAACAAGAGTTGAAGGTACATTTCTATCCCGACAATACGAATTACTTCACTAGATGTAAGTTAAGAGAACTGTGATAGACAAGATCTATGCAAAAGTATGTGAAGAAGTTCACAGCCATTATACTAGATATTTGAGATATAATTGTGAAAGACAAACTCTTATATTTTATTAATAGTCTTTTCATGGAAAATTACTATAAAGTTTTAAAAGAGAAAAGTTCAAACCTTTTCAAAAGTGATAACAACTGTGAAGCACTTGTTTAACTATGATTTCCCCAATCCTAATTTTAAGTTCCTTGAAGGAAATGTGTTTAATTTAGTAAGGGTATCAAATAGTCGAGTAAAAGTAGTAAGCCTAAAAGTAAAGGAGGGATCCCAATGATACTTACCTACATGCAAACCTCAACATTATTTCAATCATCCAATAACAAAAGGAAGTCTGAGACCCTATTTTGTTTCTTATGTCATGGACCACATAAAATGGCAAAGTTTCCACAAAGAGCTATCTTGGATGCCTTACAAATCAAACTCCAATAAGAAGGATTGAGAGATAACAAAGGAGGAAATGATGGCTTAAATGAGGGAAAGGGAAACCTGCATTAAGCTCAATGCAATCTAACTCTTAGAACCTCAAGAGTAGCTAGAAATGGAGCGGTAGGGTAGATCCTTTTTCCTACGTGGGATTTATTTGGGCAAAGTGCTATATGGGATTGTTAGTACTATCTTGTATAATAAGCAAGCTGGGTAGTAAAAATGATAAGGATTAGTCTTTTGCATAAGTTTCGTTAAGAATGATAAGGAGACAAATTCTTTTAAAAAGGAGTCTATGGAGTTACTAGAAAGCATGGATGTATGTTCAAGAAGTAGTTTCCTAACATATACAATTTTCTTTTATTATGATTACTTTTTACATGTAGAGAATCACATAGTCATAAGTTTTTACGTGTGGCAATGACAAATGGGTCACACAACTTTAAGGGTGCTAGTGATTAGTCATATAAGTAACTTATGGCAAAGAGTTAGAATCAGAGTATGTGCAAGCTAGAATAAGATATGGATGATGCTTTGTTCAACCCTATTAGCCATGGTAAGGGTGTTTGATGCCTTAAAGACATTAGGCAATTGTTGGACTTGAGTTCGAGAGAAACAGAGATTTTGTTTGACTAGTAGATGTGAAATGAAGTGTTAAGATTGACAGAACCCAATGCAAGTGGACTTATGGGCAATGTTATGGGGCTTGTGCATAGATTAAGCATAAATTCTGATTTTTTTACATCTGTGCAATGTGATATTAAGTGTAATACATTTGGTAATAGGTATTTATAAGACACCAAGCTCACACAACAACTATAAAGATAAGTATCTCAAACATTATAAAGATAGTTTACTGGGCTTTGTGAAGTTAGAAAAGAGTTTCATCATTAACAATAGGTTTAGAGAGACAAGTGTGAAGGTTCAAGAAAAGTAAATAGAAGTTTTATGGGAGTAGTATCAAACTAAAGTATTGAAGAGAAGCATTAGCAAATGGCAAATAAATAATTGAGAAGAAGTCAAGAAAGGAACTCCAAGAAACAAATTGAATATTTTTGCAAAGTTGTCAAATTGTATCATTGATGAGGATTCCAACTTGTGCATGATTTTTAGGATTTTTTTTCTCATTTTAAGGGTATTGCAAATAGATAAACACATAGTTATGATCATTGGAATTTTGTCCTTATTTTGATGTATCATGGAACATTAAATCCTTTCCAATATTTTTTAATGGTATAAATATATCACATTATATTTTTTATTATAAGAATATTTAAGATACTTTAAGAATTTTATATAATTAATCAATTTATCGTATACTTTATTTTTCTCATTACTTTACATCTTAGATATTGTATCTCATATTTTTATTTACTTTATTACATATTTTTTCTCTTTCTTTTTTTATGTACATTCTTATTGTTTATAGTTTAAACATTGTTATTATTCAATAATATAAATGTAATATGATATGTTTTATTTTTAACTTATTTAAATATTTTAAATAAATTGAATTTTTAATATTATTAAAAAATAATCAAGTATGTATTTTATTTTTAAGAATAATATTCAAACATATTTTACATTATATTTACTTAAATTTTATTATTTTTGCTTGATAATAATTTTCAAGTATTATGTTTTAAATTAAAAATACATCAATTATGATTTTGTTAAAAGGTTATAGCTTACACACTATTTTTTTCTCATTTTATTTTCTTCATTATATTTTTTTTAGTTCGCTCTTATCATTTAAAATTTAAATGCAATATATTGAATTAAATAATATGGGTATAATATAATTTATTTTATTTTTATTTCAAAATTATTTTTAATAAATTAAATATTTTATTTAATTGAATTAATTTATTACATATTTATTTTTTAATTTTTATTACCTTTATAACTTATGTATTATTTCTTGTATTTTAATTTAGTTTGTTATATTTTTTTCTTTTTTTATTCACTCACGTTGTTTACAATTTAGGCATTAAGATTGTTAAATAGTATAAATATAATATAATATATTTTATTTTTATCATAAAATATTCTAAATATGTTAAAGTTATAAAAAGTATTAATTAAAATAATTATTTACACATTTTATTTTTAATAAAAAATATTAAAAATTAAAAATAACCTTATTTATTTACATTTTATCAATGTTTTTCTTGATATCAAATTTTAAGTATTATATTTTAAATTAAATACATATTAATAAAATTTTATCTATACTTTTAAGCATGTAAAACAAGCATAATGAGTTTATGTGAGTAAACTTAGGTAAACCTATGTAAGCTTACCTACATAACCCACTTATGAAGATAGATATCAAAAGAATTACCTACATTACTGTACATGCAATGTGGGCATGCCCACAAACAATTCACATATAAAAAATTCAATAAAACAACAAAAGAATCTGTGAATTAATTAAGGATTGGCCATAGGAATCACTATGTTATAACATATAACATCAAAATAAAAAAATATACATTATTCCAATCCAAAAAGCCTAATTGATTTTTTGGAAAAACACACTAATAAACAATGCATTCATTCTATATCTAGTAACATCATTTCAAAAATTAAAGTTAAAAATTTAGCAAGCAAAAGCTCAATTTGTTACCCATTACAAGTTTATACCACATGATAAGAAATTAATTGGAAAATTGAAGAAAGATAAGCACCATCTTAATAGTTTGGCTGATTAGCATTTAGCAACCTGTCATATTAATGAAAAATAAGCTAATTAGTAGTAATAAATCACTAACTATTGAAGAAATGAAATAAAGGCAATAAATCACTAGAGTCTTTGGATTATAAAATATGGCTAATACTTCTAATTGGTAATGGAAGGAGAGTTCAGGTCACATAATTTATTATACAATATGATAGTAAAGGAAAGAAAAAAACTTTGAATCTTTTTTTCTATATGTAAAGTGAAAAATATGGAGAGAGGCATAACATTAGGAAATAAAGAAATAAAATTTTGAAATGTTTAAAGTAAAATGCAAATAATTACAAATAATATCATACCTTCTCCAATAGCATTTGTAGTTATACTTGAATTATTTAAATCTTCCTTTGAAATAACTTTCTTTTCATCATTTTCAAAATTTATAAATTATGAAATTATTATTATAATTATTCAATAAATCATATAAAATTTACAAAATAATAATTTTTTTAAAATATTACCATTAGCATCAAAATCATAAAGCTAACTTTGTGTGCATATGAGAGCTTGGACTTTTTTTGGAAGAAAACAACTCTTATACTTGATCAACACCTACATTTCAATGCTAAATATAGACTCTAAAGCCATGATTGTAATAGGAACACACAATAAATTACAAGCCATAAATGACAAGTTAGGAAATCTTTTGCATTGCTCCTTCCATCATTCCAATACATTTAAATTTTTATATAATGAAACATCAAGCAATGGCATGTCTAAATAAATTTCCAATTGAGACTTAGAATCGAAAGTTGGGTTAATAACTTTATTTTTGAAATTAATCCACATCAACTAAAAAAAAGTTATGCCAATTCAAATTAATAAAATAAAATAAATAAATCACATAAAAGGTATTTTAACTTACATCAATCACATTCAAAGTATTTGTACTAGAGCTCATATAATTAGAAGCATTGGCTATTTGATCAATATGTGTTAAGGTAAGATTAGGAGAATTTTTGGCATACTCTTTGTAGAATTCAAATTAATGAAACAAAATAAAAAAATCACATAAAAGGATATTTTAAACTTAATCAATCATATCCAAAGTGTTTGTACTAAAGCTTATATAATTAGAAGCATGAGCCATTTGATCAATACGTGTTGAGCTAGGATTAGGAGAATCCTTTAGATACTCTTAATAGAGTTGAAATAATTTGGTCTTCACCACATCAATCTTTTTTTTAATAAGAAGATGGAGCCATATTTTGATAACTAAAATTTAACCTTGTTAACTTTAATTTAAAATTAACGACAGCTACCATTGTAAGTAGAACATTGTATTGACTCTAATATTTATTAAATTTTTTCTTCATATTACAAGCCATGACCTTTATCACCTCATTTTTATTGTTCATATTATCTATGAAAAAATTCTTAATCTTCCTAACTTGACCAAAATATAAATTAGGTGTAGGATAATTAGATCCTAAAATCAAGTTGGTCATGTCATAAAAGGGTTTTAACAATGCACAAATTATCTCCTTTCTTTTCCACTCTTCATCTATTAGACAATGCTTATAACTATTATCATTACATACAAGCAAAGAAAATGCACGCTTATATTTGAAAGCACTTTCAAGCATCATATATGTAAAGTACCGTCTGGTTGACACATCCAAATGCAAATATGCATTAATGTCAATTATTCTTACATGCTCTTAAAAGTTCCGCATTCTACCCTCAAACCCTTCATATAAACAATACTTTCTCTAATTTTATGACAAACACTTAAGGCTTTTTTTAACCCTTCTTGTACATTGAGATTAAATATATTAGTAGAATAATAAATATGAAAAAACTCACCATCACAAAGCAAACTTCTTTCCAAAATCATTTGAGTCTTTAAGTTCATTTGCATATTATCATTAGCAAAAGCATTATTCAAAGTGAGAGAAATTTTTTTTCTATTCCTTAATCAATTAATATTTTCATTACGTTTCTTGCTAACTTCAAACCCAAATATGGAGAATGTATATTGCAAAAAGCAATAATTTCACTTTTCTAGTGCCAATCAACATTAACATAGTACATAGTTAAACAAATATACCTTTATTAATACAGATAGTCCATAAGTCACAAGTCAAACATATTCTAGTAGAATATTAGATAAATTTTCTTTCAATTTCTTCCTTTGTGCAGCATAAACTTTTGACACATCCTAACTTAAAATAATTATAGGAATAAATCTAATATCAACATTGTAATATTTAAACAAATCTATAATCCTATCATATTTAACAAATTTGAAAGGGAAATCATGTTTTATGATAATCATGGCTATTTTTTCTCTTACAACTTTGAGATCAAGCTTGGAATTTCTCAATTTTCCTAAATATTCAAGAATTATAAGGAAAATTTTTTATTTTAATTATTTTAAATCTTTTACATTTTTTTATGTGATGGGCAAGATTTGAAGTGTCATAGTTCTATCACCCTTAGTCACAAGTTCATTGCACTTTTTACATTTAAATTTTGGTCTTTCATCAATTATACCCGCAGCGTCAAAAAAATTCCATACATCTAAAACAATTATTTTTATTTTTTTCTTCTTGGTGTTAAGATTATCATCTTGAAATTCAATTTCTTTTTCAATCTTAGATTGGTGAGTGCTATTTTCAACTCTTAGATGAGAGCTTGTATTTTGTCTTTGAGATTTTTTTATTTCATTTATCTTTATATCTTCTAAATATGCCATACTTAGACTTACTTACCAATGTACAAATGCATATGATAAAAGATAGCTTACTTGATGTAAAATGAAATTATGAGAACATAACTTTTAACAATGCTGAATAGCAAAGAGAAATGCACACAAGTAAAATGAAAGTGAAACAAACAGAACCAAAATGAATATAAATTTCATTCTTTAATGTTAATATATTAACATAATTACCCTGTTATTAATAATTTATTTATTTATTTTTTAGAAATGGAAGTGCAACTTGCTAATATTAACATAGATAGCAACTTGATTTTTGGAAATAAGATAGCAATTTGATAATGCCAATAAGATAAACTAATAAAGTAAATTAATAGATTAAACTCACGATCTAAAATAGTAACCTATTAAGAAGAAAACAGGCATGCAAATTGAGTTCTTTCCTAATTGTACCTTAAGTTTAACATTAAATTTAGTGATTGAATTCGATCTACTCTAACTCTATTCAAATATAAGATGCCAAATTATAACACTGTGCTAAGCAACTAAGAGCTTGATAGTTGAGTGTTATTGTGTTTGTTACTATAGTTGTGTTATGTTATCACAGTAATAGAATGTCAAAATTGCTGAATGGGTCCTTTTCGATCTTCTCTCACTCCTTATGATGTTTAATTGGTCTTCGATGTCTTGTTAGCCTTGTTGCTACTTCAATACCATCGAAGAATTTCAATTATTGGCTAGAATATTGCAATCTGTTGTCTCTATTAAGGCTTTATCATAATATTGCTCTAATGTATCCAAATTAGACTAATTTGTTTTGTGTTCTTTTCAATTGTCGAGTCTAATTATGTTTTGTTTATGCTAAGAGCACTTGAGCTAATAGGCAAGAAGAGAGCTAAAGGTTTGATTGTTTGATGTTTGTTAGTAACTCATTTTATGTTTTTTCACTTTTTAGTTTCTTCCATACTCCACGTATCCATTAATATCTATATTATACATTAGTTGTGACATGTCTTGCCTCCGATTGTGACAAGTGTTATTCTCATAATTCGCCACATGTTAATTTGTTATTTTTTAATGAAAAGTTAATTTATCATTTCTTTTTCACCTAAAAGATAAATTATGAAATAAAAAAATAATTTTTTTACATTTATTAGTCACTAACAATAATAATAAATGTAAAGCTATTAATTGTTCTTTTCAGTTATCTTTTTAATATTAAATCTATTCCTAATAAAAATGTGAATTTAAATCTTTATTTATCATTAAAATTTACAATTATCTATTTATTTCATTTTCATAAAAATCTTCTCATATTACATTTATATTTTACTTCTTTTCTTTCTCCACCTTTAGTCACTCCAAAGCCATAATTTTATTTATTATGAGAGTTTTGATTTTTATCTTTAATATCTATAAGTTTATAATTATCTAATTATTTTATTTTTATAAATATTATTTTATTCTTATAAAAAACTTCTCAAGTTATATTTAAATTTTATTTCTTTTCTCTCTCCACCTTTAATAACTTCAAAGTTATAGTCTTCTCTTAAATAAAAATTTTTATTTTTATTTTTATTTTCAATATTTGTAAGTATTATTTTTTATTACTTTTAATTTTTTGCAATTGTTGAATCCAAAGTTCCTATCGTGTATATTCTTCTTTATAATTTATTTGCTTTGTTTTATACTATTATTATTACAATTTAATTATCTTTTTTTTATTATAAGTGCTCTATTTTATTATATTCATACTACTTTCAATCTTTTGTAGTTATTCAATCCAAAGTTCTTATCATGTATATTTTTTTTATAGTTTTTTTTTCTTTTTTATACTATTGTTATTATAGTTTAATTATCTTTTTTTTATTATCAGTGCTTTATTTTATTAGATTTCTACTTTTCAGGAAAAAAATTGTAACTTAATTGATTCTTATTAGTTTAATGGATTTTTTATATATAAAACTACAAAAATATATATTTTTATATAGTTTATTTTATTAACTATTTTTTTATTATTTCACATTATTTAATAAGAAAAAATATATTTTTTTGGAGAAAATTATGAAAGGAATGGAATTGCCATTTAACATGTAAACTATTAATTATACAATTTACAAATTTATAGTTAACAACATATATGAATAGTTTATTTTTTATTACTTTAAATTTGTATGAAAATATTAAGATTAAAAGATATATCATTTTTTTATTTTAAAATTTGAAATTCATTTTATCTCTATATTTATCTTATTTTATTTAAAAATTTTCTATTTTTTATCTTTATGATTTGATTAAAAAAAATTCATCCTTATTTTCATCTTATTTTACATCTAATTTAAAATTTATAAATTTTTATCTATAATGTACTTTCTCTTTATTTTCATTTGATAAAATATCTTTGTTTCCAAAAATAAATAAATAATCCTACTTACACTTGTCAAAAAAAGTTTAAATTCGATATGGAAACACATAACTAAATACTTTAATAGTTCTTCTTTGATTTAGTGGATTCTCATTTTGATAATTGTAAATTTATTTTTCTATTTTATAAACTTATTAACTATTTCTTTTTTTATATCATATTCTTAAATAATTATATTATTTCTTTGACCCCTTTTTTTCACCTCTATATTCTTGACATATTTTCTTGAATTTCAACTAAGAGGTAGATCAATTCTCATTTAAAAAATTTATTACTCATTGCACATTTTTTATTTGCTTATTATTTTATATTTATAATTATATTTTGAAAAATGAACTTTATCATAATACAGTTTTTAAAAGATAATAAATATAAGTTCGTCATTAGTATTTTCTAACTAAAAGTTATTTTTTTCTTTCATATGAATTAAAAATATAAAATATTTAATATTAAAATATTAAATTTTAATGAACATATATGTTATAATTTATGAATTTTAATAAGTTATTTATAATATAAAATTATTATTTTTAAAATTTTACTTTATGCTATAATATAGTAAATAAAAAATATATTATCAATACAAAAAATATATTTTTAATATTAATATTAAATAAATTGTTTAAATTATATTTTTAAATATTAATATTAATGATGATACTTATATTGAAAAATAGTTTCTAATTAATGTGATATTTGAATTTAAAATTAATTACTTATTTAAATATTGAGCAAAATTAGTAGAGAGATAATTTTTTTCTTAGAGCTGTTAGTGATATATTATTCAAATTTTCATCTAATAATTTTTATAAATAATTAATATATAATTATAATACTATATTATTGAAATAAATATTTATTCGTGTAATGCACAAGTAATTACCTAATTTTTGCTTGTTCTTAATGATTTCAATTTTTCATAAGTTATTTTATTTTATAAATTATAATGTTAATATTTTAATTTAGGTTAGGTAAGGGAATTTGGATTGAAAAATAAAATTGAGTTAGGTTTATTTGTTTTATAGGTTAGGTTAGGGTGGGGAAGGAGAAATAGGGCAAAAAATTACTTGCCTATAATTAAGTTTATAGCTATGCAAGTTGCTACTCGTGTGGATTGTGGACTGCTCACATTACTTAAAGTCATGGGTTCCATTTTACATCTCTATCTATAATTCACATATTATTTCTCTTTCTTTTATATATTGCATTAGATAATATATTTAATTTAAAGTGATTTTTGTATAATTTTTTTAAATATAAAATAATGTCTAATAATTTTTGCTTCAAGGTGAGAGTTATTTATTAAAATATATAATGTTAACATTAATAACATAATTAAAAATAACATTAAGATTGTAATTTATATTTGTACCATGTACGGTTTATTATACTATTAATGAATACGTTATTTACTTTTGTTAGAAAAAGTCTTTTTAAATTAAATTCATCTTTAAGTATAATTTGTAATTATTTTTATTATAAAAATATTTTACATAAGTTAAAAGTTTAATATAAAATGTACAAATTGAATGAGTTAATTAGATTCTCTATTTTTAATAAAAATATCTCAAAATTAAAATTAAATTGATTTATTTAAATTTATTTAATATTTTATTTTAGATTCTATATTTTTTAATATTTTCTTGATCTATATTTTCTTAATTTCTAAGTAATATATTTCAAATTAAATATATCCATTAGGATTCTTGCAAGACTTTATAGTTAATAAACTACTTTTTTTATCTATTTCATTACATAATTTTTATTCACTTATATTATTTATAATTCAAATGTCAATTTTTATTATAAAAATATCTTAAATCAGTTAAAGATTCATTTTAATTGAATTACTTAGCTGCATATTTTATTTTTAACTATTATTACTTTTCAAATCATGCTCTATTTCTTTTATTTTTGTTGTATATTTTTCTTTTAGTTATTTATAACTTAGATACTAATTTTACTAAATAGTATAAATAGAGAATATTATATTATATTTTTACTATAAAATATTTTGAATAATTTAAAATTTTAACATAAAATTTTTTAATTAAATTAATTAATTTTATATTTTATTTTTAATAAATAAATTTTGAAAATAAAATTTATTTATTTATTTAAATTTAAATTTAATTTTTATATTCCAAATTAAATAAATATATATTAGTTAAAATTTTATGTATGCTTTACAATTCATAGTAAATATATGAAGCCTCAAAAATTTATTTTTTACAAAATTAAATGTATGAGTTTAGAATAAATATAACAAATTAAATTTTAACACTTTTATAATTCTTAATGTTATAATCTCTTTTTTTTATTGTATAATAGTAAGTATTTGTGCATTACATGAGTAAAAAATGCTAGTTTAATGTACTTAAACCATTCCAAAAATCAAAAGATATAGTTAAAAAATATCTCTATATTATATATTAGTCATAATATTTCTTGTTTTCTATTATGACTATAACAAGTGTCATTCTTATAATTTATCACATACCAATTTGTCATTTTTAATGAAAAATTAATTTATCATTTTTTTACCTAAGAAATAAATTATAAAAAATAATTTTCTTATATTTATTAGTCACTAACAATAAAGTCACAATAATAAATAATAAATGTAACACTATTGATTGCTCTTTTCATTTATTCTTTTAATATTAAATTAATTTTTAATAAAAATTTAAATTTAAATATCTATCTATTACTTAAATTCATAACTACCTATTTATTTCATTTTCATAAAAATCTTTTTATATTATATTTATATTTTACTTTTTTCTCACTCCACCTTTAGTCACTTTAAATGCATCATTTTATTTAAGATGATAATTTCATCTTCATCTTTAATATCTATAAGTTCATAACTACCTAATTATTTTATTCTTATAAAAATTATTTTAGTCTCATGAAAAACTTTTCCAATTATATTTAATTTAGATTTTGTTTCTTTTCTTTTTTCATCTTTAGTCATTTCAAAGTCATGATCTTCTCTAAGATGAAAGCTTTTATCTTTAATATTTATAAATATTCTTTCTCACTACTTTCAATCTTTTATAGTTACTCAATTCAAAATTCCTATCATGTAAATTTCTTTCTATGATTTCTTTTACTATTTTTATATTATTGTTATTATAATTTGATTGTCTTTTTTTGTTATGAATGCTTTATTTCATTAGATTTTTGCTTTTCAAAAGAAAATTATAGCTTAATTAATTCTTATTAGTTTAATGAATTCTTGATGTGTAAAATTATAAAAATATATATTTTTATATAGTTTATTTCATTGGATAAATTTTTTGACTATTTCACACTATTTTACAAGAAAAGTATAATTTTAGAAAAAATTGTGAAAGCAAAGGAACTCCCACATGAACATATAAACTATTAATAATGAAATTTATAACTTTGTAATTGACAATATATATTAATAGATTATTTTTTTAACTTAGATGTGTATGAAAATATTATGATTAATAAATTTAACATTTTTTATTTTAAAATTTGAAAGTTATTTTATCTTTATCTGCATCAAATTTTATTTATTTTTTATCTTCATTTGATTTAATTATAAATTTTTTATCCTTATTTTCATCTCATTTTACATCCAATTTAAAATATACAAATTTTTATTTATAATACACTTTTTCTTCATCCATAAAATCATCCTTTACTTTCATAAATAAATGATTAATCCTACTTGTACTTATAAAAAAAAAACTTGAATTTAGTACCAAACAACAACTATGACTACATACCTCAATATCACTAAATATCTTAATAATTTATCTTTATTTGATGAATTCTTACTATGGTAATTACAAATTTATTTTTTTATTTTATAATTTAATTAATCATTTCTTTTTTATCATGTTCCTAAATAATTATATTATTTTTTGTACTTTTTTTCTCTACTCTATGTGTTTAACATATTTTTTTCTTAAACTTTGACTAAAGGATACATCAAATTTTCTTCTAAAAATTCATTACCCCTTGCACACTTTTTATTTATTTACTATTTTATATTTTTTTATTATACTTTAGGAAAGAAATTTTATTATAATGCAAGTTTTAGAAGATATTAGATATGAGTCCGTTATTAGTATTTTTCAATAAAAAACTATTCCACTCTTCCATGTGAATTAAAAAAAATATAAAATATTTGATATCAAAATATTGAATATTAGTCAACATGTATGTCATGATTTGTTACTTTTTAATAAATTATCTATAAAATAAAATTATTACTTTCAAAATTTTATTTTATCCTGTATTATGATAAATAAAAAATATATTATCTTTACAAAAAAATATATTCTTATCATAAATCACGTTATTGAACATTAATATTAATGATAATAATTATGTTAAAAAATAATATTTAATTAATGTGATATTTGAATTTAAAATTATTTTTTGATAAATAAATTTAAAATTGATTACTTACTTAAATGTTGAGAAAATTGAGTGGAGAGATGACTTTGTTCACCTTTAAATTTTTTCAATTTTTATTTTATTAGATACTTTCTCTTTCAAATATTTTAGAGATGAAGAAATGACTTTTTTTCCTAAGAATTATTAGCTATATATTAATTAATTTTTTATCTAATATTTTTATAAATAATTAATATATAATTATAATATTATATTAATAAAATAAATATTCATCCATAACATGAAATTATTATTTTCAAATTTTTATTTTATATTATAACATAGTAAATAAAAAATATATTATTGGATACTAATATTAATGATAATAATTATATTAAAAAATGGTATATAAATGATTGTGATGTTTAAATTTAAAATCAATCATTTCTTTAAATATTAAATAAAATTAGTGAAGAAATAATTTTTTTAGGATTGTTAGATATATATTAATCAAAATTTCATCTAATTTTTTTATAAAATAATTAATATATAATAATAATATTATATTATTAAAATAAATATTTATTTATACAACACACAGGTGACTACTTTGTATTATATATGCATGAACTACTCACGCAGCCATCACAAACATATGTTAAAAATACAAAGTGAGTATAAAAAGCTTAATTGTCGACATATTAGAGGAATGTTAGATGGAGAAAATGCTTCAATAACTATAAAATAGAATGACTAGGGGTAGGCATGTAAAATGAGTGGAGCAAGCTTTCTCCTTCATGGGGCTTGCCCGCATATAAAAACAAGCAAAAAAAATTACCTACACTGCCCCGCATGCGGTGCTGGCTTACTTGCAGGCAACCCAAATATTTTTATAATTTTATTAATTATTTTATTTTATAGTTTTTAAATTATATTTTAATAATTTAATTTTTGTTGAATTATTTGGATAAGAAAAGTTGGATTGAAATATAAAAATTGATAAATTACATTCTGATGGTACTTTATAGATTTATTTTCAAAGAGGTGCTAGCACTAAACTTTCTTTCAAAGAAGTGCTAGTTTTATTAATTATAACTTTTATATTCCCAAAATGCTTTTTTTCAATTAGGCGTTATTCTCACCTATTTTATACAAGACATTCATACTTTTCAAATATCACAAATTGCTAATTGATCTCAACAATCACCTTTGTTTTCCTGATCACCTCTGATTCGTCTCCTTTATTTTTTGATTGCATTCACCTGTGTTAATTGTCTTTATTTTTTTTATCACATTGTTACTAGGTATTTGTAATTTTTTTTATCAATGGAACAATACCTATTGCTCGTATGTAAATGTAGAGTTGAAACTATGGTATTAAAGATTGATATTGGAACAGAATATGATAATTTAGTTCTGATGATATGCGCGAATTTTAATGATCTATTTCCTGGTGATTTTCCCTTGTCATATTCTTTCCCTAGCCATCTTTTTTGTTTACTAAAAAATAAGTTAGAATTAAATAATATGATTGACCTGGTTAGAGTTCTAGACTTGAAATATTTGAATATGAGTGTTAATATTCGAGTTCTGTATCAAATTTACTTTATGATGATGTTTCTATTTCAAAAATTTTGGTTATTATTTTTAATGTTACAAAGTGTGATGTTGCTTTAGTTTCAAGTTTGTATTCTTCAAACAATGAGAGGGTTTTATTGTTCGATTCATGATCAGGTGGAGTAAATCATGTTGGTCAAAGATTTCTTGGTGGTGTTATTGAGTTTAGGAATGCATTGTGCAAGTATTCGATTAAGAGAAAATTTTCATTTGATTATATTAAGAATATAAAAATGAAGGTGGTAGCTATATGCCCAAAGAAGCACAAGAAAGGTTATGAGTGGGCTGTTATGGCTTCATTATCCAAGGTGAATGGTTATTTCTATATAAAAAGTTAATGAATTATCACACTTGTGGTCTTATGTTAAATAGTTCAACTTTAAGGAGGATAGATTCCAAATTAATTTCTGAATTAGTGATGGATTTAGTTAGGGGATCCCATTATTGACAATTAGTGAAGTTGTAAATTATTTTCAAAATAATTATAGATCAGCAATTCCCTATTACAAGGCATAGCGTACAATAGAGAAAGTAAGGGGTATGATATTTAGCAATTTTGATAACTCCTTCAAACAAATCAACCAGTATGTATCCACTATAAAAGAAATGAATCTCGGTAGTTGTATTGTGGTGGACGTGGATGACAGTAATAGGAGATTCAAAAAAATGTTTGTTACATTTCGTGCTTGCATTGAAAGATTCATGTTTTGCATATCACTTTTATTTATTGATGGAACTTTTTCGAAGTTCAAGTTTAAGAGGGTTATCCTATCAGCCATGGGCAAAAATAACAATCAAGGTGAGTGGTTTTTAAGTTAAGAATGATTCTATTTAGGCAATTTGGTTAGTATTATTGCTTTCTAGGTCAAATAGTAACATGACATCCCTTATTACTATTTGGTCTAAAAATAGTAATATAGGAGACTTTTTATTTTTTGCCCTTTTCTTTTGTTGATATTTTCATGTAGAGTGTCCCTTTATTTAGATATTTTATTCTGAGTTTTATTGATGTTATTATTTGAAAAAATAGTAACATCGATAAATTAGATGGATTTGTAGTTTGTATTAATTGTATTGATAATTGGATGTACTGATTTGGTTACTAGATTGATGTTAATCTTAGGAGATGAAACAGTAACATAGAAGTAATGTGATTGTTTTTTTATGAGTTTTATTATTAATGAGAATTTATTTATGAATTTATTTATTTTTTTATTGGTATTACTTTTTTCATGCAAACAGTAACTATTAGTGTGTGTCCTAGGAACTAATTATATAAATGATTGAAATAATACATATGTATTATATTTTATTTTAGGCAATGTAATTATTATATTATTTTATTTTTATTTTATTAATTTTATGTAATTTATAACTTAATATAATAATTATCTCTGAAATAATTTTACTATTCCTAAAATATCCCTAGTTAAGTATTATTACGAAAGGGATAGTAATAGTACATCGAGACTGGCATATATAGTGACTGATGATTATAAGTCATGGATATGTGATATCAAGTCAATACATGAGTACATTGTTAGTGAACAGATGTACTGGACTGATCCAATATGAGAATACTGCATGGATAAGCCTTGTGTCATTAATAGTTCTCATACGGTCACAATTGCATATAGTTCTTTGACCTGAAGTTATTATGGTTCCCTACATGAAGGGTTACTCACTTTGACGTCGTCCTATGTCACCTTTAATCGGGATGACAAATAGGACGTTGATTGGGTGTGTCATGAATCATGCAGAAAAAAGTGAGTGATGTAGATAAGATTTTGTTACTCTTATAAAAAGGAGATATATCCTTGGGCCTCTTGATTGAGTAAGACTTAGAAATACATGGTCATGCTCAAATAGATCAATATGTGATATTGATCATTTGTTTTAAAGTTCACTTAATATCAAGAAATATAAATTAAACTTTGACGAGGATGACACTCTTCATACCTCCAATTCGATTTGGATATTATTACAAAAGGGATTATGATACAAAACGTTGATTATGTATTAGGTGGATGTCGAATCATAAACATTCTTACTACTTGAGTGGCAGTGATGTATTGCTAGATACCACTCACTGTCTATGACTAAATAATGAGTCATTGTCAACATAGTGATATTGATCAATATGTGATATTGATCATTTGTTTTAAAGTTCACTTAATATCAAGAAATATAAATTAAACTTTGACGAGGATGACACTCTTCATACCTCCAATTCGATTTGGATATTATTACAAAAGGGATTATGATACAAAACGTTGATTATGTATTAGGTGGATGTCGAATCATAAACATTCTTACTACTTGAGTGGCAGTGATGTATTGCTAGATACCACTCACTGTCTATGACTAAATAATGAGTCATTGTCAACATAGTGAGAACCTATAGGGTCACACAAAAGGAGTAAAAATAGGACAATAATTAATTGAACTTTAATTAGATTAATATCCAATTAATTAAACTTATTTTCATGTATATATATATTATTAAATAATAATATATTTTTCACCTAATAAATATAATTATTATGTGATATTATTTGATATTAAAGTAATATCAAATAATTACGTTATCAAATATTAGATAAATATATTATGAGATAATATTATTTTGATATTTGATAACTATATACAATTATTTAATATTAAGATATTTATATTGTGAGATAATATTATTATCTAATATTAGATAATTAATAGATAAGTCTTATCTCTCCTCATTATCTCTAGGATAAGGATAAGATGAATTGTTTAGTATAATTAGAATTTTTTTAGAGGCATTATCCTAGTAGGACTAGGATTGTGACTTGCCTAAGTTTTATAAAAGGGGACTTGAGGGCAGCACTTTAAACAAGCACATAAGCTCCCAAAAATCATAAATCACTCAGAAAACATCCAATCCTAAATCCTAGAGAAAGAAACACATCCTAGCAGATTCGTGGAGGGTGAGAGGTCGTTATTCACTCCGTGTGGATACCGTAGAGATGCTGTACCTTCTAGCCGGCGTTTGATTCATCCGCTCTCAAGTTTTGATTAGTAGAAACACGAGTGTCCAATAGGTAAAATCCTAATCATTGATTTATGCTTTTTGCATAAATCCTAGGTAGAATTCGAATCAAATTTTAAAATTTCGTTGCATGTAATAATTCGAATTCTCAACAGTAACATGGGTTATGATGCGGATCATGTTTTTGTTTTAATGGCTTATGTTTTTGTTTAGTGTAATTGTTCCATTTTAGGGTTGTTTCCTTTAAATTTTACTATGGTTGATTCTAAAAATTAAGAAAACTAGTTTTAATTCCTTTCATAGTTGTCCACTGTACTTGATGTAGACTAATGTGTGACTTTTATTTTTTATTATAATTTAGGATTACTCGAAGCAATGCTGAAGGTTTTTCGAATAACATCTTATTTCTTTTATCTTCATCATTTAAAGAGATTCAGCAGTGTTACATTTTCAAATTCCTTCAGGGAGTATAGAGTTCACTTATTCAGAAGGTGTGCATATTCCCCCATAGTAGGTGCATTCATTAATAACATGATAATTTTCAAATGGGAAAAGGATTGGATTGCTGAGAATTTTCTCACAAGCCTTGCACTGGAATGTTGATCGAATGCTTTCAATATAGTTGTCGTTATGGTAAGATGACATTAAATGTAGTTGAATATTACAATTTATGGATTTGTGATAGGAGGAAGTTGCTAATCATAATGGTTGATAATATTCATTCGAAGTTGATGGAGTGGTTTGCTAAATGAATGTCAAAATCAGTATGTTGGAATGGTATAATTTGTCTAGTCTGGTTATTGAGATTAGAATTACATTCAAGAAAGTGTAAAGGTTGGGTTGTTAGGAAGTCATTAGAAACTATTTTTGAGGTATTAGTAAATCCAACCGTGTGTATGGATATTTCCCAGCACAATTACACTTGTAACTAATGGAAACTGGATAGCTTTCCTTATGTGCATATAGTTATTATTATAAGCAAATGTTAGATTTCTTTGAATGAGGTTGTTAAGAATTATTTCCATGTGAGCATGTATAGGAAGATTATGAACATGTTATATACCTCGTTCCTACAATGTTAAGGTGGGAGGTTGTTGTAGGTGATGAAACAGCTATCTTACCTTTGATTTCAAAAAGATAAATAGGAAGACTTAAAAAGATGAGGATTAGGTTGAGGGGTGAATGTGTTAAGAAAACTAGGTACAAAAGATATGGCAAACTGGGACATCATAATAAGAAGAGTTGTAAAAAGCTAACTTAAATGCAATTTTTTGTGAAACAATTGTGTTCATTATGATTTTTTTATGTAAAAAAGAGCAACAATATAATTTAAATATATTAATATAAGTGATTGTTGGTTAATATTAATATTTGACATGTTCTTGTTTGGTTAAAAACTAAAAATTATATAATTACTTGGATGTTACTATTTTGATAAAAAATAGTAATACCAAGATAGAAGTTCATAAACATAGGGTAAATGAATCCTAAATGTTGAAAGGAGAACATGCTGTATTTTTATTAGTTTTAGTAGTAACATAAATGAAAAAATAACACAATTACTTGCATGTTATTGTTTTGATTCAAAATAGTAACATCAATGAAACTTAAAATTAATTGATTTCTAAATGTTAAAGGAAACTGAAAAGAAGAATATGCTTTATTTTTATTAGTTTTAGTAGTAACATGAATGAAAAGTAATATACAATTGGATGTTACTATTTTGATCAAAAACAGTAACACTAAGATAGAAGTTTATAAATATAGGATAAATGAATTCTGAATGTTGAAAGAAATTGGAAAGAAGAACGTGCTGTGTTTTTATTAATTTTAGCCGCAACATCAATAAATAAATAACACAATTACTTACATATTATTATTTTGATTTAAAATAGTAACACCAAGGAAGGAGTTCAAAATATAGGGTAAATGAATTCTGAATGTTAAAGGAAACTGGAAAGAAGAATATGCTTCATTTTTATTAGTTTTAGTAGTAATATGAATGAAAAGTAATACATAATTGCATTTTACTGTTTTGATCAAAAATAGTAATATCAGGGTAGAAGTTCATAAATCATTGGGCAAATAAATTATGAATATTAACATAAATTAGAAAGAAGAATATACTGTATTTTTATTAATATTTACGATTTAATGTTACATATAATTGAATCTATAATGTTACGTACAATTAAATGTTATATATATGCATAATAATTAACTTCAGTTGGAAGGATTAGAATCTTTGAGGAACTTATTAACTAATCTTGCTCTATATTTTCTCACAGATTCTAGCAAAATTGTTATTCAAATTCTTTATTATTGAATAGATCCTTTATTTGTTGGCAGATAAAAATCTTGCAATCTTATTTGAAATTGTAAATTTAAGAAATGAGTTAGTTTGGTTCCTCTTAATCATGATATTTTTGGATTAAAAAAGAAGTTATTACTTATGATATAAGTTCCTGTTGTGGTGACTTTTCCTATAATATGATTTTAAAAGGAGGTTTTATAGTTGTTGGTTCTACTCTCATATCTATTTCATTCTTTTGAAGGATTTCATTCTTCTTTTTCTAGTAGTAGTCCTTCTGTTGTTAAATAAATTAGTTAGGTAAGGTATCAAGTGAAAAAAAGAATGTGTTGTTATCTGGTCTACAAACAGTAACATCAAGACAAAAACTAAAAATGAATTCAAAAATTAAGCATCATTAAAAAGAAAATCGATAAAAAAATGACATATTATTGTTTTCACTTCTAACAATAACATATTATTTTCTTGCTTTGACATGTTATTGTTTGATATGAAAATAGTAACATCAATTAAAAAATTAAAATAAATGGACAAATGAACTTTGATTAACAATAAAATCGCAACCAAATAACATGTTATTATTTTCACATGAAATAGTAACATATCATAGAGTAACATCACATTTGATATGTTTTCTTGTAGGAAAAAATGTGTTACTATCTGCATACCAAAGATCAAATGTTATTTTTTGTTAAACTGAGATGTTATTGTTTAGTTTGAAAATAGTAACATCAATAAGAAAATAAGATAGATAGACAAGTCAATTATGATTAGCAATGAAACTTCAAGAAAATAACAAATAGTAATAACACTTGGTATTTGATTATAATATGAATATTACTCACCACTATTTTGGCATCACGAAAGTATGGATCTGCAACCCCCTCTTTTCTGGGCTTCAATGAGTTGTTATAAGTTCACTTGCAGTCTATGTTATAAAATATGAGCAATGTATAATGATTGGGATTATTGTAGTCATTGACACCCATTTAATTTATTGGATATAACAATTTCTACAGTCATTGCTTTCTCCATCTTTTTATCAAATTTGTACTACCTCACTTCCTAGTATAGTTTAAAGGGGTTCATAATATAAGACTATCAATATTATGTGAACATGAGTAAGTACTAAAGTATTTTATGTATTTTTCATTCAGGAAATGAATTTAAGATCTTACCTAGTAGCGGCTGTCGAATACAAATATCTTATTTTTGTTAGATGTAGTAATTAAGCTGAATGTGTACACATGGCTATTTATGATATGAAATTGAAAGATTAGTTCTTGTTAAATAAATTAATTAAGAGTAATGATTAGGATTGTTGTAGTCATTGACACCCGTTTAATTTATTAGAAATATAATAATTTCTGCAGTCATTGCTTTCTCTATCTTTTCATTAAATTTGTATTGCCTCACTTCCTAATATAGTTTAAAAGGGTTCATAATATAAGACTATCAATATTACGTGAACATGAGTCAGTACTAAAGTATTTTATGTATTTTACATTTGGGAAATGAATTTAAGATCTTACCCAGTAACAACTATCGAATACAAATTTCTTATTTTTGTTGGATGTAGTAATTAAGCTGAAAGTGTACACATGACTATCTATGATATGAAATTGAAAGATTAGTTCTTGTCAAATAAATTAATTAAGAAGAAGTTAAACTCCAAACAATAATATTATTATTCCTAATTTTCAATAGCACAAGTAGTTACATGTTACTATTTGAATTCCAAACAGTAATATCATGTTTTTAAGCTTGAATAAACTTAGTGCTATCATGTTATTATTTTGACTCAAAATAGTAACATAACTATAAAAAGGAACAAGATAAAATAGTAATGTTATAAAATTTTAGAGTATGCACACATTGTTTGTTATTGCCTTATCTGCGAGCATATCCATCAACTTCTCTAATGTTATGAACATGTCCTGCTAAGAAGGTCTCCAAACAAAAGTCTTGTAAATGGTGATATGGTATAGAAATGAGTTGAGGCAGTAGGTAATAATGTTGAGTTAATCAAAGAAATCAACAAAAAAATAAGACATGACTTATGATATGTCTCATTTTTTTATTTGGACTATTTTGTTCTTGATATCTTGGGTGAGGTATTTTACATCTTGCCACTTTATACTTTTTGTTATCTTTTGAGTTTATTTCTTTTTAGGCAATTCTGTTGCTCTTTTTAATGTCCTCCTTAGTAGGTATTTTTTGTTGTCATGTTTGTTGTTGTTTTGAGTTTTTTTTGTTAACTCGAGTACATGTAGTTCATGTCATGTTTTATTTTTCTTATTTTTGCTTTAATCCTTATGATCATTGACCTCTGATTTTTCTCAATCTTATTTTCTTATTCACCTTCTATGAGTTCTACCTTTTCTTGTTCAACCACCTGCATAATTATTTCTATTAACTATGTATTTAGCTATTTATTTTAATTTTCAAGACTTATATTTGCATTCTTCAATGTGTCGATGACCATTTTGAGATTTTTTATCTGTTTTGTTATGTTGGATAGTTATGCTTGGAGTCGTATATTTTTATGTGTAAGGTTTGTGATTATTTTTTTATTTTATTATAATTATTGTTTTGACCGCTAAAGTTTCTTTGTGAGAGACTTCAATTCATCAGTCACTTCATTTATCCTACTCTTTACACTGAAGAGCTGGTCCCTTAGCTGTTGTATTTCATTTTTGTCTTATTATGAGTGTTTCTTATGGGATGGTGCAATATCTGTAAATTAGTCCAGTTTTATTATTCATGATTGAATTATATATTAGGTCATTCATGTGTTGTTATCACTTTTTTATTCCTCAAATTGAGAGGGTATGATTTATGTTTTTGTTTGCTCATGGTATTCAAATAGTTGTAGTTGCATGTTAAGGTTGTAAAGGAGGTGTATTTCTTCACTTGTTAGCTCAAGTTCTCTATTGATGACCTGAAACATAAGAATAGTTCCTTGTTAGTGTAATTAATTAATATGTTTCTGTTTTAGTGAGAAACAGTAATATGAAGATACAAGACTAAGTGGCAGCATAACAATAATATGGATAAAGGATTAAAAATGAAACACAATAAATAGATAAAATGAAGTGTGATTAAAGAAAAAACTTTTAAAAAATAATGTATTACTATTTCTACAAAAAATAGTAACATTGTGTAAATAATAACATTAAGTAAATTTAGAAATAAATTAACAAATCAAGTGTGATTAATAATAAAAATTAATAAAAAATAATATGTTACTATTTTCAGAACAAATAGTAACATGTTATTTTGTTCTAATACATACTTCTGTTTAGTTTGAAACAGTAACACCAATAATAAAATATAATAAATAGACAAAATGATACATGATTAACAATGAAACTCTCGACAAAATAATATATTACTATTTCATGTGAAAATAATAATAAAATGAGATATTATTGTTTTATATGGAAACAATAACATCGAATAAAAACTGTGAATAAACTGATAAATTAACCATAATTAACATTAAAAATTGATAAAAAACTTGTTACTATTCTTAAAATAAATAGTAACATATTTTCTTGTATTGATATATTTTTGTTTTCAGAATAAATTGACTTTTTCTAAAGGTTACATGAAGCTGGTTGATAAATTAATCCCTCAGTTGACGTGTGAAGAGTTTCAGGTTCCATTTAAGGTATCTTGATACTATTTGAATATGATGCCCATTAAGCACATTTGTTGTCTCACACAACTAATACTATTGATAATACATTGTACATTTTGTTATATTAATTTTCAATTAAAGTTGTATTTAAAAATGAAGTAATAAAAGGACATCTTTGATGTCATTAACAAAAAATCTGCTAAAAAATGAATATATTACTATCTGTAGAATAAATAGTAACATGTTGCTATTTAGTATTCATATAGTAACATGTGCTAAAAACTAAAAGTAAATAAGCGAATCAAATATCCAGACAGTAATATGCATAAAAAAAACTCAAATTACATAGAAGAATCAAGTGTCACTAATAAAAAAATTATCAAAGAATAATATGTTATTGTTTGCAGAAATAAATAATAACATCTTACTATTTAGTATGTAGACAGTAACATGAACTAAAAATTCAAAATAAATGGACAAATGAAGTTACACTAACAATCAAACTACCAAAAAATATAGGGTGACTCTTTACACACTAAATAATAACATAAACGAAAACTGCAAAAAATATATAAGAAAAGTGGCAAGAACATTCAATTAAATGAATAGAAATGAATAAAGATAATATTAAAGAAAAAGACATGAAGGAAAAATAAGTTTGACAATTGTAACTTATTGGCAATAGCATGACACAGCTAGTGACATTTAGTGGGTTATCCCTTCTAATTGAACTCATTAGTTACTCGTGTATGTATTGAGACCATCCATATTCTGCTATGTCATCTATCTTCTCTACATATTTGAAGTATGACCAAGCCAGTGTGAAAGCTCTATTTGGTATAAATAGGGTCACCATCAACATCAACATTATAAGGTGCAAAACATCCTAAACATCTGTCTTTGATGTTCTTTCCACTGCCTTTGGAGTGTATTGAATATTATTAGTTTTGTCATGCATCATTAGCCATAGAATCATCTTGTGTCTAAATCTAATTATGGCCTCTCGCCAAATACTGTGTTGATAAGGTGTTCTCCATCTTTTATTCTAAAAATTAACTTTACTGATGTAGGTGTTATTCTCAGATATTCACCCCCAATTAGGAAATGTTTATTCTTGTGTGAGAAGTTGGCAATTACTAATTGTATTTCTTGATCACTCTTCTAGCATATATTGCGATCAAGATTCTTTATTATTATTACATTGACGAGAATCCAAAAGAGGTTTTGTTGCAACACCAGATTAGACCTGCATTGCTGGAATCTTGGAGTTTCTTCTTCAGCTTGTTCTATTTGTTTAGATGCTTTACGACCTTTTTGTTCAAATAACTTGACAAACCAAGCATTATTAACAACAAAAACTAATAAAAAATTATATTATTATTTTCAAAACAAATAGTAACATGTTATTTTCTTCTAGTGACATATTTTTGTTTTGTCTAAAGCAGCAACACCAAGCAAAAACATTATAAATAAATAAAATCAAGTATGATTAACAATGAAATTTCAAGAAAATAATATGTTACTATTTCTTGTGAAAACAGTAATATCAAATAAAATGTTATTGTTTATTGTAGAAACAATAGCATCTAACACAAATTAGGAATAAACTAACAAATGAAACATAATTAATAGCAAAACTAATAAAAAAGTAACATGTTACTATTTTCAGAATAAATAGTAACATGTTATTTTATTGTGGTGACATACTTATGTTTGTTCTGAAACATCAATGCTAACAAAAAAACACAAGAAATAGATAAAATAAAGTATGATTAACAATAAAACTTCAACAAAAATAACATGTTATTATTTTTTGTAGAAACAGTAACATCAAATAAGATGTTACTATTTTATATAGAAATAATAACATCCAACATAAAGTGGGAATAAATTAACAAATTAAGCATGATTAATAGCAAAACTAATAAAAAAGCAACATGTTATTATTCTCAGAATAAATAGTAATATGTTATTTTATTATGGTGTTGTTTGGTCTAGAAATAGCAACACTAATAAAAAATACTATAAATAGACAAAATGAAGTATGATTAACAATGAAACTTCAAGAAAATAATGTTTTACTGTTTTATCAAGAAACAATAACATCAAATGATATGTTACTGTTTTATGTGAAAATAGTAACATCCAACATAAACTAGGAATAAATTGATAAATTAAGCATGATTAACAGCAAAATTGATAAAAAAGTATATTATTATTTGGTATCAGAGAAGTAAGGTGTTTCTGTGTGCTTCTATGTGAATAGAATGCTAAAAAAATAAAATAATATATATAGTGCCATATTTCTATTTGTCATACAAGCAGTTATTATATGTGATTAATGACAACAACATGTAATAAAACAATGTCAGGCATGTTCATCATTCTAACTTATAGGGTTTCGATTCAACATACATATATATATACACACCCATGCAAACAGTAACATTTTTTTATCAAGTTAATTGCAAGATAATCCCTATACTCAAATCAAGATTAGTAGGATATGGGTTTATTTGTTGACGACCCATCCTAATATTTCTTATTTGTGCGAAGTTATTGTTTGCAATTGATTTTAAGCTTTTAAAGTATGGAAATGTTGATTTCCAATTGTTCAGTGTTGTTTGGTGCAATTTTCTGGTGATTCATACGGTGTCTTTGTTCAGTCTGTCGAGTTTCTTCACTGGTATTGCACTTTGATAGAATGCAATTCATTTTTTCTATTTCATGTCTTTGGTTCTTCTCAGGATGCACTACAGTGTGTCATTTTGTCTTTTGGGCAATGTGGTAATTTGATCTTGGCAGCTATACTTAAATGAAAGAAAGTACACTTGGAGTACCTCACTGCAATAAATTACATCAAATACTATCAGCCTGGATTTTTTCCTATAACAATTGAATTGAATTTGTTAAGAAGTAATTTAGTTAATTTTTTTATATATTAAGTCTAAGTATAAAGAGAAAAATAATTAAAAATTAATTTTTTACCTATAGTTAAGCCTATATATACTCACATTAAATGTGAGTTTTATGCTAAGCTACCCGTATTGTCCCCTGATCGTAGGTTGCCTACATTATTCATGTTCATAAAGCTCATTTTACGTGTATAACCAGGGGGAGAGTGCAAGTTCGAGTTAAAAGTGACTTATTCTCAATAATAAACATTCTAACATATGCTGCATAGAAAATATCAAGTTGATCAAATTAAATCAATATAAATTATTAGAGAATATTAATGATACTTGCCTTCAGTATTTTGTTTGGAATTAGTCGATTTTGCTTTCAAATTAGTTCTAAACACTTTTTTTGAAAGGTTTTATTATGCCTTTCACTACATCAAAATTTTATTATTTATCCCATATTATAATTAAGATTCAATAATTGATTTTCTATGCATATATCTTATAATTTAACAACTCATACCATTATTTAAATTAGTTTTGACCATATTGACTTAAAAAAATTCCTAAGCTTCAGTTGTTTAGTTCTTCAAAAACAACATGATTAAATAATAGTATTAGTTAGTGAGTTTGTTTCTATAAAATAGAGTTGTATAATGAGTGGAATAAGTTTAAGTGAATTAGGCTTGTACGACTCTTCTTGTATAAGCTTATATTTTTAATAGCTAGAAAAAATTAGGCATGCCTCGCTTAAAAATTTGCTTCCATAAGTTCATGAACTTGCTTGTATAATTTATACTCTATTAATTATATTGAGTTAAAATATTAAACTTTTAAGATATTGAATAATTCTCATTAAAATTAAAAATATATATTTTATATATAACAGTAATGATTGGAGTTAGCTCACATAATTTATAATCTATAAATTGCATCTAATTAAATTATTAAACTTTTAATATAGCATATCATTTTTGTTATAATTAAAAAATATTATACATATAATAAATATTCGTGGGCTTGTTTGCATTCATGCAGGGCTGCTGCACAGGTCTTGATTTGTGTGGACCTGCGTATTTAAGCCCGTAAGAAATGTAAACCTAAAATTTTGTTTGTCCCCTCAATACTCTTATTATCTGCGGGTTGCAAGCCAACTCTGCATTCCTACTATAAAACCTGTGTGGGTTAGGGTATCTTCAATCTTACACGGATTTGATGTCTGGGTTAGTGGATCTTGCTGTCGTCCCCCAAAAAAAAAAAAATAATAAAATAAAGTAAAATTGGAGAGTGGGGTGGAATTCATAATTCACTTGGTCCATTAGAAGCGGGAAACCATCTCAACCTTCCAGAGGCAAAAAGGCCAGAAAAATATACACCACCATTTACTTCCGAAAACTTCATAGCTCTTCCATGAGCATGAGCAGTGTCATTTGTAGAATTGATTCTTTTACACTTTTTTATTTGAATTTGGCTTCTCATATAAAAAATATGTTCCTAAACTAACTGATTAAATAATAGTATTAGCGAACAGTAGGTTTGTTACTATAAGATCTGCGAGGCCTCCGATCCGGTGTCTGAAGTGAGCTTGATATGAACTCTGAAGAGATGTGAGTCACCTTCCAAACTCCGCCCTCTGGGGCTCTCTCTTCTTCGTCGTGCTTCCAGGTGAGGTAATTCCTTCATTACTCACACCCTCCTCATCAACTCAACCTTTTGTTTTCTGTGTAATTTCTAGCTCATTGTGTGTGTGGCCTCTCGTGTTTAATAGCAGCGAAGATTGAAATTTACTTTTTCTCTTCAACGTCAACCGATCCTTCCCTCGAATTCGTGCTTCCGCTGGATCCTTTTCCTCTTTTGACACTCGTACCTCTAATCTCTCTATCTTTAATTATCATAACCTGCAGTTGCTAGCTTAAGAATAATCTGCACAATTTCTCCTTTTTTTCTTTTTTCAGCACAGTTTCCCCTTTTGTCGTGAGTTCAATTCGATTAGTCTTCTAGTTCTACAGTTATTTCTATACCGATCTCTACATTGGTTTACAGTATTGGGGCGAATGGTCAATGCATCTGGGTTTTTCCCTCCTTCAGTTCCTAGGCTTAGAGGAAGATTTCAGCCTGCCATAGGCTTTAATCGATCTCGGTTTTACTCCTTCGATGGAATCCCCAAGAAATTTTTTTGCTTTAGCGCCATTGAAGGAGCTCAGAAGCACGCTTCAAGTGTTTCCTTTTCCGAATCCCGGACACCCAGGTTGCTTTACTTTCATTTAGTTTTTCTGAGTTGTAAATCGAGATGTATATATATATAGATTGCTTGTCAAAATGGTCCGCTATTGGTGTCACTTAATTATATAAAAGGCTGCAATTTTAGAGAGATATCATTTATTGAAGTTGGATGGAATATAAAGGGCAATTTAGGATCCCTTCTATTAGTAAATCAAGAAGGCATGTGAGTTATGAAATTGGTGTTTGTAACTGAAACCTACGTTTACACTCTAGTCTTCGCACAATTGATATGTTGGCCTAGCTAATTGGAGTCCTCAGGGTTTTGTTATTGTACGAGGACATGCTGTTTTTAAACCGACACGAGAATCTCACCCAAAAAATTGATGTCATTTTAGGCTTTTTACCCCCAGTGTAACTCATGCCACAAGCAGTGGATAGGGTATCTACAAACTTCACCTCTTTTATAAGTTTGAAAAACTTTAGCGCATAACCTGCATCAACAGAATTCTACAACCATACTAAATCTCATGAAAATAGCAAGGCATCACATTACATGGCTGTAGAATATGGTTCTGGGACTTAGAAACAGCTCTGAGGGTTATTGGTGAAATTTATTATGGGGGCTGTATGTCCTCTATATCATTTTAAATTTAGATATTGCACCACAGAATTAGATATCAACATTTTTCCTCTGTTCTAATATTAGAACCTCACATATAAGTTACACACACACATAAATATACATATATTTTTTTCTTGGTAGATTATGAAATTAATTTAGCCCGCTAATAATAACCTAGGTTCCAATCAAAACTAAAAATTAATTAATAACCAAGTAATGCATATTCTTTATACATGTCGAAAGCCTTTTGAGTTGAGGTCATTTTCTCTAGAGGATACGTTTATATTTTAATCAATTTGGTCTCTCTTGGAAAAAATAACCTCAACATTATTTCTTTTTCAACTTCTAAAGGAATATTACGAAATAGTATTAATTAAGAAATTAAATTTTAATATTTTTATTCAATGGTTTTTATAAGTTGTTTTTTAAATGAGTTGTTCATCAATTTTTTTGTTAAAGGTTTACTAATTAGTTACATTTTTTTAACTCTATACATAGGTAAAAAAATTTTAATAACATAAAAAATTAGAATTTTTTTTATATATAAAGGAGAAATATGTATTCTAATATTCAAGTCAATAAAAAATATATCTCACCTACAATAAACAAAAAAAGTTTAGTTGTCCACCAAGCTCCCTAGTAGTAACATGTAAAAAATCAATGAAAGCCATGCAATGCTATAGGAAATTCCTAGCAATTGCTATTTGTTTTTATAATTAAGAACAAATATGTTAAAAATATTTTTATATGTTAACTAATCATTAATTAAAATTATTATATTAAATACTGAAGCCTTATACATTCATAAAATATTATCTAACATGCTTGATTATCATTTTTTTTGTAATATATTTTCTAGGTATTTTTACAGAAAGAAGAGAGCAAAAGGAAGTGGGAGGAGGACAAGGAACAAAATGACAAGTCCAAGGAATTAAAAGTTTTTGGAAACTTTTCCTCAACAAAAAAAAAAAGAAGGTTGGAACATCATAATAGGATATTTGATCCATTATACATAAGATATTAAATGAAGGGATCATTTCATTATCTTTGAGTAAGGATGTTATGGTATACATTAATGATATTCTTTTGTCCAATGATCTTATCTCATAACTTTTGAATGAGAAGGAGTTAAATATTTCCATTTTCATAACTTGAATTAGGTATATTTATTTTTACCCCTTAAGTTTTTTTTAGTATTTTGCACATATTAGACAGTATGACTTGTAATGCTCATTTATTTTGAAAATTATAAATACTTTTACTATGATGTTGAGGGGAAAAACTTAGTTTTCTACTTTAATTTTCTAAATCCAAATAGGGTGCATAAGTTAGGGATAACCTCAGAGTTTCAAAATGCATGCATAAACAAAATCATGGCATTCAATAAGAAATGATAATGTTACATGATACCATACTACAAAAGATATGTAGGTGCAAAAATAAGTCTTAATTTAGCTTTAGTTATATTTGTTTCCTTTGTTGCTTTGCTTTGATATTAATAACGTTGTAGTTGTCACTGGGTATTGAGCATAGTTTATCCAAAGTTAAATATGATTTACTAGTTTAACCCATTAGGGCATGAATCATGCAAGAATTGGAAGAAATTATTAATAAAGGCAATTAACATATACTATAGGATGCAAAGCTCTACTAATGTTTATGACGTTGAATGGGTGGTAGTAAAGGTAACATTCATATACATGTTAAAGTACCTAGTATAATGATTAATCATTATTACATGAAATTGATATTGTTTTACATTGATTTGTTACACTACCCTAAATAAGAAGGTAACTTGGAGTCTGGATATTATGTATGTAATACATGGCTAGCATGATTAAGCATATGAAAAGCAAACAAAAGGCCTAATAAAATAATTTATTTGAATTTTAGTTGGATAAATACTTATGAAAAATATGTAATTATACCTTCTTATTAAATTTTAAGTGTAAACATGTAATTATTCAAAGGAAACACAAGATCCTATAATGCAAAAAATTTATCAATCTTGTAAGAGGAATAGATTGTATATATATTGAAAGAGATATAAACATTGGCATGAGGGAGCGTTGCCAAATGTAACTTTATAGGGTTCAATTGTAAATGAATATATATATATATATATATATGATTTTGCTTTTAAGCAATTACTTATAAATGTATATATTATTTTATATACATTATGAAAGTTATTTATATATGTTATTGTATGATTTAATGTTGTTTAAAAGGTGATGATGCTTTTTTCCATTAGCAAGTGTATTTATCTTACTTTTTATGTAAAAAGTTTGGCTTTTGTTTTTAGGGTAGTAATAAAGGTACATTTATAAAAAATAGTATACTACATTAGTTGTTTATTAATAACTGGCATGGATAATTTACAATATCAATTTTATAACAATAATCAATGTGAAAAAGTAAAATTATGTTTGAGCAATTAAAGTAATAAATTTGATAAAGTGAAATTTCATGTCAATTTTATTATACAACTGATGTTGAAAAATAAAGCTACCATTAGGCTTATGATATCAATTTTAATTTATAATTAATGTGGAATACTTAAATAATATCATTTTGCTCTTTTCCAAATTATTGAAAAGGAAGGCAATAATTGAAATTGGAAGTTTGTTTTAATGCTTAATTATAGATATATTACAATGCAAGCATTTTCCTTGCAAAAAAAAAGAATGTTTTATGGAGTGATTAACTAATTAATTTTTTTTTATAAGTAGGAAGTCTGTTGCAACCTCTTCACTTAAAATGTTACTTTATCTTGAGTTTAACTATTTATTTACTCTTGCTAGCATCTTTTTCTTAATGTTAAGGTCTATTTGAATGTGTCAGTTCTCCTTTAAACTTAATTAAAAATATCTACTTATGGTGTATTATATTGATTTATTTGGATTCCTTGCCTTTAATTTCATTATTTAGGATTTTAGATAAACTAAGTTTCTTGAAGAAAAGATAATAGATTTCTTCTTTACAAAAGTAAATTTAATGGTTATTTTCATACAAAGAATCAAGATGACATGAGCGATTCAAATAACACAAAATATCACCAATATTGAGTGGTATAAGTTAAGTAATAAATTTTTTTCTAATAGGAGCATATTGTATTAATATTTTACCTATAATATTAATTATGACATCTTTGTGCCCATGTTTTGCCACAATGTAATTCACAAATTTTTCTATCAATGGTCATATCATTAGAAAATAATATAAGTTCTTCTTTTTTAATATTTATTTGTAACTTTCTAGTTTTTGCAACATATATGTATTATATGTCTTCTCCTATTTGAACCTAAATAAAAGCAATGTTCTTCATCCTTTTTTCAGTTTATTATACTTGAAATATTAATTTTATCTATAAGGATATTGACATAAGGCTTGAAATACTATTGTTATTGCTTGTATAGTAATATTAGTTACTAGATTCTATAATTATGTTATATAGTAATATAAATTATTGAATTTTGTAATTAGGTTTAGATATTAGTATAGAGGCAGTGGGATTTAAGAAATTTTTTTGAGGATTAAAAAAACTAGAAAATAGCATTTGTTATTTTATAGACTCATTGTCTTATTACACATCAAATATTGGTTATTCAAAAAAATTGACATCTTAGTCAAATTTTAAGTTATGCAAAATTAATTATTAATATTGGTTACGATACCGATAAACTGACATTGTATTTTAATTATTCAATAATATACTCGCACTAAACATCTATGTTTTCTATAAAAAATTGACATTATTATAGCTATTTAATATAAGAAATTAACATTGAATATACAAAATATCAATAACCCTAGTATAAATATCAGATAGTAACTAATGTGAAATATGTTAAACAACTAATATTAAATAACATTTTTATAGTAATGAGCTGATGTTATAACATAAAGACGCCGATTCTTAAAAAGAAATCGATACGATTTATATGTTTTGTTATAAAGCATTGGAATATTATGCTTTTAACAAAATGTTTTGTACATAACAAAATGTTCTATTTTTCACATGCTTATACGTAAAACAAATGCACTTAAGAAAATTCTTTTATTGAACAGTTGTTTTTAATTGCTTTAAAGAGAAAGAAAGTGACATTTTTAACTTATTATACATTGAAATGATCATCTATTAAAAAATAAAAATCTATTAAAATGTAGAAAGTTATGAACATAAACAAAGACATATATAAGAAAGGAAATAATGAAGAATTATGAAATTACAATTTTATTTAATTTTCATAAGCTTTTTTACGTCATTATATCAACAAAATACAATAAATTAACTTTTTATTATATTTATATCATTGCATTATTAATTACTGCAATAAAAAATTAATTTTGTATATATAATATATAATAGATATGATAGTTTAATGACTTAAATTATCATACCTATTATACACTATATATACAACTTGAGGTATACAACTTAGTAGTACAACAAATACATGAAAACACCAAGTTGGAGGGAACTTAAACTGTTACGCTTATTTTTTCATATTAGTAATATTGAGATGAGAGCCTTCCTCTACCCTCATGTAGACATTAGGGTAAATAGAGAATTTCATCTTAATAATAACAAATATAATAATATTTATCATTATGTTCCATCAATTATTGGTCTTGGTAATATATTTACCCCTTTACTAATACTAGAGTTAGAACGAATTCAATGTTAGCCTTTTATTCCATTTCACGAAGCTTGATTAGTGATGTTGTGGATTATATTAAAGGATTTGTCTTTTCTTTAGTATCTTAAGTTTCATATATTTATCTTTTATTAAAGAACACACATTGTGAGACATGAGATATTAAAGATAAGGCAAGTCTTTTAAGAAGATTTACAACATACTTTAAACAGCCTTTAAGAGATGGAATCATAGAAAAAGGGGGCTATCTTTGAATCACAACTAAACTCTAGAATTGTATAATAAAAGTTAAGACATCTTAAAGATATTTCAAATGAAAAGTAAAGTACAATTATAGGAAATAAAAATATTACATGTTAGTTATTAATATATAACTAATATCTTAAAAATAATTCTTTTATATTAAATCCGTTGATATACCATATAGATATTGGATATTTGAAAATTTTATATTGTAAATGTTTACCTCATGAATGTCATGATGCATTTTAAATGAGTAGATAGTTAAAATATAAATAATATTCACTATTTTCAATAACACCATAAATAGAAACATTAATTATTTTTAAATAATCTTTTGACATCAATTTTCATGTACAAGCAATGTAAAAAACACTAATATTTTTTTATAGTTTCTAATAAAATTATAAATATAATCATTAATTGATTGTTGACATTTATTTAAATATTAATTTAATTTGAAATTAATGTTTAAAATATAAATATTCTTTACTATTTTCTATAATATCGTAAAAACAAATATTAATTGATTATTGACATTCCCTTAAATGTCAGTGTAATGTATATTTGACATTTAATACTTTACATGGTATTCATTTATATGACAATTTATTGAAAATTAATGTGGTATTTATATTTAATGTTAGTTTCTTGTACAACCATTATCTTAGGTTTTTTTTATGTCAAACTTTTCATCTTTCATTAGAAAATAATGCTTTATAACATCACTTTATTATTTTAATCAACACGATAAGTTGTAATTATTTTTAAAAATGTCACTACATTATTATATTTGTCAATTTTCACTTTAACCAATGTAAATGAGATGACATTAAAGAATAAATTTGTAATAGTAGATATTCTCAATAAAGGAAATTAAGCTCGTGTTACAATCTTTCTTCCTTTATCATAATTTTTTTTATTGTGTTTTCTTGATAAAATTTTTACTAAGGTAGATTATTCATTAATAGATGATGTACTCTTTTTTCTTTACCAAAATCTTTTTCTGTTAGGTTTTTCTTAATGAAGTTTTAATGAAGTATATTCTTTATAAAATGGATACTTAATGGGAGTGTTATAAATATTTATTTATATGAATGTCTATAAAATATTTTTTATTTATCTATTAATTATTGTAATTAAAATTTACTTAATCTCTTATTATAACTAACAATAGATAATTATCAATAAAAAATAATTATTAATTGAAAATAATTGCCATTACCAATTGTGATAATTATCACTTAGTGCTCGAGACATCTATGTTTGAAGGGTGTGAAAGGGTTTTATATATTCATAAATAAGATAAATTCCATTTTTTATTATATTATCTTCATATATTCCTTTATCATTCTAATTTTATTTTATAAAACACTAATAATTATCATGTTTTATCACTTATTTTATTAGTTTACCCCTTATAGTTATTAATTTTAATAACATTAAGTATAGATTATGCATTATGAAAGCATTTAGCTTAAATAACATGATGTTGTTTAAAAGTTTTGCCTTCCTTTACATCTTGGATTTAATACTAGGATCTTATATGAGTATGTCTAATAGTCTAATCATTCTTATAATTACAAAGAAAAAATATCTATTAGCTTGGATTCTTAGTTTTTGTTATTGAAAATTTTGGTTTAATTGAGTTTAATAATGAATTAAGGGAATTATTGTTATATCATTTTATTAACTTTTCTTTCTTATCATTTTTTTACTTAACTAAATAAAAGAAAATATTTTTTTCTTATTTTCTATCTTTTTAATTTTCTTTTCAATCAAATATAAAAAAATATATTCTCTCTCTTTTTTTTTCTTTCTAATGAATTATATAGTACCTTAGGTAAAGGTGATAATTTATATTCATGCATCACATTTGTATTATATAAAAAGCTAATAACCCCAATAATCTTAACTTCAACTTAATTTAAATGATAATTATATTGTATTAGATCAATCCATTTATTAAATATATTAAGATAGATCAACCTATCTAAGCCATTTAATAATTTCAATTAACAAAATTTAGATTATAAACTCCTTTATTAAAGTTAATTACTTATTATTTTTCATAAAAATATATTTAATCGTCAATAAAATACTTTTTAAAATTTTTTATTACCATTTTATTAAAACATAAATTTTATATTTTTATTATATATAATTATTTATAATTTATTTACATTAATTATTTCTCAAATAATAGTTTTAAAGTTTTAGCATAATTCTTAAATGAGTAATTTACAATCCTATCATGTCCTATTTATTATTTATACTAAATAGATTAATTCATTTATAACCCAAATTCATGTAAAGATTTCATGTTTGCATTGGGTTATTATAAAGTGTTAAAAATTGTTATCCTTATTCATAAAGTTTCATAATTTAGAATGATATAATAATCTAAAAAATTATTAGATTGAGATTATTTAATTATGTTATTAGCAAATAGATAATTATAATTAAATAGATTTGATTTAATAATTTTTAAATTTATTATATTATCCTCAATTTTGAAATTCAAGGAATATCTTAACCAACACCTTTCTTTCTTTTTTTTTATTTTCTCTTCATCTTCATCCCCTTCTTATTCCTTTTATGTCCACACCAAGTCTTAAAAAATTTAAAATATATAATAATCATTATATAATATTATATTAAAAAGTTATTAACCTACGTACAATTAAATTTATTGATATAAAGGTATAAACTCTCATGAAAATATTAGACTTGGTGGGTGGAAATGGGAGCAACGTCAACTTCAAAGCAAATCGAAGATGGCATGAGGGAGTAGTAGAGCAGGGAATCGGATCAGATAGAAAGAGACAAGATGAATGACATCTAAAAAATTTTAACATCTGGCGGTTCACGCAAACGGAGGAGAATAAAAGCTCCATTGATCTGAATTCACCTGTCTGCCACCGTATCCACCCAAAGATACGTTGCTGCGTACGGTTCAAATGTTTATTAGCACTAATTCAAGGGACGCGTTGCTTTGAATGGCCCACGCGCTGCTGCCCAGGGGACTCTTTCCTCTTTATACCGCCGCCGCTCTCCAATCGAATTTGGTCAATTGCGAATCCCATGTAAAAGGTACCTCCTATCAAGAAAAGCCTACTATTCGAATATAATAAAGCAAATTTTTTTAGAATGGGTTAAGGGTCAAAATCTTCGGATTGGATCTTTGGGGCCAGAAATATATGATACGTCTTTCTTTCATTTTCAAAGATCTGCGTCCTCCTTTTATGACATGATACCTTTCCGAGAACCACGAGAAGATTATATCTTATTTATGAAATCCATGCACCATGATTTTGAAGAGGATTATTACAATGAATTTTAATCTAATCTATATCAACCTTTTGTTTTTTGAGATTTAAAACAAAGTATAGTCACTAAACAGTTTTATTGTCAAGTCAAAACACGACTCCCTCAACTCAGCTTGTTGTTGAGCAAATCTAAAACGCATCGATGGTTGATGTTTTCTGCGAGTGTGAACAACGCTGTTTCCCTCACTATTTATAAAAGTAAGATATTGACAGGACAATCGAGAAGTGGGGCTGGGATAATCCTCCCTACTAGATTTGCAAAGATCTCGCAGATTTTTGATCCTCCGAATCTCCCAACTTTGTTACCTCTCTCTTCTCGACAAAAGCGCAAGCTGCCCCACTCACCTCTTTCCTTCGCATTCAATACAGCATCCTCTTCATTTTTCCATGTATAAGTCTTTCCTTTGACCCTTCCCATCTGCCTTCTTATTTTACTCTGTAACATTGACGCTCAAAGACCCCATTTTTTTCTGTTCTCTCCGAGACCCTTTTGAGTTAACGAATCTTAGATTGAATCATGTCCATTGCTGGTGATGTTTTGAGACAGAATATGCCGCAACTGTTGGAGGAATCGCCTTCGGGTTCTGGGGAATTGCATGTTCTTGCGGTGGATGATAGTCATGTCGATCGTAAAGTCATTGAACGCTTGCTAAAAATATCATCTTGCAAAGGTAAGTAGGCAAATGTCAATTTCGTGATTGTTAGTGTTTATATTGTCTTCTGGGTTGGATTGGATTCTGAAGCCAATTGGGGCTGGAATTTTGCAGTGACGGTAGTGGACAGTGGAACCAGAGCTCTGCAGTATCTGGGATTAGATGGAGACAAGAGTTCCAATGGTTTTAATGTAAGGAAGTTTGTCTTTAAAATCTTAAACCCATTAGATATATGCTTCTGGATATCAGGGGCCTAAAATTCATGTAGTCATGCTTATGTTGTTATTGATTTCTATGGTGACAGGGTGTGAAAGTTAATCTGATAATGACGGATTATTCCATGCCTGGGATGACAGGATATGAACTTCTCAAGAAGATTAAGGTCGGTTGTAATTCTTTATATTTGGTTTTTCCCAAGAGCCAAAAGAAAGCTCTACTAATTTTTGGTTAAAATTACATAGCCTATAGCTGAGCTTCCAAAGTCCAGCAAGGAAGAAATTCATTTCTTACCTTTTACGCTCTTCTATTTGCAGCAGGAATCATCTATCTTTAGAGAGATACCAGTGGTCATCATGTCGTCTGAGAATATATTGACTCGAATCGATAGGTATGTTCCTGATTTGTAAACCTTTCATTTTGCTTGGTATAGTTTTGATGAAACAACATAAGTGAATTTCTTAATAGATCCGATAATTTTTGCACTTTGGATTATGTTTGTAAATCACGCCATTGATGAGCCAAAATATCATGTCCACATAAGTTGAATCTGCAATAGTATTTGGATCTGAGAAAGCCTTTCAAATTTGAGTTGCAATTGGGAGTTTCTTCTGTTTATCTGATTATCTTCTCCTACAATTTTGTAGTTGCTTGGAGGAGGGAGCAGAGGAGTTTCTCTTGAAGCCAGTGAAGTTATCAGATGTGAAACGCATAAAGGATTTCATCATGAGAGGGGAAGGAAAGGGAAATAAAGAGAAAATATTATCTCAGAAAAGAAAGAGACAAGATGATTATAGTGCATCTCTATCAACTCCATGCTCAACCTTATCTCAAACCTGCGATCCATCATCATCATCTACACTGTCGGAAAAGAAATCTAGATTGCAGGCAGAGGTTGCATAGTTGTTCTTCAAATGCAGTTTTGTTACACGTAGTTCATATCTCCAAGCATTTGATGTATCTTGCATCTACTTGACTCTACAGATTTGCTGACATGAGCGCTAGGACTAGGAACGTTGGTGAGAGATCTGATTCAATTGGTTATTTTGCCCCCCCCCCCCCCCCCATAATTTTTTTCTGTTGATTTTGCCTGTGTATAGATGAAACTTTATTATTAGATTAACGTAAATTTGCTCCAAATGGGGGAAAATTTTGCTGTGCTCCGAGGTTGCAATCTAGTTTTCTCTATCTTTTTCATGTTTGCCGGCCTACAACATGTTCATTATGCAAAAAAAAAAAAAAAAGATCAATTAACAAGGTTTTGATCAAATCGTTATTCATGGCACAAGTGAGTCAAAACAAAATTGGGCGCCCATATCATGGAAAATCTAGCTGTTTTTCGCAGGGCAAATATTGGTTATTGTTATATTACAGTCACATATTGACCTGCACAACCTGCAGTAATGGGTACAATAAATAAGCAGAAGCACCTGAGAAACTATCAACTTTGAAGCCACCTCACTCGTATGCATGTACCAGCTGGACCAAGAGAGTCTTAAGATTCTATGATGTTTTGTTGTTGATGAGCATCAATCATGTACGGACTGAGGCGACCAGATTGAACAAATGACACTGATTATTTCTCTGTTTCTGTTTCCATTTTTAAGCAAGTAATACGATAAACTTAACATAATACATTTTTTACAATCAGACGAAGAGGCGGTCTGTGGAATTGAAGTTAATTTGGAATTACGAAGTAACTCTATTGCGCCAAGGCCTACTCTATTTGTAAATGAATAATTTTTTTATAGATGCCTTTAATAAGCATAAAAATAAAATAAACTAACAGAAATAAATGAAACTGACATAACATTATGGGTTTATTTATTTTCTATTTTTAAAAATAGAAGTTTCTATTTGACAAACTAATTTTATAATATATTTTTAGAAGTTATAATATCAAAAATGCAAATTAAAAATAGAAAAATAGAATTAAATTTTTGGTGCTTTCTTATCTTTTTTATTTTTATTATTGAATAAAAAATTTATTTATTTATTCATTCAAACATTTTTTATTTATTTTTATTTAAATTTTAAAAAAATTAAAAATAAAAAATAATTTCTGAGAATGAAAAAATAAAACATATCATAACAGAGACCGTGGATCTATTCTATCTGATACAGAATATGCCTTCCTATGGAGAGGTATGGCAGGATCGGCAGGCATGGGAACATTGTTATTTTATTTGTGATGGCTAATTTGGACTGGGTTTAGAATTTTAAGGCAACAGAAAAGTTGCTGGTCCAGTGAGAACAGTCAGTCCACCACCCATGTTTGATTCGATGAACATTACATTGGCCCAAACACTCGAAAGTCTTCGTCAACCTTTGTCTTCAAATGACCAAAAAGCTTGCTATGAACTTGACAATGCACCTTCTTTTAGAATGACACTAGCAACAATAATAACAGAGAGGATTCCAAATCTGCCGTAATTACTCCTCAAAAACATGGCTCATGGGAAAGTTGCAGAGATCATAGAAATGAAAGAAGAGAGGATAAAGCAGGCATTTGCGATGGCATGGAAAGCTCACGAGTCCCCAGAGAAGCACTTTCTTCTTAAAAGGATTCGCAGCAGCCTTAAGTCCAAGGAAGTTATCATTAGCTTTCCAGCTATTGGAGCTCCCAGAGATTGGTTTTCTGGAAGACCCTTTGGCCAAACCCAAATAAATCTTGTTTTATTTCCCTCACTGAGAAGCATTGGTAACGATGAAGCTGCTACAGTAAATGAAGCATTCCTGTCCAGATTTCAAGACATTATTGGCGAGTCTTCACTTCAAGCTAAGGTGCTTAACTGACAACCAATGAGTTAATTGGGCATACGTAGTTTTTTTTTCCTTTTGTTGTGTAAATAGATTTCCATTGCATATATTGGCATTTACATGTGTACTGAATCCGAACAAAGTGATTTACATTGATTGAGTTTGTCTTGTTTTGTTTCTGGTTTTCTTTACGTGGTGAATTGCAATGATGATTTACTGTCATTGTTTGGCTCATTATTCCGGTGACTTTGCTTGACAAAGACCAGTTCTTGTTAGCTTACATTAAATAATTAGGAAAGTGAGATTGGCAACATCAACAATCCAACTCAAGTCTTGACCACTTGATAGGAGATTCTTTGGTACAATCAATTCGAGGTGTAAGCATACTTTTGACTTGAAATCATAAAAAAAAATGACAATTCCATTCATTTGGAATTTAATTTAAACTCAGATTTATTTATGAAGAAGATAAAGGGGATTTGAAGGGGAATGGAGGTTTATCTTTTAATCTTTTTATTTTTGTTTATTTTTCTGAACGATATCTCTCCCTTCCCTCTCCATACCATAATGAGAAGGCCTAAAATGCTTTTGGTACACATCTCTGATGAAAGCATAGATTTGAATCTGCAGGTAGAGGAAGCAATGAAAAAAAAGAAACAACTGGTGTTTACAGGGCATTCCTCTGGTGCACCAGTGGCCATACTTGCAACACTCTGGGCCCTGGACAAGTATCTAACCCTAAATATAACCATGAACACCGATTACGTCCCTCCTCAATGTGTGACTTTTGGGTCTCCCCTGGTTGGTGATCATATATTTTCTCATGCTACGAGGAGAGAAAAATGGTCTCGTTACTTTTTTCACTTCGTCACCAGGTATGACATAATTCCACGAGCCTTGCTTGCACCTCTATCTTCGTTTGAGCGAAGATTTGATCCAATTCTCCAATTCTTTAATCCCAATTCCAAAGCTTTTGTGAACAAATCAATTGGAAAAGATGTTGTGGCTTCGGATTTCTACTTGGTTGTGATGACAGATGTGGCAACTGTCGCAAGCCATGCTGCCTGTAAGCTCATGGGAAAGACCAACGAGTTGTTAGAGACATTGACAAATCTTATTCACTTAAGCCCTTATAGACCATTTGGAACCTACATTTTCTGCACTGGAACTGGGAAGCTGATTGTCGTAAGAAACCCGGATGCTATTCTGCAGCTCATGTTTTTCTCTGCACAATTGAGCAGTGAAACAGAACTTGCTCAAATTGCTGATAGAAGCCTCCAAGAACATCTAACTTATGGCTCTGAACTTCGAAAATGCATAAATATGCAGAATATGGTGTACTTAGACCAACTTGAGGAGATTCCTTTGGCTTGGGATGGTTCAATTGGCAATAATACAACAATCAATATGGCCCTCAATGACCTTGACCTGGTAAGAACATTTTCTAAGCTCGAACGGATATGTAAAGCATTTGTGAGGAATGTGACACTCAATCACTCTTTTCTGTCACTACCCAATGCATTTTGTAAGTATCTAACTTGAATTATTCGTATTTGCTCATTTATGCACATGAATGTACTTAAGTGCATTAAGTTAAATTAGATTCATCTTACATAACAAACACTAGTTTCGTAAAACATCAAAGGCCAAACATCAGCTGTATACTTTTAAAATTAACATAACCTAGCATTGTTGGAAATTAACTCTTTGTATCTTTCTTCGAAATGGTTACAAAATCTCTTGTTAGTGTTTTTGTCTGGGATTTTAGAACACAAGAGCAAGACTGTGTCTCCGGGCTGCAGGAGAATCGGAGAAACAGAAATCCAGGAACGAGGCTAAGATCAATGAGATGAAAGCTTACGTAGAAACAAAAATAAAGGAGCTGGAGAAGTACAAAGACATGTGCGAGGTTCAAAAAGCAGGATGCTACGACGCCTTCAAAATGCATGAAGATCATGATGACTTCCAAGCAAATGTGAAGCGGCTTGAAATGGCAGGTGTGTGGGATGAAATCATAAAAATGCTAATAAAGTATCAACTACCAGATGAATTTGAAGGCCGCCAAGAATGGATTGAGCTTGGAACAGCCTTTCGCCGCCTTTTTGAGCCTATAGATATTGCTAACTATTACCGCCAATTTCTTAGGCACACAGAGGCAGGACCTTACCTGGGGAGGGGCAGGCCCAAACGGTATAGATATCCACAGAGATGGCTGGAACATGCCAGGAGGATACCAAAACAAGATAAATCGGAATCCACATTCTGGGCCGAGGTTGAGGAACTTTGCATCAAGACTAGTAGTAACAACATGTCGTTTGAAGATGTCAAACAAGACGTTCTGAAACTTGAGAGACAAGTAAAGATATGGATTGACAAGAAAGATCTAGGCAGGGATGTCTTCTTAGATGGTTCGACTTTTGTTAGGTGGTGGAAAAGTTTACCCGACCAACACAGAGAAGCATCCTGCATTAGATATCTCATTTACGAAACAAACCAGTGATGCTGGTTTCCTTTCTCTCTCCATTTTTCCCCCTCTAATTTCCTAATCCGATGGTCTTAGAGATCTGGTTGGATTGCGCAAATATTGTTAGGATGAGATGATCCTGCCAAGTGGAAAATCTTAAAGGAGAGACAGATTACTTTGTGACACTATCGGCAGCGACATTACAAAAGCAAATTCAGATGCTTAATTGCTCATAATCGCAGAAGTTCCACCCCTGCTTACCAATTGCTTCATATACCACTGTAACGACTGAGTGTTATTAATAAATATTGGAACAGGAAAGAATAAAGGAAAAAATTATGTTTTTTTGGTAGGTAAAAGTTTAAGAGTAGGATAGTTTGTTCTATTCCAAAATCAGGATGTATCACTAGCCTCTTAAGTGTTCATACGGATGGCATAATCTGTTGAGATGCTATGGGAAGAGAAATATTTTACCTATATGTAACTTTAAGACTATACATAATATGTAACAAACATGGTAATATTATGGACAGATCTTTGGTTTGCATTTTGGGCCACGGATTCGTGATTCATGAAGTATGTTACTTTATACACTTGCAAATATGATATGCAACATGCTTGGCTTTAGCATCCGCGAGTTTCTAGGAAACTTACCGTGAATCATCAACCTTGTTTGAGGACATAATCAAAAACAGAATTTTATTTCATTTTTAAATGAATTTTTTTAATATAATATTTGAATTTAAGTAAAAAAAATTATTTCATTTTATTTGTAATTTTTATTTTAATTATATTTTTACCCTTATAAAATCTATCCAATTTCGTAAGTATTTTATTAGAATTCATTTAATTTAACCTAAAAAATATATTATATGAATAATTTATCCTTTCTTTAACATTTTATTTAGCATGATACCATTAAAATCTATTTTGTAATTAATTTTTCAGTATTTTTCAATATATTACAAATAAAATAATTTATTCACAAATGAATTGAAATTATTATTTTTAACAAAATTATCAAATAATAAAATTTATTTGTAAATAAATTAAAATCATTTTTATTAAAATGAAATGAAACCGATTCTAGAAATAATGTATGACAAATGAACCCTAAATGAAAAAACAATAGCTTTTTGGGTGTATATAATTGCCCCAAGTCTTCGTCAACAATAATAGTCTAATTACTCAGCATCTAACTAGTCTATTACTTCTGCAGAGTCCTATGAATAATCCAACACCGACCCATCTTTTGAATAAAAATATGGTAAATGACACTCACTTTTCTCAAAGTTCAATTTAAATATATTTATATCTCTCTTATTTTAAAGAATATATATTTACTTCCCTTATTTTTCAAAAGTAAAAGAAGTGAATGTATGTTAAAAACAAAATAGAAGAAGGTTGAGTATTTATGAAAAAGAAGGTTAGTATATATTTTTGAAAATAAAAGGGAAACAAGATTAAATTTTAAAAACAAAAGTGATTCATCCTAAAAATAAATGAACAGGAAAATATGATACCCATGGTATATCTTTGACAATATGACATCGTACATGCCCTCCTATCAGAAAGTATGCCAACATTGCCAATATTGATAGATCATGGGTTGTTAATTTAATATAGGGATGTTAATTTTTTAACATGATATAATAATTTGACATAAATACTGTAAGTTTATATAAATTTGGGTTGAAATATCAATATGTTCAAGAATTTATATTAAAATTTTAAAAATGTTATTTAAAAAATATTTAATAATTAAATTATAAATAAATATATAATAAAATATAAAATTTTTATTTTAATAAAATAATATTTTATTGATAATTAAAAATATTTTTATAAAAAAATAAATAATTAAATTTAATAATTAATTTTATAACATAAATTTTATTAATTAAAATTATTAAATAAATTAATCAAATAATTCATTTTGATATGTTAATAAATGGTTGACGAATATGAGTTCCCACCTTCAATTTTATACTACATTAGAATATAGGGACAAAATTGAGTTCTAAATCATCTATATTCATAAAAGAATCATAATGTTGTTTTTAATTAATAATCATTGATTTTTGTTCAAAACTCAATTTTAGGATCCTCCTTCAATGCATTTTGCACTATATAAATCCTGAAAAATAATTGAAAATTTTAATAACATGAGTAAAGAATATCTAACTACAACTTTTAATAGATTAACATGAAATGTATTTATTTTTTGGTGGATTTTCTTTAAGCATCTAAAGGATGCTAATCACTAAGTAGTTGAAGCATTAAATCACCTACATAATCAAAGATTGGAAAATAAAATTATAGAATTGGATTAATATATTTATATATGATTGGCCATGAGAAAAATGGACATTTTTTCTTCAAAAAAAATTAGAATCATAGAAAAAAAATCTAAAAAAAAACTTTGAAATGATTAAACCATTTGCATGTACCAAAATTGGACACATTACAATCTATTTTACAGGTTACCATACTGCATGTTAATTGTTAATTTTATAGTCAAATCAGCTGCACTTTTTAAAAAGAATAAAAACAAAATATTAACTAACCATTAGTTATGTAAAGCCAATGCAATGATAGAATGGTCATAATTATAAGCAAATTATAGAGTAAATGTTGATACATAAGGAAATTATTAATTAATAAAGTTGACAATTCATAATTGGAATAGTGAAATTTTATAAGCCCAAGTTAATTGAAAGCCATAATGGTTCAACCTAGATTGAGAACTCTATATAATTTACCTCCAACACAATAGAACATGATTAAATTATGAGTTAAGGATAATATAAATATACAAAGAACTTAGCAATTAATTTTGATTTAAACCTAGGCATAATATATTAATGAATGGGCTAAAACTCATCATATTTCTAATTGGAACTGAATTTTTCCTATAGGATCAGTTGCTTCATTAATAATAAAATCACCAACACCTATAACTAATCATCTATACATGTACAAGCCACTCAAAATGCATGAAGCAAGATTATAGCAAGGTAGAGAGGTGTTTCATTGCCTATATAGCTTTGGGACACCTTAAAACCTAAAGCTATATAGAAAGTAAATTATTTGCTTTACCTACCTAACATCATAGCCATGCAAAAAAGGCTTAACCTAAGCAAATCACTTCCCTAAGTTTTGGATGCAAGAACTTAGCAGCCAATGTACAATGCATGCAAATTAGGAGGAGATAGTTAGGTTAAAAAACTTTGCAACTATAATGCCACCTACTATTGCTATATTTTTATAAATAATTTGTTTGTGTGAGGCAAAATATTGAAATAAAGAAATTGAATGCATCAACTAAAAAATAAACTAAAAGAAAATAGCAACTAACTTGTTAAAATTAAAATTTAAGAATAAAGTTAGCCAAAACCATATTAGACACAATTCTAAGCTTGTAATAACAAAAAATTGCCAATTCAATTATGATCTACAACTAAATTATATGTTTTTATAACAAAATTTTAATAATAGTACATATAGCAACAAGTTAATTACTTAATCATTCAAAAAGATAATGCTACATAGTATGAGGAAATAAATATATGAGATCTAAATGATACAAATTAAAGAGGAAAAGTCTTCTTAGAGAACAGGGAAATTCATGCATTACCATAAAAGGATGCTTGTAAAAAACAAATAAACATTCTATAAAAGAATATAAAACAACTAATGGAAAGAAAAATAAGGAAGATTAGTTACCTTTCTAATGATGGATTCAATATAACACATTTGATTATAAAAGAGTGGAAGAGTAAAAAAATGGAATTATCATGTGCATTAATCCAGAGGTATTCTATTTGCTACTTCTAGAAACTCTGACTCCATGTTTAATATATGCTATAATCCAATAGAACTAATTAGAGAAATATTTGGAAAACCCATTTCTTGCCTTAGCTTTCATTTGTTTTACTTCTTATTCTCGGCCTTGATAGGTATATGGGTATGCATTTTAGGTTTAACTACATATACATGCATTGGAAGTGTCTTAAACACTAGTAAAATAGCTAAAATATCATCATTTGAGCTAATAATGACAAAGCACCAAGCAATTGCAAATCTAATTAATCTATACACTACTATTACAACAAAAACTAAACATATACTATCATTATTTAGCATTAACCAAACATAATCATCACCCATTGATGCATTATCATTAATCCATCATCTATAAGGAAATGTTAAAAAACTAAACCTAATTTTACACCTTTAAGATTAGTTATCAAAATTTTAGAAAAACTCTCATCTAAATTGGATGGTAGTCCTTTACATTTTAACCAATTTTCTTACTCTACCACTTGTATTATACACAACTAGTTTCCTATTTTGACCTTTTTGTAATTTAGAAACACCTTCAATCAAGAAGAACACATATATAACAACTCTAAATAAATTAATGATGAATAATGATAAATTGTGTATAAGATTTTATATATTACATTAAACCAATCAAATTCATAATATAGTTAATGTAAATGCCGTCAACATTGAAAAAATTGTGAAATGTAATGATCATAGTAATAAATGTCCTTGGACATTACGTAAGTGAAACATAGCAAATGCTATATTATTTTCATAGATCAAAAGTACTACCACTTTCTTTAATCTATATGAATAAAATTATGTGCTTGTTTTGATAGAAGAAGAAGAAGCAAGTTATATAGTTCAACTAAGACATGTTAATTTTGGTCACATATATAATGGACTGACCTCTACTAAGTACAATGAATATAATGGCTTTATAATATATTATTTTTGAAACATATAACATCATTTGAAAAGAAATATGTTTAATTGTTCTAATTTCTTTGTATTGTTGAAAGTGGTAGTAGCTTGCTATATATAGAATAACCTTTAGAAACCTACTTAGAGTTTTGATATTTATTTCCTAAGCATACAAATTATAAGTTTTGGCATTTCGGTTGGTATGAAGTTAACATTAAAGTAACATTTATGCTTAAAGAAAAGGCCATATAATTTTTTGAAACAATATCGTTAGGGAAGTGAAACTATCATTCACTCAAGATTTTTAAAAAAATAAGAATATGAGATCAATAGCATAATTTAAAGCTATTTAAGTAAGAATTTTGCAAGAATAAAATAGTTGAAGTTTTCTTAATTCAAACTTAAAAGGATAGATTCTGTAATTATCTATTTTTTTAATGTCAAAATTTAAAAAAAAAAGTAATTGATAGTATAATCAATAACAAGCATTCATATACCTTGCCACTATTAAGGGCTTTGAGAATTTCAAATAAATAAACTATAACATCATTCATCCATACATTATGAAAATGGTACCAAAAGAAAAATAAAATATAAAAAAGTAGAAAAGGTGGATATATAAGAAATATAACTTCAAAACAGAACTAACATATAAAAATGAACTAAATGAGTTAGAAATTGAATGGTTTAAAGGATTATCTTGGTGAGTCAAATAGTTAGAAGATTGAAACCTACTTTTGGGAATAACTAATCTTGCATTGATGATATTAAAAATTATGTGCACATAAATTAGATAAGTTAACTTAAATAGTAGAAATTGAAAGACTAAAAAGGTGATATAAAAAATATAGACATAAAAGCAAAAATTATTTTCACTTTTAGCTTACTAACTTTATTTTCTAAAATTGAATGGTTGTAAGAAGGCATACTTCATCGAGCATAGTCATTCACAGCGGAATAAAATTTTACACGATTTCCACCAAGGATCCATGCAAATTTAGAACGCCATAAATTAAGGATTAGGGTTTATACCTTTCGGCCAAAATCTTCTGTCCGCTACACAGCAAATCCGATCTACTCTCCAAATCACGAACCGGAATAGAAACTCGAAGATCAAATCACCAGTACAGCGTTTATGTGGCTACACCTCTGTGGTATCCACACGAACCCGTGAATCACCGATGAATGTCCACTACACACATCGGTTGGAATTGGTCTCCTTACACCTCGTAGTGCTAGCTACGCCTCTTCAAGGATTTTTGGTCAAGGAGAGGTGCTAGGGTTTTCTATGCCTTTTTGGGGTGCGTGAATAATGATAGTAATCCTATTATTACCCAATAAGCCTATTTAAATAGGTGCATAGAAAAACCTAACCTATTTGAGCTTTATTCCATGTATAATTATAGGCTTACTATTGGGCCTTATAATTATAACATGAATTCCCAAATTTTAAGCCCAAACAATTTGGTCCATTAATTCCAAATTCACTAGGCTTTAAGTGTGCGACCCTACAGGCTCTTATTACGTTGGCAATGACCATTAATCATATTAATGATGATAAACAATGATTGGTGTCTAGCAACACATCATTGTTATCCAAGTAATGAGAAAGTCGATGATTTGACTAAACCTTTACACGTGATCATCACTTATGTCCTTTTGTCCTATACATCTAGATTGAGCACGAGACATGGACCGTGTCATTCCTGTATAGCCCAATCTTAAGGTTTCTTGATTCTTAAGTAAGCTGACTGAAACAAATGTAATCGACATCTCATGTCAATTCATGTGAGCATGGCCATGCATTTTTTCAACTTTACTTAATCAAGGGGCCCATAGATATTACTCCTGTTATATAGGAGAGACAAATCCCATCTTGATCACACAAATCCCTCTGCATGATATGTGACATATCCAATATCTACCCTTGCATTCACTTAACCATTAGTGACATAGAATAGTATCAAAATATGAATATAACTTCAAACAGAACTAAACATATAAAATGAACTAAATGAGTTAGAATTGAATGGTTTAAAGGATTATCTTGGTGAGTCAAATAGTTAGAAGATTGAAACTACTTTTGGGAATAAACTAATCTTGCATTGATGATATTAAAAATTATGTGCACATAAATTAGATAAGTTAACTTAAATAGTAGAAATGAAAGACTAAAAAGGTGATATAAAAAATATAGACATAAAAGCAAAAATTATTTTCACTTTTAGCTTACTAACTTTATTTTCTAAAATTGAATGGTTGTAAGAAGGCCATACTTCATCGAGCTAGTCATTGGTTTAATTTTGGTAAATAAAGCTAATCTTATTTCAAGGTACCAAAAACCTCCCTTTGTTTATGATACATTTGTAGAGTTCACAATCAACTATCTTAGGCTTTAATTGTTATTCTCATACATGTAAGCCTTACCTAAAAATACAATTATAAGTACAAGGATTTTGCTTTTCTAATTTAAATTAGGGATTTCAATATTAGTTATCTTCTTTGCTTGTAATTCTTGTTAGCCTTAAGGCTTCGTGTGATGGGTTTTGATGATGACAAATGAATGCTACAATAGCATTATATGTCTTATGCTAAAGTGATATATGTTAATAGACATATTATGTTATAATTGATGCATATATATGATATGATGATTATACTTGTTCTTATATATGCATGATGATAATTGTATATCTTATGCAAAAGTGATATATGTTAATAGATATACTATGTTATAATTGATGCATATATATGATATGATAACTATACTTGTTCTTATATATGCATGATGACAAATGAATGTCATAATAGAATTGCATGTTTTCATGCCAAAATCTTCAATAGACATGCTATACTATGGTTACAATGCCAATGCTTGATAATATGTTAAAGGAATTATATTGTAGATAAGTACTACTAAGCATATGATTAATCAAGATATATGAAAGGATGATCATGCATGTTCTTGTACTAATTTATTTTATATGAATCATGCATCAATATCTTAACATATTAGAATTAGACTAAGTATTTGGTTTACAAAGTTTATGAACTTATATATAGGAAAGTCCAAAATAAAGAAGAGTGAGCATTGAAGCAAGGAAATGGAAGATTATATTGTGCTCAACTCTAGAGCAAGGAAGAAAGACAAGAAAGGAGATGTGATCCAAACATTGAAGATTGAGAAGATTAAAGTGTTTGAAAGCTTGGAAGCATCAAGAAAAGGGCCAAGGAACTTCATTGGTATAACTTTTCATCTTAAGGCTTAGTCTTTCTTGTAAAATAGAGTATTTCATAACATAGAGCTCAAACATATTTTTCATATTCTTAGCTTGATTAAAATATTTTAAAAGATAGCCCACAATCATATTTTTATAAGATAGCCAATGGGAATATTTCAAAAATAAATGAGATATGAGTTTTTGATGTTTTCAATTTTGACCTTTAGTCATTCTCTCAATCATATCTCATATAATACTTATGTTTTTATTGTCAAAATTTTTCCATGTGAAAATAGGCTCAAATATCTTTCTATGGACATATCATTTGCTTAAAATGATTAATATATGAAAGAGTTATGATCTCTTCAAATTGAGTCTAAAAAACTAGCCTTCTGCATAATAGTCGTTTCTGATGTGTGCTCATTGTTTTGATCATATCTTGAAAAATAAAAATTATATGAGTATGAAAATATTTTTATATGAAAATATACTTAAAGGGCTTTCTATGGATTAGTCATTTGCTTAAAATGACTAAGATATGAAAGAGTTATGATTTTTACAAGTTGAGTCTCAAAATCATATTTTCATAGATTCACTGTTTCTTACCTTTGCTCATTGTTTTCAACATATCTTAAAAATTACATTATATATGAGTATGAAACTAGTTCCATTTGAAAGTAAACTTAATTATATTTCTAATGATGGGTCATTTTCTTAAAACAGACTTAAAATGAAGAAGTTATGACCTTTTAAAGTTAAGTTTGTGTATCTGTCTAAGTGAATTGATTCGGCAATCGATTCTAGACATCAAGAGAGCACTCTGGACGTCCTGAATCGATTCTAGAATCGATTCCAGCCGTTCTAGTGCATATAAGAAAGAGGTTGACAATAAATTCTTTCAAAATTGAATAGTTTTCATTCTTAACAACCTAAAACGGCTATAATGCTTCATGAGCTTCATATATAAGCTAAGAAACATGAAATACAATGAAAAGAGAGCCTGAACTTCAATTGAAAACATCATTTTACATCCTTCTTCATCCAAATCATAATTTGAGCTTATTTTTGTGAAATTTATCTATTCTAAGTGCTTCATTTGTATTATCCACTCTTTAAGAGAGTTTGTATGAATTGTTCTTCATCATAATTCATTTCCTAATTATAAAAAGTGAGGTATCCCTTGAAAAAACTTGTAAAGGGTGAGGTATCCCTTGAAAAAACTTAAAGAGGGTGAGGTATCCCTTGTAAAAGAGATTTTTGCTCAAAGAAGAGTAAGGAATTGTAAAGCTTCTTCAAGTGCCATTGAAACTTGAAAGGATAGTGGATTAACACAAGCTTGGAGAGTGGATGTACACTTTGGTGAGCATATTCAAGGGAGGAACCACTATAAATCCTTGTATTTGATCTCTCTACCCTTACTCTTTATTTTTCTACATCTTGTTCTGTTTTCCTTGCTGCATATACTCTATTTTGCTGATATATTGTGCTGTAATATTTATTTGATTGCTTGGATAATTGAATGGTTGAAAAAGAAACTCATCTATGCATTAACTTCTTGATTATTTATTTATGCATAGTTGATGATCACTTGCTCTATTTTTGTTTATGTCATATGTTGTGATCTAATGCTTATGATGATGTATATATGACTAAATGTGCTAAAAGGGTAAATATCCATGCACTGACTTATTGTTTCTTCATCCATAGTTGAATGCGTTGTCTTGTATAAGTGAATTGAATTGTTATATCTTGAGTGCAAATATATTCATAAAACCTTCTTGGAAGTGTTTAAATCAAAATCATTCTTATGACTTCCCAAAATCAAAAGGTTTCTAAAAAGAATTTGCAAAATAAGAAAAGTTTTAGAAACACCCAATTCACCCCCTTAGGTGTGGGTTGCCAAGGTTAACAATTCTCATAAAAAAATGTACTCTTTAAGCACTTGACCATTAGAAGGCCATTATTGGGTAACACCACCTATGTGTTTTGAATGCTTTTTGGCCTAGAATTATTAAGCATCTAAAACATATGGAGTTCGTTTATCATTGATTTTCCCAGGTAAATCATGCACTAATAAATTTCGAACAATAATATGCTCAATTAATATCATGAGACAATAATCAAATAACTTGAAGGTGATGCAATATGATCATTATATAGACAATTCAAAAATAAATTTCATGAAAAATAATTTGGTACTAACTCAAAAATAACATGATAGGAATCAAATAATAAAGGATTGGAGTTAATAAATAATAAAATTATACATAATAGAAATATAGGTACACTTATAGGCTGGGAAAGACAACCAAAGAAAACGTGAAAACCCAATAATCACTCTAAAGCTTCAAGAAGAGAATTAGATGTCAGATTTTCCATGCAATCTTATTTTTCACAAATTATAATGAAGAAAACTAAATTAGAAGTGAATCCAAACTAAAATACCTTATAAAGTAAATAATTTACATTAAAATAAAAATAAAGAACAAATGAAAAAACTATTAAAAAAAAGAGTCATGATACTTTTCTCTTACATACCCACCGAAGAAAATGAGTATTAAAGAAAAAGTTAAAGACATGAAAGGAATAATTCCTAAAATTAATAGAATAAAAATTGATTGTATCGTTTCTATCATATTTGCCAGATTGAAAATCAAAATTTAAGGATAAAAAATTTAAAATTTTTTGAAATGAGATTAGCAATGAATTTAAAGGAAAGAAAGATTAGAGAGTTAGTGCTTTTCTTCTAAGAGAAATTGTCTGAAAGGGAGGAAAACAATTCCATTTAAAAACCAAGCATATTAGTAGAAAAGCAAATAAAGGGGGGACAAAAGATTCAAACAACAATGCCCTGCTACTGTTTCTGGGGTAACTCACCCTAATGTGTTGGCTTAATATCTACCGTGCGATGGAGAAAGACTTGCTTTGGATGATGAGCTGCTATCACCTTCAACCTACTTTAATGAGTAGTAGAAGAGAATAGGGGTCTTTTACATTTTTTCGGTCTCAGAATATCATAATTGAAGAAAATGACCCCATACTCTAGTTTCTAGTTTATGTTTTGATCCCAAAAAAATGACTCCGCAATAAGTAATTACTTTAGAAATTTTATTTTAACTTAATCTCAATATTAATGATCTATTGTTATATAGAAAATAATATAAAATTATAGTTATTATAATTATAATATTATGTCTGATTACTTGGTTGCAAATAATATTGCAATCAAATAATTAAGTGACAATGAGTAATTGACTAAATTATAAAATTAATAATTATTAATTAAAATTTTCAATTATTTGATTTGAAATTATTAATTAGTCAATAATTAGTTTGGAAAGAGAGAAATAAGATCCGATTACTATTTAACCAATACATAATTACTTCATATTACCTGGATAAAGTAATCATACATAACTTAAACTAATTTTATAAGCTAATCCAGTAATGAGATTTATTCATTATTTTTGTTCAGTATGCATTTTTAAACACATAACAAAATACAATAACAATGAAAATATTATTGTAAGTTAAAACTCGATTATTAAATTTTAAAATAATAAATATTCATAGGGTGCATTATAGAAATATATTATAATATAAGTAAATATTATTCTATTTTATTAAATATTTAGATCTTACGCAATAGAATCATAGAATCGATCAATTTATTTTATAATTCACAGAGGATAAATTAATTCTTTTCTCTTAAGCATATTATAATATGATAAAATTAGAATAAAATTTATCATGTTTAATTTGACATTAACCTATTTTTATCTCACTTTGGTATCATTAATTTTTTTGATTTAATTGAGCCTTAACCTATTTTAAACTTAAAGACATAAATAATTTAGGTTTAAAAATATTAATAATTTAACCTTAACTAATTTTTACTTATTTATCATTCCTTATTTAATCCTAACTATTTTAGCATTAAAAATATCAAAAATTATTGTTTACATATAAAATAAGTAAAAGATAATAAATATATCAATCATTATTAATTAAAGTGATTATAAAACATTAAAAATTTATAGTTATTAAATACTATAAAAAATTTATGATATAAATTATTTTTAAAATAAAGTTAATTTTATTTGAATAAAATTTTTAATACTTTCATATTATATACATATCTAATAACAAACACATAGTAACATAAGTTTATATTATCAAATTATTTATACATTGCTTATAAATGATTTGATAGTATTATATCTTAGCATTTTTTATTTTATATTATATTATAATATTTGTTTATTCTATCATATCATGTACTATCATGTCTTCCAAGCACACCACAATATTTTTTTTTTGGAACCCCACTAACGATTGTCAAAATAAGGGGTAAGACATATTAATTAAATTATAATTATACTCATTAATATTATTTTAAAATTTATTAATAGAATTTCAATTTAATAAATTCTTTTATATTAATACAATATTGACACACAATAAAAATTGATCATGCATTATAAAATGAGCAACAATAAAACCTTATCACTTGAAATATTTATATTTATATTTAGTTTATTATTTAATGATAATTAATGTCAATCTAATCAATAAATTTTGATTGATATTCTTAGATAAAATTTTCAACGAAACCAACAATATTAAATTACCAAATTGCACAAACTGTGTTGGTCATTAATTCGTTGTTTTATTTATTTATTTATTGTACTTTCACATCACAAATATTCATACTTTTTATTTTATAATATTAATTAAGACAAAAATATGATTGACATTTATTAACATTAATTTCCTATTTTATCTAATAATGTCAACCAAATTTTATTGATCTGATTGAATTTAATTATCATTAAGTAATAAACTAAATATAAATATGAATAGTATTATATTTCAAGTAATAAGATTTTATTGTTGCTCATTTTTTAATGCATGATCAATTTTTATTGTGTGCCAATATTGTATTAATGTAAAAGAATTTATTAAATTAAAATTCTATTAATAAATTTTAAGATAATCCAAATGAGTGTAATCATAATTTAATTTATATGTCTTATCCATTATTTCGACAATCCTTAGTGGGAGTCAAACAAAAATATTGTGGCGCATTTGGAAGAGACGATACTACAGAGGATAGGATAAACAAATATTATAATACAATAAAGAATAAAAAATGGTAAGCTATATTATTATCAAATTTGATATAAGCAACCATATAAATAATTTGGTAGTATAAACTTACGTTATTATATATTTGTTATTAGATATGTATATAATATAAAAGTATTAAAAATTTTATTTAAATAAAATTAACTTTATTTTAAAAATAATTTATATAACAATTTTTAGTATTTAATAATTATAAATTTTTAATATTTTATAATCACTTTAATTAATAATGATCAAAATATTTCTTATCTTGTACCTATTTTATATGTAAACAATATTTTTTATATTTTTAATGCTAAAATAGGTTAGGACTAAATAAGAAATGATAAATAAATAAAAATTGGCCAAGGTTAAATTATTACTATTTTTGAACCTAAATTACGGATATTTTTAAGTCTAAAATAGGTTAAGGTTAAATTAAATTAAAAAAATAATGAAGTTCAGGCTAAATTAAGAATAATAATTCTAATTTTATCATATTATAATAGATTCAAGAGAATAGAATTAATTTATCATGTTTTAATCATATAAAACAAGTGAATTAATTACATAATATTGTCTTGTATAAAATCCAAATATTTAATAAAATATAATATTATTTACTTATATTATTATATATTTTTATGATGTACCATACAAATATTTATTATTTAAAGATTTGATAATTGAGTTTCAACATACAATAATATTTTAATTATTCAAGTACGCTGTTATGTTTGTAAAAATGCATAGTAAACAAAAATAATGAATTAAATCTCATTGGTTAATTAACTTATAAATTTAGTTTAAGTTATCATTTCTCTACCTATGTAATAAGATTCTGTTGTTGCTTAATTTATAATGCATGATCAATCTTTATTGTGTGCCCGTATTGTATTAATATAAAGGAATTTATTAAATTGAAATTCTATTAATAAATTTTAAAATAATATTAATAAGTATAATTATAATTTAATTAATATGCCTTATCTATTATTCCAACAATCGTTAGTGGGATTAAAAAAAATATTATGGCATGTTTGGAAGAAATAAGCTCCATTTCGCACAACAAATAAGTTAACTTATAATTTATTGACCTGATCAATAAATTATAAACTAGTTTTTAGAGGTGTTTCTCGCACTAATGTATAAGTTAGTCCAGGTAGCTTATAAGCTTTGATTTAATAAGTTACTTAAAGTAATTTATAACTTATAAACTACTATTTTTTTAAATTATTTTTAAATTTATTTTTATTCTTTTTATTAATATACAACTCATATCTTTTATAATATAAATTTAAATAATTTTTATAAAATATAATTAATTATATTTTAAGTAATTATAATTTTATAATAAATAATAAAGTAAAATTTATATAAATAAATAAATATATATATAAGTTTATAAAATATAATTAATAAATATTAGAAATTATACTTTTATTTTAAAATTTTTAATTATATTAATATAATTTAATTTTTAGATAAATATAAATTATTTTATTTATATATATTTTTATTAATATGTCCTTTTATGTTATTTTATAATTCCAGCTAGTTTAAGAGCTAATTTTATAAAATACTTTAGTTAGCTTATCATTTATCAGTTATCAGTTAACTTATCAGCTATCAAGTAATTTATCAACTATCAGCTAATAGTACATGATAGGATAAGATAAATAAATATTGTAATATAAAATAAAAAAATAATAAGATATAATACTATCAAATCATTTATAAGTAACGTATAAATAATTTGATAATATAAACTTATGTTATTATGTGTTTGTTATTAGATATGTATATAATATGAAAGTATTAAAAATTTTATTCAAATAAAATTAACTTTATTTTAAAAATATTTTATATCACAAATTTTTATAGTACTTAATAATTATAAATTTTAATGTTTTATTATCATTTTGATTAATAATGATTGATATATTTATTATCTTTTACCTGTTTTATATTAAACAATAATTTTTGATATTTTTAATGCTAAAATAGATTAGGATTAAATAAGGAGTGATAAATAAGTAAAAATTAGTCAAAGTTAAATTATTAATATTTTTAAACCTAAATTATTTATATCTTTGAGTTTAAAATAGGTTAAGGCTCAGTTAAATTAAAAATATTAATGAGACCCAAGTGAGATAAAAATAGGTTGATGTCAAATTAAACATGATAAATTTTATTCTAATTTTATCATATTATAAAATGTTCAAGAGAAAAGAATTGATTTATCCTTTGTAAATTATATAAAATAAATTGGTTGATTCTATGATTCTATTGCGTAAGATCTAAATATTTAATAAATTAGAATAGTATTTACTTATAATATATTTCTATAATGCACCATATGAATATTTATTATTTTAAAATTTAATAATTGAGTTTCAACGTACAATAATATTTTCATTGTTGTTGTACTTTGTTATGTGTTTAAAAATGCATAGTGTAAAAAATAATGAATAAAATATCATTACTCAATTAACTTATAAAACTAGTTTAGGATATACACGATTACTTTATCTAGGTAATATGAAGTAACTACGTGTTGATTAAATAGTAATCGGATCTCATGATGTTGTTTCTCTCTTTCCAAACTAGTATTATTGACTAATTAATAATTTCAAATCAAATAATTGAAATTTCTAATTAATAATTATTAATCTCATAATTTAGTCAATTACTCATTGTCACTTAATTATTTGATTGCAATAATATTTGCAACCAAGTAATCAGACGTAATATTATAATTATAATAACTATAATTTTATATTATTTTCTATATAACAATAGATCATTAATATTGAGATTAAGCTAAAATAAATTTTCTAAAATAATTACTTACTGCGAAGTCATTTTTTTGGGGTCAAAACATAAACCAGAAACTAGAGTATAGGGTCATTTTTTTCAATTATGATATTCTGAGACCGAAAAAATGTAAAAGACCCTCATTCTCTTCTACTGCTCATCAAAGTAGGTTGTCGGTGACAGCAGCTCATCGTCCAAAGCAAGTGTTTCTCCATCGCACGGTAGACATTAAGCTAACACATTGGGTGAGTTGCCGCAGAAACAGTAGCAGGGCATTGTGATCTGACTCCGGGACAAAAATAAAAAACAATTAGGCCTTGGCAATTCATTAGCCCACAATTTATTCAGATAGAAAGAAGCCCACGTAGCATTTAGTTCCACATTGCATAGTAAATTTACCAGGGAAAATTTGTATTAGAAGTTGATGCATGGTAAAAAAAAAAGGCAACCATGTAGCTGCACAGAAAACATTAAATTTCTATTTGGATAGAAATTTGAATTGGGCTTAGCACTTTACATGCAGCTAGATCAAAGTATATTTGAGTCCCCAACTAGTTTTTTGGCTTGGTAAGTATATAATAAAAAAAATTAAATCTAATTTATTATAATTATTTTATAATTATATATTTAAATTTATAAGTAATAAATTTTTGGAATATAATATAAAAGTTAAAAATTATAATATTTAATTAATTAATTTGATTCAATTAAAATTAGAATTAGGTCTGATACTTTTACTATGTTAGGGGTCATTCAAAATAACAAATAAGTATAAAAAATTATAAAATTATTATTATATTTTTAATTTATATTAGATTATAATAATATGATAATAATATAATATAATAATATAATATAATATAATTATGAATTAAAATATTAATTAATTATTAATTAATATAAATATAATAAAAATTATATATAATTTTTATATTAGATTCTAATTCTATATATTTTATATAATATAGAATCAAAATATATATATAAATTTTATATATAAATATTCAATATATAAAAATTATTATATTCTATTTATTTTATTAATTTATATTAATAATTACATTATATTCATATTATTCAATGATATTCATATCTAAATTATAATAATAGTAGTGAATAGGAGAATACAAAACAAAATACGTAATTAAGAAGACAAAGGGGATAATTAAAATGTGTGAATGGTAAAAAAAATTATATTTAATTTAAAATCTAGCACTAAAAAATTGATATAAAGAAAATATTAACAAAATTATTTTATTTATTAATATTTTATTAAAAAATAAAATATTTAGTCATATAATTTGATTCATACTTTTCAAATTAAAATTTTAAAATTGTTTAAAATAATTTTATAATAAAATTAAATATTATATATACACATATATACATATAGTTTATTTAGTGATGTTAGTATTTAAATTGTAGCTAATAGAAATAGATATAAAAAAATATAATGTAGCAAATAAAAAAGAAGAGAAATAATGTGTGAGTTGTAAAGTAATTTAGTAAATAAATTTATATATTTATTAATGAACAAAAATAAAAAAATTTGATTCATAACTGATATTTGAAAAGGAATTACTTTTTAATTCTTAAATACAATTGAAATAGGATGAATTTTATATCCATAAAAAGAGATTATCCGTAAAAATTTGTTCATGAAATCTAAAAAAATATTATACGTAAAATTTAATATTTAAAAAACATATTAAATAAAAAATAAATTTAATCTTTATTTGAGGATACTTTTAATAAAGGAGTATAACTTGATTTATTTTGCAAGGTAAATTAATAGGTTATATATTAAAATTTTGATAAATTTCATATTGATTAAAGTAAATTTAATATAAATATAACACTTGAAAATTAACATAATAAATATTAACAAAAAATTAAATTTTATTATTTATATTCTTATTAGAAATATAATATAAAATTAATTAATTTAATTTATACTCTATATATTAAAGTTTTAATTCATTTAAAATAATTTATAATAAAAATAAAATATATGTTATTATATCTATAATATTTAATGATATTAGTATATGAGTTATAAACAACAAAGGTAAATATAAAAAAATGGCAATAAAATAGATAAAAAAATAGTGCATGATTGTAAAATCTTGACAAACTTCTAAGAAATATATATTTAATTTGAAATATATAAATTAAAAACTAATATAATTTTTTTTAAAATTTAAGTAAATATTTTAGATTTTAATTTTTATTAGAATAAAATATATAATTAATTCATTTGATTAATACATTTTATTTTATGTTTTAAATAGTTAAATATATTTAGTAAAAAAAAATCATATCAAATTATATTTGTAATATTTAATAATATTATACTTTGTATTATAAATAAAAAAAAGTCAAGATGTAAAAGGAAAAACATGCAATGAGTTATAAAAAAAGAAAGATAAATAGCATCTCAACTTTAAAGCTTTGACAAAATTCCAATTAATTTATATTTAATTTGAAATATAGAATTTAAAAATTCATATGAAATAAATATTTAAAGTTTTAAATAAATAATTTTAATTTTAATTTTTATATATTTTTATGAAAAATAGAATATGTAATTAATTCATTCAATTAATACATTTTGTATAAAACTTTTAACTTATTTAAAATATTTTTATAATTAAAATAAAATTATCATATATTATTTATACTATTTGTTGATATTATCATATGAGTAATAAATAATAAAAGTAAATATATAAAATGAAAAACATACAATAGGTAAATGAAAAGAAGAGAAATAGTATTTGAGCTGTAAAATCTTGACAAAATTTTAACTTGTGTGCGTATATTTTGAAATATAGTTCTTAAAAATTGATTGTATTAAAATGTTAATAAAATTTAAATAAAAAATTTTGATTTTAATTCTTACATTTTTTGTTAATATATAATATATAATTAATTAATTTATTTAGTACTTTATTTATTAAAATTTTAATGCATTTAAAAATACAACTGTCTAAAATATTAATAATAAAAGTGAATACAAAAAAAGAAAAAAATATGCAATTGAGCCAGAAAAAAGAGAGAAATAGTGCATAATTGTAAAGTATAGTAAAAAAAATAAGAGTATGTCATCTTATATCAATATATACTATTCAATAATATTAATGTTTAAGTTAGAAATAATATGAGTTTGAATAAAAAAATTACAATATAGTAAATAATAAGAAGAAAAATATTATGTTAACTAAAAAGTAATAAAAATTAAAAATAGAATATATACTAACTTCAATTGAATAAAATTTTTTGCTTATTTAAAATCCTTTTGTAATAAAAATATATTAATTTATATCAATAATATTCAATAGTGTTTGAATAGTAAATAATAAAAATGAATAAAAAAAGTGAAAAACTTGTCATGGAGTAAATAAAAAGAAAATAAATATTATATGAATTTTAAAATTATAATAATCTCAATTAGTGTATATTTAATTTGAAATATAACACAAGAATATTCATATAAAAATATTGAAATCTTTAAAATAATTATACTTGATTACAAGTTTCATAATAAAAGTGCATGATGTTATATTTATTCTAAATATCAAGCGTGGATATTAAAAAAAAACAAAGAAAGAAAGAAAGCATATATCGAAGATTAAAGCAAAAGAAAAAGTGCTTGCGTCATAAAATTTAAATAAAATATTAATTGATGTATATTTAATTTAATATGTAATACTTAAAAATTAATATTAAAATAATATTGATAAAACTTAAATAAATAAAATTAATTTTATTTTTTATATTTTTAATAAATAATAAAACATGTAAATAATTAACTTAATTAATATTTTTTTGCATGTAAACCTTAGCTTATTCAAAACATTTTATAAGAATAAGATATATCATATCATATTATATATATATATATATATATATATATATATATATATATATATATATATATATATATATGTATGTATGTATGTATGTATTTTTGGTATCTAAGTTATAAATAACAAAAGTAAAAATTAACTATAAAAAAAAGAGTAACAAGAGTGAACATAGAAAAAATATACAATGAAGTAAATAATTGAAAAAAATATGTAAGTTATAAAATAATAAATTTTAAAAATATAAAATAAGTAGCAAAAAATTCTATTAGATAAAATCTTTAACTTATTAAAAATACTATTATAATACAAAAAATATATTATATTATATTTATACTATTTATTAATATTGCATCTAACTTCAAATATCAAAAGTGAACAAAAAAGATGAAAATCATATAATAAAGTAGTTAAAAAGGGAAAAAATAACTTCCAAGCTATAAAATCTTGACAAAATTTTAATTAATATATTTTTTATTTGAGATATGGAACTTGAAAATTGATATAAAAATATTTGAAAATTTTAAATAAATAAATTTAGTTTAAAATTTTAAATGTTAATTTTAAAAATAAAATGTGTAATTAATTAACTTCTTTAATAATTTCTATATTAAGGTTTTAATTGATTGAAAATATTTATATAAGTTAAAAATAAAAATAACATATTATATTTTTATCAATTAATGATATTAATATTTGAACTATAACATAAATAATGTGAGTGCATATAAAGATTATAACTAATAGAAGTGGATATGAAAAATTAAAAATTATAAAATGGGGCAAATAAGAAAATGTGTGAGTTATCAAATAATAAGGGTTAAAAATTAAAAATAAATTTTATAGTAGAATAAATTAATTTAATTAAATAAAATATTTAACTTATTTAAATTAAAATATTATTATAGTAAATAAAATTATATTATATTATATATTATTAAATATTGTTTGAATTGCAAAATAATGAAAAACAATAGCTTGCAATTCTTCTAAAAATGTAATTCCTCAAATTATTGAACTGCAAAATAATGAAAAATAACAAATTATTGATCCTATAACTTATAATGAACTTGTTATGGAAGAATCACAAAAGATAACATTAAGAAGATCCTAAAAGGAAAGAAGATAAGTTATCTCAAACAATTATATGGTTTATTTATAGGAGTCAGAAGTTGGCTTACGAATTAATAATGATTTAATTTCATTTTCACAGGTTATTAATAGTAATAATATCGATAAATGGTTAGATGGCATGAAAGAAGAGTTAAAATTTACAGAACATAATAAAGTATGGGACCTTATAGAATTGCCTGAGGATTATAAAAAAGTCAAATATAAATGGGTCTTTAAAATTAAACATGACTCTTATGGTAGCCTTAAGCATTACAAGGCTAGATTCGTTGTTAAAAGTTTTACTCAAGAGAATGACATTGACTATAATAAGACATTTTCACCAGTTTCTAAGAAAAATTCTTTCATAATTATCATAACATTATAACTCATTATGATCTAGAACTATATCAAATGGATGTGAAAACAATATTTCTTAATGAAAATTTGGCGAAAGAAGTTTATATGGATCCATTGGCGAATGTACACAGTGGGTTGTGAGGGACAATTGCCCCCATAACTTCAATTTTTTTTATATTGATATATATATATATATATATATATATATATATATATATATATATATATATATATATATATATATATATATATATATATATATATATTAGTTGTAAATTTTACCTCATAAGTGTGTATAAATTTGCCCTCATAATTTATACAAAATTATTTTTATGTTAAATAAAAAAATTTATACATAAAAGAAAAATGTTTTTATTAATAAAAGTTAAATACAATTAAAAATTAAAATACAAGTTCTTATATAAAAAGAGATGAAGTAATAAAAAATTTCATATTAGCTTTTCTTTTTCTCTCTCATTTATTTCATCTTCTCTGAAATTCCAAAAGTCATCCAACTACATAAAAAATATAAATTAAAAATTTTATTTATTTTTCACTCTTTCTTTCTATTGCACAAAAGAAAAGCAAAAAAGCCCAGAACCAGCAAATCTCTTTGAGTAATAGTTTACCGTCAAGGTAAGAAGAAAGTATTATGTCAAAGTTTCATTTTTCATCTTTTAAAAGTAAAGATTGATTGAATACTTTTGTCTTATAGTGTCTTTGTGTATATTCGCTCCTGAATGTGTATACATCCATGAAGTCAAACAAAGCATTCATGGAGGTTTCTTCTTTTTTTTTTAATTCATACTTTTGTCCATTTTCACACGGTTAGCACATAGAATGGACCCTTTATATTCATATAATAGACTTTTCCATTTTATACGGTTATACCCATGAAATCAATGAAAGCTAGTCATGGCTGCCATGACTAGAAAAGAAGTAGAGCTTCCAATCCCATATATTTTTTCCTATTCATTAATTAGCTAATTGCAACCACTTCCCTGTTTGCCAAATCCCAATCGCTACCCTATAAATTCAGACAATAGGTTGTAAAACAAGCAAAATCCATTTATATCTTTTAGTTATAATAGAATGATTTTCAAAAAATAGGATCTCATGATTTAAGTTTTAATAAAAACTAATAAAATCAATTTTATTTCTTATAATTCAAAAATCAAGATACTAATTGTTTGGAATGATTTTTGCTATTTGAATTTTTATAGCTATATATTATTGAGATTTTTATTTGGTGGGAATTAAGTAAAATTTTATGACATTTTTGCAGCGATGGATAAATTTGTTCAAAGAATACCAAAGAGTGACTTTAAAGCAATTGCTCAAGATCAAAATACATCATCTAAGACATTTAAAAGAAAAAGATTTTTAGAATTTGATTTGAAAAAACTTCCTATTGATCCTAGAGAATGGCCTACAATATCAAATTACCACCTAAATGACAGAAATGAAATCTGAAGAGCTTATTTACAAAAAGGACCTTACCAACCAAAAAAACATAATTATCCACAAAAATTATTTAGGAATGTTCATAGAAGATTTAATCGAACACGATTTTCAGAATTTGGAAGTTAGTTAGAATATAGTAAATTAAAAGATGTAGCTTATTATTTATGTTATTATCTAATGAGAACTAATATTGAAGATCAAAGATGTGGTGATGCTTTTGTAAGTGATGGATTTAGAAATTGGAAGAAAAAAGAGAGACTACAAGTTCATGTTGGAGATGTAAATAGTGCTCATAATCAAGTTCGGAAAAAATGTCAAGCTTTAATGCACCAAAAGTAACACATAGAAGTTGTTATCTACAAATAATTTGAGCAACTTAAGAAGGAGTATTGGATTCACTTGATAACAATAATTGATTGCATTCAATTTCTATTGAGACAAGGATTAACTTTTTGCGGTCATGATGAATCAATGCATTCCAAAAATCAAGGTAATTTTCTTGAGCTTTTACATTTTCTCGCAAGTCATAATAAGGAAATTGATCAAGTTTTAAAAAATGCTCCTGGAAATTTAAAATTAATATCACTTAGTATTCAAAAAGATATTGTTAGAGTTGTTGCTAATAAGACCACTAAAGCTATTTTTAATGATCTTGGAGATGATTTATTTATTGTTTTAATTAATGAATCCTTTGACATATTAATTAAAGAGAAAATGGTTATTATTTTAAGGTATGTGGATAAGAAAGGGCATGTTGTTGAGCATTTTTTAGGTCTTGTCCATGTATCTAGTGCAAGTACTTTAACGCTAAAATTAACTTTGGAATCATTATTTGCAACACATAATTTAAGCTTGTCAAGAATACGTGGTCAAGGATATGATAGAGCTAGTAATATGTAAGGTGATATTAATGGCCTTAAAAGTTTGATCCTAAGAGAAAATAATTATGCATATTATGTTCATTGTTTTACCTATCAACTTCAATTGGCACTTGTGATAATTGCAAAAAAGCAAGTTGAAATTGCTTTATTCTTCAATTTAGTTAATAATATATGTAATGTTGTTGGAGCATCTTGTAAACGAAGAGACATCCTTCGTGAAAGTCAAGTTTGCAAAATAAAGATTGTATTGCAAAATGGAGAAATTGTTAGTGGACGTGGCTTGAATCAAGAAACCACACTTAAAAAGGCAAGAGATACTAGATAGAGCTCACATTATGGTACATTATTGAGTTTGGTTTCCATGTTTTCTTCTATTCTTGATGTACTTGAAATTGTTGAAGAACATGGTATGAATTTAAAGCAAAAGGGTGAAGCATGTGCTTTGTTAAATGCTATGCAATCCTTTGAATTTGTTTTTAACTTGCATTTGATGAAATGTATAATAGGAATCACTGATGAGTTATCTCAAGCCTTATAAAGGAGTGATCAAGATATTGTCAATGTTATAACATTAGTTAAAGCTCAAAGCAAATATTACAAGACATGAGAAATGATGGTTGGCAACCTTTATTTAATGAAATTTCATTATTTTGTGAGAAGCACGATATTATTGTTCCAAACATGGATGATGTATTTGTAACACAAGGAAGATCAAGACATAAAGTTGAAAAGGTTTCAAATTTGCATCACTTTTAAGTTGAATTATTCTATCAAGTCATTGATAGGCAATTTCAAGAGTTTAGCAATTATTTTACAGAGGTAAATACAGAGTTACTTCTTTGCATAGCATGCTTGAATCCAAGAGACTTATTTTCTGCATTTAATAAGGAGAAGTTAATTCGTTTAGCTCAATTCTATCCTAAAGAATTTTCTCCCATAGAAGTTCTTGCACTTAGTGATCAACTTGAAAATTATTTAATGGATGTGTCAAAAGATGATAGATTTTTAAAATTAATTGGAATTAGTGATCTTGCTGAAAAGATAGTGGAATAAAAAAAACACATTGTGTATCCTTTAGTGTATTGCCTTTTGAAGTTATCTTTATTCTTGCCTATTGCAACTATAACAGTTCAAAGGACTTTTTCTACCATGAATATTATAAAAAATCGGATGCGCAATTGCATGGGAGATGAATGGTTGAATGATTGTTTAGTTACTTATATAGAGAGGGACTTTTTGATTAGATTGAAAATGAGAAAATCATACAATACTATCAAAATATGAAAACACGCGGAGAACAATTGTAAATGTAATATTATTTGTATATTATCTTTTTAGTAAAAAATTACACATTTATTTAATACGTGTATATTGCCCCCACAATTGAAACTTTATGAATCCATCACTGTATGGATCAACCAATAGGGTTTTCAGTTGAAGGAAAAGAATTCAACTTAGTGATTAGACAAGCAAATTCAAATCCATGTTGGAAGCCAAGTAAGGTTAACCAAATACATACTAGTATCTTGAAAGTGGGAATGATTGATCATGAAAAAGAAAGAAAATCAATCAAAGCTTTTAATGAGAAATTGAAAAAACATGGTGTATAAATTAAAAAAAAATCAATATACAGATTTAAACAAGTTTCAGGTAATGGTACATCAAGTTCAATAGTACTATTATTGCCTTTGGATTTAAAGAAAATACTATTGACTGATGCATATATCTAAAGGTCAATGGAAGTAAGTTTGTGTTTTGGATTTTATATGTTAATGATATCTTGCTTGCAACTAGTGACCTTGGTTTAATACATGAGACTAAGAATTTTCTCTTTAATAACTTTGAAATGAAAGACATAAGAAAGGAAAATTATATGATTGATATAGAAATATTCAAAGATAGATAACAAGAATTGTTAGGATTATCTCAGAAAGCATATATCAATAAAGCTTTAGAGAAATTCATGATGGAAAAATGTTGCAATTAATGATGTAACTGTGTTTATATTAAAAATACATAAAAACATTACTATTATATTCTCATTTTTCATATTTCATCATAATTACAGAAAATTATAAGAGGAGATATGTGGGTGTATTTTATGTATTGTAATATCAATTTTGATATGTGAAAATATAAATTTTTTTAGTTAATATCATACATTAATTTTGAATCTTTAAAATTTATAATTTTTACTAACTTGAATTACAAAAAAAAAGTCATGATTTGCGTTAATTTTCATCATTAGATTTGTCTCCCTTTCCCTTTTTTTTTTTCTAATGCACAGATTTTTTAATGATTTGTTTATATATATATATATATATATATTCTTGGATAGAGAAAGAATCTATTTTATATATATATTTTAACTTCTAATTTAATGCGTCTATCAAGCATCAAAACTAATGAATGAGATTCAATTATTTAATAATTAATAAATATATAAATTAATATATATTTAATATTCTTTAATATATATATTAATTTATATATTCAATATTTTTTAAATATCATATAAGTTACAACATTTGAATTTTAAACAAAATTAGTTATTAAATAATTAAATAATAATTTTCCAACATGTATCATTAATATAAATATAATTACATTGTTAATGAATGAGATATATCTTTAGTACTTTAAAGTTTCATTTTTCTTGTCAAAAAGTATTTTTCATAAAAAAATTTTATTTACATATATATTAATGAAAAAATAATATATCATTTACATTGATGAATAAAAATTGATACTTAAAAATTTACAAATTGAGGAAAGTAATTTTTTTTGAAATGGGAAAAAGTTACTTTATTTAAATTTTTTATATTCAATATTAAATAAGTAAAATATATCAAGAGTTTATGGAAGCTTTTCTATTTGAAGAAACCAGCGGATCTTAGCAATTATGGTCATGGTGATGCTATATATCCTAGCACCCCACCGTTATAATCGTTAAATGATTCCTTTTTGTTTTTCAAAATATAATTTTGAACCTTTTAAATAATTTGTATACTATATTAATTTAACTTGAAGGTAAAAATATTAAAAAGAAAATAATATAGATCCGGCAATTAAATTCATATTTATAGGAGTTCATTTGAATTTAAGTGGAATTGGTCAGCCCACCGTAATCCAGTGAAGTCAATATGATGCGGTTGCTTCGTAAGCATGGAATTGAATAACATGCACTACCAAGAACGGCATCTATTGTATAGAAGCAGTGAAGGATGAGTTACTTTGAAGCAACTCCAATAGCTTCGTCAAACCGTCCAGGCAAACCTTTCTTGTCAGAGTCCGTCAGAAATTTGATGAAGTCTTTCTGCAGTCTTGCTGCTTAACAAAACCATACCCACTGGACTAAACCTTCTTAACGAACATAAGGAATCAAAATCGGTTAATTTTTATTTTGAGGGATAAAAAAAACATTTAAAGTCTGTTGGTTTCGATTCAAATTTAATTGTTATTAATTATTAATTATTTTTATTATAATTTATCTTTTTACTCAAATTAGGTTTCTATATTATTTTTTAAGCATATATCAAGAATTGTTTGGTTTTCTTTAGTTGTCTGATGTCACATATGATTTAGCTGCTCATTTCAAAATGTAAATGAAGTTTAGTTTTCTCTAGTTGTTCGAAACCGGAGAAAGGAAGTATATTTTTGAAACAGTATCTATTTTTCGTTCTCTGTTTTGAGTGTTTGCATATTTTAGACCTTTTCAGTGTCCTTTCGTATGTCTAAGGATTAGATGTGATATTATTTATTTATTTTTTTTGGCCATGGATATTATTTATTTGCACTCTTATTATTATTTTTCTTCATAATATAATTTGCACTATGATAGCTTTGCAAATCAGACAAGACTTCGGTCCCTACCTGGCCTCCGGGGTTCATTAATCCCAGACGCGTGGGATGTTAAAGACCGCAAATAGCAGAATAGCAGAAAAAGACAAATAACACCCGTCATTTAGAGATCACGAGTCACGACCATCCGATGTACATAAATAATTACTTTAATTTTCACATTAGCCTATCAGCCCATAAGTATGCAATAATTACAAGGTGATATTATTTATTTGCACTCTTATTATTTTTTTCTTCATAATATAATTTGCACTATGAATAGCTTTGAAAATCATATGAACTCTGGTTATGTTGAGTTGTTTCAACCCGGAGAAAGGAGGTTTATTTTTTGAAATAGTGGCCCTGTTTGTCGAACTGCTACTTGCATGTCTCATATTTTTCCCAGTTTGCTTCCTATATCCTCATGATTTTTTGGTTCAATGTTTGAATCATAATGATATATTGTTTTTTGTTGCACAACTTAATGCTTGATGGATGATGGACTGAATTGGTTTGTTCAATTTTCAAACCATATCCGGTTTTATTGCTCTTTTTTCCAGCGTTTTGTAAGAGTCTATGTATTTGTCTAAGTGAGTTGCACAATACCTATTTTCTATAACTGATATTTGATTTCCGAGTGGTTGTTAGAATAATGCACTCTTTTTTTTTTCTTTTCAAGGGACAAGGCTCGCATGCTGATGAGTCTATAAGCCAATTGTTTTCGTCAAGCCTGTGACTTTTCCGGCTTTTTTCTGTTATGCTTGGGTGGGCCTACATAATAATATTCGCCTTTGATTGGCATGTGCACATGCTGGAGAAATTTTTTTATATGCCGATGATGATATGTATCTTTAGTTTTATTTAATAAAAAATTATTACAATTTTTAATATTTGAAATGTTATATATTATAAATTTTAATGTATTTAGGTCATATAAAATTAAATTAATATTTAAATTTAAACAGTAAAATAAGAATCATCTTCTTCGTATATGTTTTCCCTGTATGTTCGGATATCAGAATTGAGTGAGAGACCGGCGTGCCTGTCCCATGCTTTATCTTCTAGTTGTGAATGCTGTTTTTGACTTATGGTTTCCTGATATTAATATTCCTATCCTGGATAATTCCGCGATGATAACCTTTTATAAAATTTTAAGTGATTTGCACATTATTTTATTATTCATAATTTTATTAATTTAATTAAAATTATGATGTAGGATTAAGTAGGGTGAAATGGGTTAAATTGGATAATAAGGTCGATAAATAAATACATTTAAATAAATAAATTATGCTTAATTTTTATAAGTTCATCTCATAAGCTTATATGGTTTACTTACATAATAATTAATAAATTTATATATATATAACATCATATATAATATATACATTTATAAAATATAAATATATAATATTAATATATTTTAAATAAATACATATTTTAAGAAGTTTATATGAATCAATCAATATAGTTTTTAGTTGAAGGAAAAGAATACATGGTATGTAAATTAAAAAAATCAATATATGAATTTAAACAAGTTTCAAGCAATGGCACCTCCTGGTCAATAATACTATTATTATCGTTGGATTTAAAGAAAACATTGTTGACCAGTGTATATATCTAAAGTTCCATGAAAGTAAGTTTATATTTCAAATTCTTTATGTTGATGATATCTTGCTTGCGACTAATGACCTTGGTCTAATATATGAGATTAATAATTTTCTCTGTAATAACTTTAAAATGAAAGATGTAAGAGAGGCAAATTATATGATCAGAATAGAAGTATTCCGGGATAGATCACAAGAATTGTTAGGTTTGTCTCAAAAAGCATATATCAATAAATTTTTAGAGAGATTCATGATGGAAAAATGTTTTGCATCTCCCATTCCAATTCATAAAAGAGATAAGTTTAGTTTTAAACAATATCCAAAGAACAACTTAAAGCAAAAACAAATGGAAGATGTTCCTTATGCATTTGTGGTTTGGAGTTTAATGTATGCTTAAACATTTACTAGACTAAACATCAACTTTGAAATTGGAATGCTGGGTAAGTACTAAAGTAATCTAGGATGGGATCACTGGAAAGCTGCAAAGAAAGTTCTCATATACTTGCAAGGAATCAAAGATTATATGCTTACTTATAGAATATCTAATCACTTTGAGTTTATTGGATATTCAAATTTAGACTTTGCTAGCTACGTGGATACAAGAAAGTTTACTTTTAGTTATCTATATCTTTTCGTTGGAGGAGCCATCTCATGGAAGAGTGCAAAGCAATTAGTAATTACTATATCTACCATGGAAGCTGAATTTATGGCATGCTTTAAGGCCATGGTTTATGCTAAATGGTTGCAAATGGTTGCAAAACTTTATTTTAGGACTTGGGTAGTCGACAACATTGCTAGCAGTTTTCTTTTGAAAGAATGACAAGTACTCTAAAAGTGCTAAACATATGGAATTAAAATATTTTGATCTCAAAGAAGAAGTTCAAAAACATACAGTGTCAATAGAGCATATTAGTGTTAATTTTATGATAGCTAACCTTTTGACAAAATGGTTACCGCCTAAAACATTTAATGATTATGTTACAGATATGAGCATCATTGCTAATAAGGATTGTTGAATATTATCATTGATTTTATGTTAATGTGTAATTTGACAATGTGAGCTCTTTAATGAATATGTTTTTGATGATCCTGTTAATTAAGTATTGTATACATGCTTGAATCATAATAACTGATTTTGTCTTTACTAAAGACATAATGTTGAACTAATTATACACCTCTCATTTATAAGTCATAATAAGAGAAAAAGATTGGTATAGTAGTACATGGAAGGGAATATATCTAATAAATGATATACAACCCCATGACTCGTATTAATTCTTACTTTTATATACGATGAATGATGTAACCTACTTATAGAAAATTAGCCTTATCCATGCACATTATGTTAATTTATTTATTTTACCATAAAGTAAGCCAATATCATATAAGTCATGTGGGAGAATGTAAGGCTTAAGTAGCCTAAGTGATATTAATAAGTGGTTATTATAATTAAATAAATATCAAATGGGTTAATTTCTAATTGGTAAGTTTGAGATATATTTTCCTAAAGTAACAAACTACTTGATAGGAGTAATTAATAAAGAGTTATCAAATAATAAATAGTTATTTGATAAATAAAATATCTATCTAAAAGGTTATTTAATAGATAAATAAAAGATTTATATAAAAGGTTATATGATAGACAAAAAAAAAATTATCTAGAAAACTGGTCTTTATCTCTGCCTATAAAAAGTTTTATGCTTTTCCTCTCTCCATCACTAATGTAAGCATGAAAATTAAGATAGGTCAAAAAATAGAAACACAGTTCTCTCTCTCATGTAATTCTTTTTTTTCTTTTTAAGGATCAAAGGCTTTATTTTAGTATTTAGGCTACAAAACTATAGATCAAGACATGTTGTCTATTCTTAATTTGATAGTATGAAATTTATAATAAGTTTGCAAAAATTTATAAGTTCCAAGATCTTGTGCATTATAGATAATTGATGAATTCTATCATCAGGATTAGATAGAAATAAAGAAAAACTTACAAAAAATTAATTAGAAATTGCCTAATCAAATACACAAATGAAATCAAATAGGATTCTCATTGCAACTTTTTTTTATTGAAATTAATTTCATTGCATAAATTAAACAAAATAAAAACACCCTTAAATATCTAAAACTTCATTGATTACATATATCAATTAATAATTCTACTTATCAATATTACAAGAAAAACTATTATAATTAACATTATGAAGAAACCAAAGCTAACCATTACTAACAATTTGAAATCTCCAAATGTTGTGTCCAAATTGCTAATTTCTCCCTCAAATTAGAATAATTGGCTTTCATCCCATCAATTTCCTTCTTAATTTCAATTAATCCTTCAATAGCCATAGAAGAATGGTCACTTTTTGAAACATCTCCACCACCTAAATCATAATTAGAAGGAGTATACCATTCAAAATAATTGCATTCATTTTCCTTATATGTGAAAAAAATCTATCAGGAAGTAATATATGGTAAAGACATCATTCCAAATATAAATGCCAAAAATATTTAAAAAAGTAAATCATAGAAATATTTAAGCAAAAAAATCAAGGCAAAAAGGAAACTAAACAAACAAAAATGAACACAAGAAATAACAAATATTCAAAAGAAAAAATAAAAAAATGAGAACAAAGTGTTTAAAAATGGAAGTTAAAACTTAATCTCAACTCTTAAATTGAAAATATTAAAAGACAAGAAAACAAGATAGACATAGTGGAAGAAGGGATCCAAAAAGGGAAATGAAAAGAAGATGAAAAATGGAAAGAAAAAATCTATTTAACTTGGGCAAAATGAAGCCTATGATGTTGCTATATAGCTGAGTTGGGATTGCAATGAAAAGGTTTCACTTTAGAAGAAACAAAAAGAAAATGAAATTAAGCAATTTGCTTTAACTATAAGATAAAGTGGTGATAAAAAAGGAAGTTTGGATAGAGAGAGATTTTAAGGAATTGCATTTACTTTTTATAAATTAAATAAATATAGCATTTTATTTCTAATAGCCTTTCTTCGATTCACAAAGGTAAAGTGAAAATTTTAAAATATAAAATAATAGTATCAAAGCTTTATAAGGAAGAAGGGAAGTGAGTGTATGTTTTGGAAAATAAAAGTTAAATATGTGTAATTATACCAAACTTACTTCAGAGGAGATGAATGTAATTTAATTTATAATATACTAAAAGCTAAATTTTTGCTAAGGGTGAAAACAAATTAATTTGAACAGAATATCTATATGTTTAAACTTTTACTTGCTAAAAAAAAATAAGTTGGAGTATGAAATGAACATCATTAAATTCAAATAATTTGAATTCAAGCTTGACTAGAGTACAAGTTTAAATAAATTTATACGAACTTATTTAGTATATTATTAGGCTCCAATTTCTAATAGGACTTGAAATATTTGAATTTGAGTTTAAACTTCTAATAAAAATAAATCTAAATAAATTTTCACAAATTTTTTTCGAATGGTTTATTATTTCACCTAAATTTAAGCATATAAAATTTTGTCTTTTACAAATAAATTAAACATTATATTTGTTTATCTCATTTTATTTATTAATATAAATTTTCTACCATTATCAAATTCATCAAATATATTTGCACAATTATCATATAATGCTAATAATTATATTTAATAAAAAATAACATATAGTAGAAAGTCATTTACTTTAATCAATGTATCATATTTCTTCACACAACTTTAATAATTAATAATTATTTTTTATCTATTATATTGTTTATATATAGTATAAAAATAAAAATATATTTTTTATTATTAGGCTCACAAACAATTCAAAATAAGTGCAAGTTAGACTCATGTATTAATTGAGTTTGACTTGTTTAGATTTAATTCGTTTAAAATCGAATTAAGCAAACTCAAATTCAACTTATGTATTAATTTAATTTGATTCATTCAATTTATTTAAAATCAAATTTAAGTAAAGTTTAAACTTAATTCACATATTAATTTAATTTGTCTTATTTAGATTCAATTCATTTGAGATCGAACTTAAATTAAATTTTTTGAACTTAAATTAAATATTTTATAAATTTAATTTTAAGTTGCTTGCGAATAGATTAACCTATTTGTAACCTATTTAGAAACTCAAAAGCTAACTGTCATAATTCTTCCACGTAAGAAGATAGAAAAGAAAAACGTAACTGATTCCCCCGAAAACTCATGACAACAAGAAATTCCTTTACGCGTAGTCGCAGAAGTTTCCACCTCATTGCTGATCAGTTGCTTCATTGATCCTGAGACATGAGATGTATCTGTCTAATTTCCATTTTTTCTTCGGAATCTAATATATCGAAAGCTACACGGCAACAAAAATCCGCTATGGGCGAAGTCACAGAAGCTTCCACCTCATTATTGACCAGTTGCTTCGTTGACCCCCTGACGACTTCTAGTTGAGTTATAAGAGTATTTTCTTCTATAAAAATGAAAGCAAAACTAAATAAATGACACTAATAAAACTATCAATAAAATAAGGTACTTGGTACTTTAAATTTTAAAATTTTAAAATTAAAATTCTTCTATTATAACTATTAATTTTTCATGGATATAATTAAAAATTTTAATATAACAAAATTTGATATTGCCATATCATTTAAAATTTTAAAATTATCAACTTTCTGGGTGGATGTACCAACCCTAAGTCTTCAACTTTGAGTATATAAAATTTTAAAATAATCGATTTTCAAAATTTCTGGATAGATGTACTTGCCCCAAGTCTTCATCAACGATAATAGTCTAGTTACAAAGCAAAAGCGATCATAAACTACGCCAAGTCATATCTAACCAATCTTTAGCTTCTGCAGAGTCCTTTGAATAATCCATCACCAACCTATCTTTTGAATTAAAAAAATAAGGAATTACATTCGTCTCTCTCAAAATTTAATTGCACTTGTTCTTCTTGTATTTTAAAATATATAAATTCAATTCTCTTATTTTTTTTTTTTAAAGTAGGTAAGGTAAGTACATGTTAAAAATAAAATAGAAGGGAGGTGAGTTTTCATGAAAAAAAAGTTAGTATATATTTTTAAAAATAACAGAGATGTAAATGTAATTAGATTAAATTTTAAGACAGTAAATATAATTTGTCCTAAAAATAAATAAAAAAGGAGTTTGACAATATGACGCCATGTATGTCTATTCTGCCAATACTGACAGATCATGGGACGTTAATTTAGTGCTACATTTGGACTGGGCTTAGTTTTTTTACAGCAACTAGATCAAAGTATATTCAAGTCCCTAATGTTAACCATCATCACCTCGCTTGAATGGACTAATATACTTCACACCAATCACTTTGCAGTGCAGAGTCTCCCACAAAAGTCTTCGTCAACAATGGTCTGGTGAAAAAAATTAAAGAAAAAGAAAAGAACTCATCGGACTTAACCATATATACCCTCTCATGCTTTAGGAAACATATACCAGAAAAGTTTGCAAAACCTCGGAGAGCATAAAATTTAAGCATGGCTGCTGCTGGTAGATGGGTTGCAGAGGGCTTAAAATTGAAAGAAGAAAAGGTGAAAGAAGCGCTGACTATGGCCTTGAAAGCTCAGGAGTCACCAGAGGAGCATTTTCGTCACAAAAAGTTTTCCGGCAGCCCCAAAGAGGTTGTCATTAGCTTTCCTTCATATGGAGCTCCCAGAGATTGGTTTTCTGGAAAGCCTTTTGGTGAAACCCTGATAAATCCTGAGCTTTTTCCTTCGCTTAGAAGTGTTGGTAATGATGAAGCTGCTAAAGTGAATGAAGCATTCCTCAAAAGATTTCAAGACATTTTGGAAAAGTCAACTCTAAAAGCAAAGGTAATTAATCGAAGCCAAGGATTGTAGTTGTCTTTTGATCCTAAGTTTTCAAGTCTCAACTTTTCCATTGTTGTAGCAATGAATAGAGCACCATTTCGTATACAGACACGTACATGTTTCCGGAAGATGATGAATTTCAATAAATGACATAATTTGTTTATCTTAATGATTTTTGTATATTATGAAACACAACTATTGACGTGATTTGATTATCTTGTTGCTTTTCTGCCACTGATTTGGTCCCTGTTTTGATGTCTTACCTTTGCTAGTAACTGGATTTTTTTTGGCTATTCTGTAAGCTATCTTCTTCAAACATAATCAGAAAGTTTATGTTTATTCCTCCTCAACTAAATATTAGGGAGGGTAATTAAGTGGGAGAAGTGGAGCCTCAACAATCAGACCCACATTAGGGAGGACAATTAAATGGGAGAACGGGAGCCTCAACAATCAGACCCATAATACCGCCAATTCAACCTAAACGCTCAACATTATTAGGAAAAGGTGTAAGGATGCATTTTAATCATGTTTTTAATGCATAGATTTGAATCTGCAGGTGGAAGAAGCAATGGCAAAACAGAAGCAAATAGTGTTTACGGGGCATTCCTCTGGGGCTGCTGTGGCCATTCTTGCAACACTCTGGACCTTGGACAAGTATCTAACTCTAAACATAACCCAAAAGACCAATTACATCCCTCCTCAATGTGTGACTTTCGGGTCTCCCTTAGTTGGTAACCATATATTTTCTCATGCCACAAGGCGAGAAAATTGGTCTCGCTGCTTTTATCATTTTGTCATGGGGTATGACATAATGCCAAGAGCCTTGCTTGCACCTCTATCTTCCTTTGAGCAGAAATTTGATCCAATTCTCCAATTCTTTGATCCCAAATCTAGAGCTTTTATGGACAAATCAATGGGAAAAAATGGCCTAGTTTTGGATTTCTACTCGGCTGTGATGACAAATGTGGCAACCGTCACAAGCCATGCTGCATGTAAGCTGATGGGAAGGCCAAACGAGTCAATGGAAACATTGACCAGTTTTATTAGCTTAAGCCCTTATAGACCCTTTGGAACCTACATTTTCTGCACTAGAACTGGAAAGCTGATTGTTGTAAGAAACCCAGATGCTGTCCTGCAGCTCATGTTTTTCTCTGCTCAGTTAAGCACTGAAGCAGAAGTTGTTGAAATTTCTCAAAGAAGCCTGGAGGAACATGTTATCTATGGCGTAGTACTTCCAAGGTCCTTAAATATGCAGAATGTGTTGTCTCTAGACCAACTCGAGGATATTCCTTTATCTTTGGATGATTCAAATAGCGATAGTGCAACAATCAATGTGGCCCTCAATGAATTTGGCTTGGTAAGGATCATTTTCTCAACCTATTATAGATATATAATATACTGATTTTTGGACCTCCACCAACTGCAAAACATGTTAAACAATAATTTCCTGATAATTAAACATAGTATTGGCATTGATAGGAAGATGATTCTTCTTATCTAGCTTTGAGTGTCAAGGGAATCTGTTCTCATATGATTCCTTCTGTTATTTTAGAGTACAAGAGCAAGACTGTGTCTCCGGGCAGCGGGAGAGTTAGAAAAACGAAAAATAAACAACGAGGCTAAAATGAATAAGAAGAAAAACGATGTTGAGAAAAAACTGGAGATACTAGAAGAATACAGGGATACGTTGAAGGCTGAAAATGTGGGTTATTTCGATGCTTTCAAGCTGCAAAATAAGGATCGGGACTTCAAAGCAAACGTGAAGAGGCTTGAGCTGGCAGCTGTGTGGGATGAAATCATAGAAATGCTCAAAAACTACGACCTCACGGATGAATTTGAAAGCAATCAAGAATGGATTGATCTTGGAACCAGACTGCGCCGTGTGGTTGAGCCTTTGGATATTGCTAACTATTACCGCCATTCAAGGGAGACACAGGCAGGACCTTACATGGGAAGGGGCAGGCCAAGACGATACAGATACCCCCAGAGGTGGCTGGAACATTCCAAGCGGTTGCCTAAAAGACCAACCTCGGAATCCACCTTCTGGGCTCAGGTGGAGGAGCTTCGCAGAAAAAGGTTTGAAGAGGTTGAGCAAGAGATTGTGCAACTTGAGAAGGATGTCAAAATATGGACTAATAACGAGACACTAGGCGAGGATGTGTTCCTGGCGGGCTCAACTTTTGTTGAGTGGTGGAAAACTCTGCCAGAAAGACACAGGAAGGATTCCTGCATTGCAAGTCTCGTTAATTGATCCATCTTGCTATCGGCACTCATTTGTTTTCTGCTTGTTATCCAATAGTTAATGTAAAACTTCTTGTTTAGTTGTGAGATGATAAAATAATACTTATCAAAAGGCTGATTGTTCTTGTCAATTTTGATTATCTTGCTTATGTAATGTCACTGATTGGCTAATTGTTTATGCGAAAACACATGGCCTGCAATCTTGCTATTGATTTTCCTCTTCATTTGGGTGCTCAAGTCTCTTCAGTTGAGCAAACAATTCTTCGATAACGAATCTAAATCTTTAAGGGACAAATCATTTGAAGGAATGTTGTGATGGCAATGTAGCAACTATCACAAACTCATGGACAAATGAATCGATGGAAGAGAACGATGACAAATTTTATAAAACTAAGCCTTTAGATATGAAGAAATTTTATCTGGAATAAGGGAATACTCATATTTAAACAATGCTGCCATATTACTTATAAGATCATAAGAGAATAATTTTACGGTAGACGAAAAGAAATAAATACAGAACAAGAGATTCCCATTGTCCATGAACCTCACTTCCATTTGTTTCCGGGGAATATATTTTGTAAATTATAATTATAAAATATTAACATAAAAAATATTTTATTTATTTAATATTAAATATGAAGAATTTGAAGAAACTAAATTTCTCTTTTTAAAACATGGTTAAAATAAGAAAAATACATTTTGATCCGACAAATTATTGCCGAATTCGGACTCCCAACGCAATAGAAAGGTTGATGTCCCTTGATTTACAACATAGAACTGAGTACCTTATGAATCAAGTGGTGATGACGTCTTCAGAATTTGAATTTGGAACATTCCTTTGAAACAGTTAGCATCGCTCTTAAAATAAACTCTAACTCCCATTTTTGAAAAAAAAATTTACTTCCCTTCATAATATAATTATTAATTTTTATTTTTAAATTATAAATAAAAATAATATATTATTTTTTATTAATATATATAAAAATTATATGTTTTTATACAAAATATTTTTTAATAAAATAAATAGAATCTTAACCTTAATAAATAAAATCTTAACCTTAGATCTGATCAAGTGCAAGTGTGAGATAACTTTTAGAAGCCAGTAAGACTAATAAAATATGGACAGTTCTAGAGAGCTCCTTGGATTTTGGAACCAAGGGGACGTGGTAACTTCAAATTCGTAAATGACTGAAAATGTAATCTAAACCATTCAAGTATTAGATGAATTTTGAATTGAAGGAAAAAATATGAATGTGCCATAAAAGTTAATGAATTTTGAAATTGAGCCAAAAAGCTATATGAAATTTTACATTGAGTTTATTGATTTGGCCCTATCATGACAATCCCTCTCCCTTTCCGTAGCATTAGCCAAAAATATGTGGGCCATATTTTGTTAAAGTGTAATTTGATAAAACCTTTATCAGTTTTTATATATTTTTGCATGTTAAAAAAATAAATTATAATAATAATTACATTAAAAATATTTGACGTTTTCAGAATTTGAATTTGGAACATTCCTTTGAAACTTAAAATAAACTCTAACTATCATTTTTGAAAAAAAAAATTTACTTCCCTTCATAATATAATTATTAATTTTTATTTTTAAACTATAAATAAAAATAATATATTATTTTTTATTAATATATATAAAAATTATATTTTTTATACAAAATATTTTTTGATAAAATAAATAGAATCTTAACTTTAGATCCGATCAAGTACAAGTGTGAGATAACTTTTAGAGGCCAGTAAAACTAATAAAATGTCGACAGTTCTAAAGTGCCTCATGGGTTTAGGAACCCAAGGGGACGTGATAACTTTAAAGTTGTAGATGGTTGAAAATGCAATTTGAACCATTCAAGTATTAGATGAATTTTGAATTGAAGGGAAAAATATGAATGTACCATAAAAGTTAATGAATTTTGAAATTGAACTAAAAAGCTATATGAAATTTTACATTGAGTTTATTGATTTGGCCCTATCATGACAATCCCTCTCCCTTTCTGTAGCATTAGCCAAAAATATGTGGGCCATATTTTGTTAAAGTGTAATTTGATAAAACCTTTGTCAGTTTTTATATATTTTTGCATGTTAAAAAATAAATCATAATAATAATTACATTAAAAATATTTTACTTTACTTTTAAAAAAGATAGTTATTATGTTAAAGTTAAGAAAATATGAATATATTGTCATAAAATTTGTGTTTATGTCATAAATGTTTTCATGTATTGACATGTGTGATGAACTAGGGATTCTTTATTTTAAAAAAGTCCTGTGATGAGATTAAGAAAGCTACTTGAATTATCAATATTGATAAACAAGTAATATTTATTAGATTTATTAACTATTTACTATATTTTATATTTTTGAAATGATTATGTGATAATTTTGAAATTATTTTAATTGTAAAAAATTTAAATTACAATATATTATAAATAAATTTGTATTAATAATTATTAAATTATGTTTATCATATAGTGAAGAGGTATAAAAATATACATATAAATTAATATAGATAATTTATTTAAATTACTTATTTTAAGTAATTAGTAAATTTAAAATTAAAAAAATTTATAATTCAAAATAGAAATATTATATCATCAATTCTTTACCTAGTGAACAAGTATTCTAAATAGTTAATAAATTATCCCTAATCTTTAATTTTTACTTTTTTGATTTTATAAATTATATTAAATACAAACTTTTATAAGGTACATACTATGATTTTCAAATAAAATATTTATTTTTAATTTAATTTATTGATTGTAATGATTTTTATATAAGATAAAATAAAATATTAAAAAATAAATGAGATGAAATTATTTTTATCTTTATAATGTGTGAAATTATTTTAAAAAAAAACATAGGTTAACATCAAGAAAGAAAATGCAAGCAGTAATTTAATGTATCAAGTTTTAAAGTGGATTATTTATATTAGGTCAAAATTATAATAATAAATTACTTATATTTTTTAGCCTCTAATTTTTAGGTGGGATGTATTTCAATAAACATACATAGTTAAGTATGTATGTATGTATGCTGGTTATTTACTAACAATTTCTTGATATTGTTTAATTTTACATACAAGCCTAATTAATCTAAAAGAAAATAAGTGAAAAATATCACATTATATCAAAAAGAATAATAGCATAATTTTCATTAAAAATTGATTAGTTAAAACAATAAGTTCTAAAATTATTTATTTGCAGTACATTAATATCTAAATATTATTTTATTATATTGTATATAACAATATTTTCTTCAATAAATTTATAGTGAGTAAAAATTTTATTGTTGAAAAAATTAATGTCAATAAAATATTTAAGAACATATCATATAAATTTTTTCAATTTTTTGCATAAATAACAATTTTCTTCATTTAATGAGGAAGTACCAAGTTTTACATACATTTACTTTAATATAAATAAGTGATTTTAAATAGTGTAAAGTAACTTTTTTTTATTTTACTCAACATTTACATAATAAATAATTATTTTGATTAATTTTTTAAAATAATTAATATATTATTTTATTTAAATAATAATAATTTTATCATGTACTTTTAAGATTAAAGTGTGCATGTGAAGCAAAGAGAAAGAGAGGGAAAAAAAAAGAAACATTTAAAGAAAGAAAATTTTAAATTTGCCTAAAGAAAGACTTAGGACTAAAATAAAATTAAAATAAATTTAAAATTTGATTTAAAAGGTTTATAAAGAAATAAGTAACTAGAAAACTTTTTTTATACAAACAATGTATACAAATGATGTGTCGTTATTTTTATTAGTTTGTCAATTAAAATATTGACACCCATAATTATAGTATGAATATAGAAGAATTATCCTTATTTATAACCATTGAATGGAACAAGGATGAATGACTTAAATTGAATAAATTAGTTATAAGAATGTAATCTTTAGGGTGGTATCAATTGATATTTACTTTATATATTTTAAGAATTTCATTTTAAGTGATACATACTTTTGGAATGCTTATAAATTATAAATATAATTATAATTAGTGATATTTTAAAATTTTAATTTTATCAATAATTAAATTTATTATCTTCAATATTTATTATTTTAATATTCATTATGGAAAATGCAAACTTATGTCTTCATAACTACTTTATATTAATTTAAAGTAATTAATTATATATTTTATACATTATCAAATTAGTATTGAATTGATAGATAGATGAGACAATATATGCAATGAACTTGAACTATGGCAACAACACTAGTTTTTATTTCTTACTTGAACTAGGGTCATTCCTACAATTATTCCCAAATAATTCTGCCACAAAAAAAGTTCAACCTGCCAGAAAGCCATGTGGTAGAGTCAAAAGCAGCCATGTACCCTAGGTTTTGGAGCCTGGGGTTCATAAAAGATACTGTATTCTTCTCTTGTTTTTTGGTGAGGTGGGAAATCAGGATCGGAAATGAACCAAGTAAAATAAACTATGTTTGGTGCTTTCTACGGTAATCTTGGAAATTTGAAATGTAAGGTGGTATAGTAAAATTTAAGCTATTAAATAAAATTATTAAATTTTTTAATTATTTTATTTAATGATTTGAATTTTATTACATCATCCTAAATTTCAAACTCTCAAAAACATTTTAAAATTTCTCACTTTTTGAAACTTGATTAATATCCGGACATAATCAAGTTTAACAAGCTTTGATACATTTAATGGATATTTTTATCAAATAAGCCAAAAAAAAATTATAATAAACTCTATTTTTATACTATCTTTCTTTTCTATGTATTTTCTAGCTGATTTCTTTATTTTTTTCTAAAATAAAAAATAATCATACTTAAAATATGTTTAATAATATTGAAACATTTAATAAAGAATATTAAGGACTAAATATATTCAGTATTAAGTTTATAATGTTTAAATAGTTTTTTATTTTAAGTACAAAATTTAGTTAATAATTTAAAAGTTTTGCTACAAAATATCAAAATCTTATATAATTTTAAAATTTAAAATTATTTTTTATAATGATTTTAAAATTTTCATATGTTGAATCCTTAAATGATGTTATATATTATATATTCAATTATTACCCTAAAAATAGATATAATATAAAATATATTTGCCAAATAAAATTTCATTAAAATAAAAGTATCTACTACAGGAATTTAGCCATTGAACAAATTTAATGAATTTTTTAATTTAATATTCAATCTTAACAAACCAAATAAATAAAAATTAATTTTAAGCATGAATTTATTTAATTACATATAAAATTGATGTTTTCAAATACGTTGTTACTTTTTATACTATTTCTAATATTTATTTTATTTTTAGAGAGAACCAAACTAATAAATCTTTTAAATTCTTTTCTATATTTTTTTTTAAAAAAAAAATTAAGGTAGCCAGAGCCACCTAGACGCCGAAAGGTGTCGGCCCTGGATCCTATTAGATGTATTTGTCAGATTTTTATTTTTCTTCAGAGTATAATATATTGAAAGCTTCACTTTCTAAGAATGCAATCAAATTAAGTTGAATTGAATATTAATATGCTCAAATTTTGACTTATTAAAAATAAATAAACTTGACTTTAAATTAAATATTATAAAGGTTTTATTTCACATAAATAATCGATAAATTAATTAATAATTAATAAGTTAATCAATAATTAATAAACTAATTAATAGTTGATAATTAATAATTAATTGTTAATAGTTAATATGTTAGCTTATTATGTAAGAAGTGTTTTAAAAAATTAAATATTAAAATAATTAAAATTATAAAATAATATAAAAAGATATATTAATAAAAATAGATATATAATTAAAATAATTTATATTTATCTAAAAATTAAATTATATTAATATAATTAATAAGTTTAAAATAAAAATATAATATTTAATATTTAATTAATTATATTTAATAAATTTATATATTTATTTACTTATATAATTTTTATTTCATTATCATTTATAAAAAATTATAATTACTTAAAATATAGTTAATTATATTTTATAAAATTATTTATTTAATTAAATACATATTTATATATATTTGTAATTTAAAATTAGAATATAATTATGTTAAAATTAAATTAATAATATTTTATAAAAAATTAATATTTAAATTTATGTTATAAATGGTATAAATTATAAATTAATAAAAAGAATAAGCATAGATCTCAAAAGAATTCAAAAAAATAGTAATTTATAAGTTATAAATTATGTTATGTAATTTATTAAATCAAAATTTATTTATTTTTAATAAATTAGTGCATAAAATACTTCTAAAAGATAGCTTATAATTTATTGATTAAAATAATAAATTATAAGTTAATTTATTTATTACATAAAATGGAGCCTAAATTTAAATAATTTGAACTTGAACTCAAGTCTAACTTGAATATGAATTCAAATAAATTTACATGAACTTATTTATTTAAATAGTATGTTATTAAGTTTCAATTCTTCATTAGATTTGAAATATTTGAATTTGAGTTCAAACTTTTAATGAAAATGTTCAATGGTGTCGGCCTTGGATCCTATTAGCATGTGCTTATCAAATTTTCATTTTTCTTTTGAGTATAATATATTGAAAGCTTTGTTTTCTGCTAAGAGTGTAATCAAATTAAGTTGAATTAAATATTTATATGGTTAAATTTTTTACTCACTAAAAATAAATAAACTTGAATTGGGATTAAACATTATTAAATTTAAATAATTTGAACTTGAAATCAAGTCTAACTTGAATATAAATTCAAATGAATTTATATGAACTTATTTGAATAGTATGTTATTGTGTCTTAACTTTTTATTGGATTTAGAATATTTAAATTTGAGTTTAAATTTCTAATGAAAATAAATCCAAACGTGTTTTTACAAATTTTTTCTAATGGTTTGTCATTTTATCTAAACTTGAACATATAAAATTTCATCTCTTATAAATAAATTAGAAATCATATTTCTTTATCTCATTTTATTTATTAATATGAATTTTTCAATTATCAAGTGAATAAAAAATATCTGTATAATCATCATATAATACTAATAATTACATTTAACAAAAATTAATATATTCAAGTATTAATTACTTCAATTAAAATATCATATTTTTATATAATCTCAATAATTAATAATAAAATTAATTTTTCATGTATTATATTATTTATATATAATATAAAAATAAAAATATACTCTTATTATTAGACTCATAAATAATTTAGATATTATATTAATTAAATTCAACTTATTTAAATCTAATTCATTTAAAATTAAATTCAAATCAAATATTTTACAATTTCATCTTGAGCGGCTTGTGGGCCTCAATTTTTGCAGCCCTCTTCAAAAGTTAACTGTCATAATTCTTCCAATAAATAAATAAAAAAAAAAGGGTAATTGATTCACCGCAAAACTCAAAACTCACGACTACAAAAAGTTCCTGTACGCGTTCACAGAAGTTTCCGCTTCATTGCTGATCAATTGCTTCATTGGTCCCGTGACACTGAGTGTATCCGTCTAATTTCCATTTTTCTTCGGAATCTGATGTATTGAAAGCTCCATTTTTCTGAAAGAGTGTATCTGGTATATAATTTTTTAAAAATTAATTTTATTTCATTTTGATAAAAATTTTAATTTATTTATGAATAAATTATTTTATTTAAAATATATTAAAAACATATAAAATTTAATTTAATTAAAAATAAATTTTGATGATATCATAATAAATATAATATTAAAAGATGATAAATTATTTATGATATATTTTTAGAATAAATAAAATGTATTATAATGAAGTTATTGTTAAATTAGATGAATTTTATAATTGTATAAATATAATTAAAATAAAAATTATAAATAAAATGAAAATTTTTCCTTTGAGTTAACTATCTTTTTTCTTAAAAAAATATTTTTAAATAAAATAAAATCTTATTTTTATTATTATAAACAACCGTCGTGATTCTTCCAAGAATGAAGACCGAAAAGAAAAAGTAATGGCTTCACCCCAAAACTCACGGCAACAAGAATTCGCTGTACGCGGAGTCGCAGAAGCTTCCGCCTCAATGCTGATGAGTTGCAACATTGACCCCACGACGGCTTTTGGTTATGTGTGATTAGAGTATTCTCTTCTGTAAAAATGAAAACAAAACTAAATAAATGACACCAATAAAACTATCAATAAAATAATTATATCACACATTGCAATGTGAACAAACCTTGTTTTGGATCATTGCTGTTATTTTATTTCTTGCATCTAGACCAACATGTCTTTTCATCCACAGGTTTCTACGGAACCTGGTTACAAATTGCAGCCCGATGCCGTCATCATTCCTGCACTTTGCTTCACTGCTTTAAGAAAGCATCTCTCTTTGTTTCAAGTCAACAAACAAAGTCTCCGTCAACCATGACCTAATTTACAAAAGGGTACTTCACCAACTAGACGAGGGGATCTTTATTTTCTACAGTAATGAAGGGTCTCTTGAGTAATTTAACACCAACCCATTTTCCTTTAAAGGCATCGATGATCAAACTGTGAACCAAGAAACTGTCTTGAACTGCGAACTGCTAGAGATAGAACAAGTGAAGAAGAAGAAATATGGGTGGTGGAAGATTGGGAGACAACATTGGAATCACAGAAGAGCTGATTAAGAAGTCATGTGTGCTGGCCTTTAAAGCTCACAAATCCCCAGAAAAGCCTTTTCTTCTGGACAAAAAACCATCGCAAGTTATTATAAGCTTTCCTGGATCTTGGATTGTTAATGACTGGTTTGCTGGAAAACCTTTTGGGGAAACTAAGATCAATCTTGACCTGTTTCCCTCACTTAGAAGTATTGGCAATGATGAAGCTGCTTTGGTAAACGAAGCCTTTCTGGGCAGATTCGAATTCATTCAAAAAAATCCATCATTTTTAGATGAGGTATTCAATTCGCAGCTGTCCTCTTTCAATTGCCGCTTTAGTAATGCAAATTAACGTTGTTATTTGTTGTTTTCCAACTTTTCATGTCGGGAAAGATTCAATTTTGATGGTTTCAGTTACCGTTACTCTGTGTAATTCGCAGTACTCTTTTAACTACCAATTTAGTTATGCATACGTTGGGGTTGCTGTGGTTAGCCATTCTGCAACTTTCCTTGTCGGGAAGGATTCAGTTGTGGGTGGTTTTCTTTCTATTTTTAGTTCATCTTTGATTAAATTGCTGCATGAAATTGAATCTGCAGGTAGAAAAAGCTGTAAGAGACAGAAAGCAGTTAGTGTTCACAGGACACTCTTCAGGTGCTCCAATCGCAATTCTCGCAGCCCTCTTTACCTTGGAAAAGAACTTCAACCAGAGCCCTTCTCTTTTCTGTGTGACTTTTGGTTCCCCCCTTGTTGGAAACTTCATATTTTCTCATGCCACAAGACGAGAAAATTGGTCTCGCCACTTCATACATTTCCTGATGAGATATGATATAGTGCCTCGAATCATGCTCACTCCTCTCTCTTCCATTGAACAAGTGTTGGACCAGATTTTCCAATTTTTGACTCCAAGATCCAAACCTTCTGTGCATGATTCAATTGGAAGATCAAGCGTAGCCTCTGAATTTTTCACTACTGTGATGATGAACTCAGCAACTGTCACTAGTCATGCCGCCTGTAATCTCATGGGCAGCACGAATTTGTTACAGGAGACGGTGACAAATTTCGTTGATTTAAGCCCCTATAGGCCCTTTGGAACCTACATCTTCTGTACTGGAAATGGGAAGTTGGTTGTGTTGAAAAATCCAGATGCCATTCTTCAACTCCTGTTTTTTTCTGCTCAGTTAACCACGGAAGCAGAAATTCCCGAGATTGCCGATAAAAGCTTACAGCAGCATCTAGGCTATGAATCTGAATTGGAAGGAAGCCTTGAAATGCAGGATGTGGTGTACTTAGAGCAACTTGAGGAGATTCCCTTAAATGCTGATGGTTCAAATAGTGACACTGCAACTATTAACTCAGCCTTAAATGACCTTGGACTGGTAAGTTATTTTTCTTCAGCTTGTTATGCATATTAAGAAAATTCTAATTGAAGTTAATATTATCCACTTGCTGTTAAATATTGTCACTCAATGTGTACATAGTTTAATCTAAGTACATATAATTAGTTCAAATCAAATTGTGATAAATGTATAGTTGAGTGCCTAATGTGAACAGATATGATCAATTCATACCAGATTGAGACAAACAAGTATATAGTTGAGTGCGGTTATGAGATAAAAACATTACTAATTACTTGTACATGATATACTTGCTAAACTAGACTACAATTGCAAAACATGATGAACAATAATTTCTGACAATTAAACATAGTATTGGCGTTGGTTAAAAGATGATTCTTCTTATCTAGCTTTGAATGTTTAGAGAATCTGTTCTCATATGATTCCTTGTCTGTTATTTTAGAGCACAAGAGCAAGACTGTGTCTCCAGGCAGCGGGAGAGTTAGAAAAACTAAAAACAAGCAACGAGGCTAAAATGAATAAGAAGAAAGATGATGTTAAGAAAAAACTAGAGGAAATACAAGAATACAGGGATACGTGGGAGGCTAACAAAGTGGGTTATTTCGATGCTTTCAAGCTGCAAGATAAGGATCTGGACTTCAGAGCAAATGTGAAGAGGCTTGAGCTGGCGGCAGTGTGGGATGAAATCATAGAAATGCTCAAAAACTACAAACTCCCGGATGAATTTGAAACTAACCAGGAATGGATTGATCTTGGAACCAAACTGCGCCGCCTCGTTGAGCCTTTAGATATTGCTAACTATTACCGCCATTCAAGGGAGACACAGGCAGGACCTTACATGGGAAGGGGCAGGCCAAGACGATACAGATACCCCCAGAGGTGGCTGGAACATTCCAAGCGGTTGCCTAAGAAAGCAACCTCGGAATCCACCTTCTGGGCTCAGGTGGAGGAGCTTCGCAGAAAAAGGTTTGAGGAGGTTGAGCAAGAGGTTGTGCAACTTGAGAAGGATGTCAAAATATGGACTGATGACAAGATACTAGGCGAGGATGTGTTCCTGGCGGGCTCAACTTTTGTTGTGTGGTGGAAAACCCTGCCAGAAAACCACAGGAAGGATTCCTGCATTGCAAGTATTGTTAATGTGTAATGGAAGAAATATCGTGTCTGCTTTTGTATCCGTTGGATATTGTAAAACCTTATGTTGGTTGTGAGATGACCAATAATACTTGTTAAAATGTTGATTGTTCTTGTCAATTTGTTTATCTTGCTCATGTACTGTCACTGATTGGCTAATTGTTTTTATGAAAACACATGGCTTGCAATCTTGCTATTGATTTTTTCTCTTCATTTGAACAAGCAATTCTTCGATAATGAATCTAAATCTTTACTGGACAAATCAATTGGAAGAAATGTTGTGATGGCAAATGCAGCCAACCATCAGTCAATGGCAAAAAATGATGACAAATTTTATAAAACAAAGCCTTTAGATATGCAGAAATTTTATGCGGAATAAGAGAATACACATATTTAAACAATGCTCCCATACCATACAGCTGACAATATCATAAGAGAATATTTTTACTCTAGATGAAAAGAAAGAGAAGTGCCTCCCCACTCTAATGTCCATGAATCTCAGTTATAGGCTCTACGGGAATGAAAGAATCTGTCTAATTTTCATTTTTCTTTTGAATATAGGATCGTGTTGCTGTACTACCATAAATTTCGGTATGCATAGTACCTCATGTCATTTTTTTATGAGGTAAATTTGTATTATTTTATGGTAAACTTATATGAAGTTATGAATGATATATATATTTTGTGAGATTTATGACATGATTTACGTAATGGTCATTTTGAATGTCATTATATTTGTAAGTTGTAACATAAGTTTCACAGTTGCATGAAGCATAAGAAATTTTACTTTAAAGTATGACTTTTATTGTATGATTTTATGGTATATTTACATTAAGTTATGGGTTGTATGTATGTCTTGCTAAAATTATGATATGACTATCGTGGAGCTCCTCTAAAATGTACTATCACAACTTTTAATAAAAAAATCAATAGTTCAAAATTTAATAAGTGACAATAAATTAAAAGATAACTTTTAAATTTATAACTATTTATTCTCTTAATTTTTCCATAAAAAGTTATGATGTTACACTATATCTTTTAAAGTACATCTTATACCTCCAACGAGATTAATCTAACTATCATTATATTTGCAAGTAGTGATATAAAATTTATTGTTGCATGAAGTATGAAAAGTATTAGGTTAGAGTATGATTTTATTGTACAATTTTATGATATACTTGTGGACCTATGTATGCCTTCATGAATTATATATGATTGCCTTGACAGCTAGTTAAAATGCTATTACATTCTCAAGTGGTAGTATAAGTTTAACAGTTGTATAAAATATGAGAAGTACTATGTAAAAGTATGATTTTATTGTAAATTTACATGAGAATATTGACAATAAAGAATATGCATGACAACTATAACGATGTCACTATGTTTGTAAGTTGTGATTCATGTTCTGTAATTGCATAAAGTACGAAAAATTGTATAAGAATTTGACTTTATTACTTAAGATTGTTGTTAATGATAAAGAATATGAATGACGACTTATTACATTTTTAGAAATACAATTTATTATCTTTTATTTCTTTGCTTATTATTTATTTGTTGGATGGAGTATTTTGAGTTCTCAGAATCTAAATAGAGAAAAGTAATGAAGCCTTGAAATGATTAATGTAATAAGATGCTAAAATAATTAGTATAAAAAAAGGAAGGAATAGTTATTATGGAAAAAAATCTAATAAAGGAAGTGTGTATTAAATTATTGAGATTAAATGATGGAATATAATTACAACTTTTATCTTTTCCCAAATTACCTTTCTAAACAAATTTTCCTCAATTTCCTTTTAAAACCCTAACACCTTCTTCCACTCTTATTTTCTTCTTATGTCTTAACTTTCATCCCTAATTCTAGCTCATCAAGCCAAGAAAAGAAAGTAATCTCTATCTTCAACTCCTTTTTTTCTCCTTACAAGGTAAGTAACCTCTTAATAAACAATTCCTCATGAACTAATCCTTCCAATCTTATCTTTTTCTTGTCCTCTATTTGGAACCTAAACAAGTTTTGATTTAAGTAAGTAGATTAAGGCTTATTCTAATCAAGACCTTTTTTAATGTTTAAAGGATTATTCACCACCAATCTCTCCCCTCAAGTCCTTCCTTCAAAACTTGTGAGTAGTATTCTAACTAAATTTCCATTGAAATTCATTTTTTACTTGAGGTTTGGTATTTATGATGCATTTGATGATTATGTATGAAAAATAATTTCTTGAGTCATATTTGAAGATTATTTAAAGGGTTCTAGTAGCACTTTAAAGTTTTGAAGGTTTGCTTGTGGTTTGGTGTGATATAAATGTGATTTGAGGGCCATTAACGTTAGATAAACAATATTTTTATGGAAAATTTGCAACTTGCAAGGTGATAATTTATTGTATGCATTAAAATGCTCTTGAGACTAGTATAATTGACAACATAGTCCAAACCAGGGAATGCTCTTTTCATAGGTATAGTCAACTATAATTGTGTATAAATACTCTTTAAACCCTCATAGTTAACTATATGTGCTAAGATTCATCTCAAAACACTTATCATCGAGTATATAGCTAACTGCTATCATGTTTCATTACAGTATCATGTATTTACTAGCATTATGTGGTATTGGACTTTCTTAAATATGTAAAATAAGATCAAATGACTTTAAGTACAAATGATAGAGAATAAAGTGAGTAACCAAGCAAAGTGATTTCTAGGTAAATGGACCTACGAAATTGATTTTATTAAAACATAAGCTTTAAAGAATATAATTGTATGTTATGTCTAAATAAAAGTAAGTCATGTAAGGCTTAATCCATGTACTTGTGTGTGTATCTTTGTAAATAATATTGAATGCTAGACTATGAACATGAGATTGATATGTTAGTACGATTATTATATTATGTCATTGATGATTATTATTTTGGACTTTCATTTAGATGAATATTATGTTATAAGTTAATGAAATTAAAATACTAGTGAAGCACTTGTTATATTGATACATTAATTTATGAATAAAATCTAATGATATTAAGGTAGATGATATTCTTGTTGTCACTATTCATATTAGATTTGTGTGCCTCATTTATGAAGGAATAAAGTTAACTCTAGAGTAACAAGATTGAATTTGTGAAGAAATAAAGATGACTAGGCATTATAAGGAAATTTATATGAAGGAGATTTACATGCTTTCCTTAATTGTATGTAATGTGATTTATTATGGTTAGTATTATATGGAATAATTATCTTCCATTTATGACTATAATGATGTTTAAAAGAGTGGTGTAATTCATGTGGAATCCATTATTATATGTATTGTGTCTAACTTGATAAGTAGGTTAGCTTCTTGTAACTCTTTCCACTTCATTGATGAAAGTACAAAAGCATAGTTACATCTTAAAATAAGAAAAATTAGAGACTACCCTTAAGGATTAATCTAAAATCCTTCTATTATAGCATAAGGTATTTTAATAAAATCTTATATGTTGTTTACTCATTGAGTTTTATGGATCGAAAATGGAGCTCACTTAAGAATTTTAGTATTAAAGTAAGTTTTGTAATAGTTGGAACAATCATGTGTGAGGATTTTCAAAACCCATATATTTTTTTTATGAAAAGCATGATTATATGTGAAATGATGAATTGTAATGAAGTGCCACCTCGTAGACTTTATTTCAAAGAAGTAATAGTGCTAGACTTTTTTTCAAATAAGTTCCGATTTTATGATTCATGAATGTTATATACTGAAATTACCCTTTTTTTAATTATGAGAATACAATAATGAATTAAAAATTTTAAAAAGCTATAAATCCATCATTAATTAATCAATTTTTACATATGACCACTTATTTTCAATCGTCTTCATATGATCTTTCAACAAAAAATAAGAAAATGTGGGTTTGACGAAATTCTCCTGATTAAAAATATGTAAATTAAGTTTAAAAGTTTAAACTACCATAACTTTGTACTCGGTTATCCATTTTAAGTGAATTTTTTTTATTTCATGTAACTTTTCGATATCTATATGATTGGCATTTTGGCCACTCTGGTTTAGTAAAAAAAGCTTTTTTCAATAATTTTTCTTATTTTTTTTATTTTTATAACTTTGATCTTATTTTTATCAATTTAAATTCATTCGAATCCCATATTAAACTTTTGCTCCTTAACTCTTTTAGTGTCTAGTAATGCCATAATAATTTTCTTAGCAAATAAAAGTACTAAAGAATAATATATTATTATTTGTAAACTAAATAGTAACATATTAATATTTCATTTCATACCATTTTGTTCTAAAATAGTAACATATTACTGTTTTATTCTAAAATAATAATACTAACTAAAAATTTTAAATAAATGGATAAATAAAATCTAATTAATAATCAAATTGGTAAAGAAGTAGATATTATTATTTTATTTCAAAATAGTAATATCAATAAAAAATACTAAATAAATAGATAAATTAAGTTTAATTAACAATTAAATTATTAAATAACAGCATGTTATTATTTGTTCCTTAGACAGTAATATCTTACTGTTTCATTCTAAAACAATAACACCAATAAATTTTTTTTAAATAAATAGATAAATTAAGTCTAATTAACATCTAAATTATTAAATAATAACATGTTACTATCTGTTCTCTAAATAGTAATATGTTACTATTTTGTTCTAAATCTAATTAATAATCAAATTGTCAAAAAAGAGGATGTTACTATTTCGTTCCAAAATAGTAACACTAACTAAAAACTCTAAATAAATAGATAAATTAAGTCTAATTAACAATCAAATTATCAAAATAATAATATATTATTATTTATTTTTTAAACAATAATATGTTATTATTTTATTTCAAAATAATAACATCAATAAAAAACTCCAAATAAATTAATAAATTAAGTCTAATTAACAATCAAACTGATAAAGAAAAGGATGTTACTGTTCAAAATAGTAATACTAATTAAAAACTTCAAAATGGATAAATAAAATCAAATTAACAATCAAACTTTAAAAAAAGAGCATGTTACTATTTGTTCTCTAGACAGTAACATATTACTGTTTTATTCTAAAACAGTAACATTAATTAAAAACTTCAAATAAATAGATAAATTAAGTCTAATTAATACCAAATTATCACAATAACATATTATTATTTTGTTTCAAACCTAATTAATAACTAAATTATTAAAAAAGAAAATTTTACTATTTCATTCCAAAATAGCAACATTAACAAAAAAAAAATTTTAAACAAATGGATAAATCAAGTCTAATTAATAACCAAATTATCAAATAATAGCATGTTACTATCTATTCTCTAGATAGTAACATGTTACTGTTTCGTTTCAAAACAGTAATACCAAGCGAAAATCTCAAATAAATGGATAATAGTATATTACTATTTATTCTCTAGACAGTAACATGTTATTGTTTCGTTCTAAAATAGTAACACTAACTAAAAATTTTAAATAAATAGATAAATCAAGTCTAATTAATAATTAAACTGCTAAATAATAGCATGCTACTGTCTATTCTCTAGATAGTAACATATTACTGTTTTGTTCCAAGCCTAATTAACAACCAATCTACCAAAGAAAATGATATTATTATTTCATTCTAAAATAATAACACTAATAAAAGAATTTAAATAAATGGATAAATTAAGTCTAATTAATAACTAAATTATTAAATAATAGCATGTTACTGTTTATTCTCTAAACAGTAACATGTTGTTATTTTGTTACAAGCCTAATTGATAAATAAAAATATATTACTGTTTTATTCCAAAACAGTAACACCAAGTAAAAAGCTCAAACAAATAGATAAATCAAGTCTAATTAATAATCAAATTGTCAAATAATAGCATGTTACTGTTTGTTCTCTAGATAATAACATATTATTATTTCATTTCAAAACAGTAATACCAAATAAAAATCTCAAATAAATGGATAATAGTATGTTACTATTTGTTCTCTAAACAATAACTTGTTACTGTTTCATTCTAAAATAGTAACACCAAATTTTAATTTTATAAAATTTTAATTGTTTATTTTTAATTTATATTAGATTTGCTTAACTAGGGCTGCAGGATGACGAAATAGGATTCTTTTGTTTTTGTTTCTTTGCCTTTGATCTTCACGGAACGCGCTTCAAGTATGTCATTTGGATTTATGGCTATTTTGGTAAATCGCACTCAGCGGACACACTTAAATGAGAGGAAGTTCGCTTAGGGTACCTCGCTGTAATAAATTATTGCAATTGGTACCGACCTGATTTTTCCCTTACATATCTGGGGATGGGTTATGAGATAATTGCAATAGATGGCATTTTGTTTACAAAATCTAACATAAGATTAATGTGTGCATGAGTATACAAAATCATTTTATTGTATTAAAGTGTGAGTTTATTGCTTTATTTTATGGTAAACTTACATAAACTATGACCTCTTGTAACTTTGAATGAAATTACATCCATGCATTCAAGGTGGAGGGTGAGAATTTTTTAAGGTGGCCACATTGAAATTATATTTAATTGTACTACTTTTTTAATAATGTAAATTTGTACCAATGAATCAATAACTATGTTTTAGTCATTTTTTAAATAATTATAAGTCTCACATAAAATTTATTAAATTATGACCATTAATTTAGTGATAAAAATTTACACTATTAAAAAAGTTGTGCACCATAGAAAATCCTATTTTATTTTTGGGTTATTGTGTAGAATTAAGATTGTAAATAAAATTGAATCGAACAAGAAATTATGAGTTCAAATTTGATACAACTAAATGAATTCAAGTTTAAACTAGTTAAGCTTACAAAATTCAAGTTAAACTTGAATTTTCACAAATTTACACAAATTCTAATGTATTTAATCAGTTGTAGACCTAAGATCGAAAGGTCATTGGGAAAAATATTTATATTATATATTAAAAACCATAAAATAAATTTATTAATACATTATTTAATAAAAATTATAAAATGCAATAGAAAATATGTGCAATAGTTTTAAAAGAAAAATATTTTCTCTTTTTCTTAAAAAATTAACAATCTTATGTCATTAAGGAATTAATATATCTAATAACAAATTAAAAAAGTGAATTGTAGAAATACGCATAAAAATGTGAGTTTTATGTATTTTTTTTATTGACATGATGGAATGTATAAATAATTATGATAATAGAATTAATTTATTAAAATGAGTTTCTAATTGTGAAAGTGAGATATGTAAATTCAAATAATTTAATTTTACATTAATGACACAAATTGAAAAAATATTATACATTTTTTAATTAAACTATGATTTCGTCCATGAAAATTTTACTCATTGTGCATTTATTCTTTCAAATATTAGGCTTCTCAACATGAATCCTTTAAAAAATACCCATTTAAAACTTTTCGGCCTTAAAATTTGGTAGGAGAACAAAAGCAATTTACTTTGAAATATAAATCTATATATAAAAAACTAACATATAATTAATAAAAGTGCACAAAAATGAGCAAGAGCAATTTCCCACACTCATGTACATATGACTCCCTGTGTACTTAATGGTTATTTATAATCACAATAAGAAATATGTAATTTGGTTGTTCTAATGTATGATATTGTATTTTTAAGAGTGAAATGTAACATCGAAACCTTTGATAATAAAATTAAGGGTTCAAATTTTAATTAATAATAAAAAATTAAAAAATTAGTTTTCAAATTTATAACTACCTACTCCGTTAATTTTTCACATAAAAAATTGTGAAATTTACTTTACCATTTGATGTGCATCTAAAGTCTAACACCTTAGAGATCCAAATCAAGAAAGAATCGACAATAGAATCTTTTTTCATACTATCTTTGTCTTGTTTATTATTTTAGACGATCACTCATTTTTTTTAATTTTAAACTATTTCTCTCATTTATTTTTTTTTAAGAGGAGGTCGGGTTAATTAATTTTTTTTACAAAATAAAATTACATATAATATTTAAAAAAAATTTCAAGACTTAGAGGGGCCATGGCCCTCACCCGAAGCATAACTAGCATCTGCACTATGAATTTATATAAGGAGTTGCAGGTATTTTGGGAAAAGAACTGGATGATTTTATATATTTTTTGTAACATTAATGCCATTAAATTTATAGCAATCGTTCCATTAAATATTGTAACTTTCTCAATAAATGTAATTTTAATGATAGTGATAAGTTACACAATTTATGTGTAGAGTTGTGAGTATATTGAAAAAAAAATCATGATTTTCTATGAAATTTGCAATAATAAATAATTTTATTGCAAATGGGTTAATTGTAACTTTACATCAAATTAAATATTATATCATAGAAAAGTGAAGGAGAAAAAGAAGAATTAAGGAAAGCTACATTCTCTTGGCAGAAACTCCGAAAAGCTAACTCTCATAATATTTCCAAGAAAGAACCACAAAACTCACAACAACATAAAATTCCTTTGCGCGTAGTCATAGAAGTTTCCTCCTGATGATTGCCGATCAATTGCTACATTGACTCCGGTGACAGAGAGAAGAAAATACTCCTACTTGCATGTTTCTGTCTGGTTTCCATTTTTCTTCTGAAAATAATGTATTGAAAGCTACATTGCAGGGTGGGTTCTTCCATGCCTTCTTGGATGAAAAATCCAAGGCATGAATGCCTGTACTAACAAATAAATGAAGTATAGACACATGACAGAGATTTTACTTGGAAAGTCAAGTTTTTACCTATTGTTCCAGTGTCTCTATCTTGTTTGTGAGAAATGAGATTTATAAAATGACCCCGGTCCTTTTTGGAGGATTGGATCTAAACAACTCAAATGTAAAGATATACGAATTGGGCCAAATCATGAGATGGTGTCAAATTTTAATTATCGGTAATGCAAAGTTTATATTATATCATTATTAGTTTATAAAAAAATTTGAAATAAGATAACAATTATGATAATTATAATTTTTTTTATGTTACCTTCATTATAAATTTTTTTCAATTTTATTAATTTTTACAGTTTACCAAAAATTTTGGTAGTACGAAATTTCTCAAATTTTAATAATCACTTATATTTCATTTATTTCGTGAAAAAGCATTTGTGTAAGAAAATATTTTTTATATGTATATTAAATGAGAAGCAACATGTCGTGTTTATTTGTGATTTAAAAAATAATATTTAAAGTTATAATAATAAAAAAGTAAATTTTGATTTTAAAAAGAATAATTTATTTTCTATAAATGATTTACCTTAAATATGAAATAAATAAAATATATTTTTATTATTTTATAATTATATTTTATAAAAAATACTTTCCATAGAAATAAAAAATATCAATTATAATGTCAAGGTACCTTCTTTATTAAAGTATAATAGATATAATAATTTACCAAAGAATAATAATAATAATAATAACAATAATGAGAATAATGTCACCCTAGGATTAAAAATAAAAAAAATATTTATCAACTTCCTGCTTAGTTCAATGATTTTGCTCCAATGACATAGTAAAAGTTTTAAGTGTAAATGGAGCCAACATTCTTTTTCAATCTTGCCACAACATTAGTTAATATATTATTTATTTAGTAGGAAATTTGCCATTTGAATAAAAAAAATAATATCTTACAAAATTTTCTAGAAATATAAATGAACAAAAAAATATGGTTGGTATTAAATGCAGACTAATTAATTTTTTTTAAAAAAAATCCTTCATTATGATTATAAATAATTTAATTTTTTAATTTTCATTAATAATGTTTCTTTATATTACTAATCTAGTTGTTAAAAATTACTATATAAATATTTTGTGTTAAAAGAAATGTATGTGATAAATACTAGTAAAAATCAAAATATTATAATATAATAAAAAGTATTATTATAAAAATATTAGAGATTAATATAATATTAAATCCCAAAAAGTGGAATAACTTTAAAAAATTGATAACTTCTTTAATATACCCTTAATTTACTAATTAAAAAAATCGTTAATTATATATTGAACACAATTTAATATCTTACATTTTTATATGAAACCAAGGCATCCATACCTTGAGTTTTCACTCAAGGTATGGCCTTTCTGCACAAAAACTCGAAATCTAACTGTCCTAATTCATCCAAGAAAGAAGACAGGAAAGAAAAAATAATTGCTTCCCCGCAAAACTCCCGACACCAAAAAATTCTTATGTGCATATTCGCAGAGGTTTCCACCTCATTGCCGATCAATTGCCTCATTGACCCTTTGAGTACTTTTAGTTATGTCTGATAGGAGCACTTTCACCTATTAAAATGAAAATAAATAAATAAATAAATGACGCTAATAAATAAACGAATGTATCGGACATTGTAATATCAACAAACCAGTTTTGGATTGTTGCTATTATTTTATTGTTACTTTGCGTTTAGACAAACACGTCTTTACATCCGCTGGTTTCTACGAAACTTACTTACAAATTGCAGCCTATATTTTCATCATTTCTAATAGTTTTCACTTTAAACGATATATCAGTAAATTCAACAACCCAAATTTATTATTCTGCACAAAATAAAATAAAATAAAATAAATTCTAAACCCTAATTCCAATTTGTAAATCTTAAATCCTAAACAATATTACATAAATAAAATAAGATTTAATAATTTAAGATAACTAAAATATCACAAGATGCTGGCGTCTCTTACTTTTCGCGGATGAAGAAAGCATCTCTCTTCGTCCCGCAACTTTACGAGTCAACCCACAAAGTCTTCGCCAACTTGGAGTGCTTCAAGGCGAGTTAGTCCATATTTTCTACAGTAATGGAGGGTCCTTCGTGTAATTTAACACCAACCAGTTATTCCTTAAAGGCATCAATGATCCAACCGAGAATCAAGCAACTGTGAATTGCTAGAGATAGAGCAAGTGAAGAAGAAGAAGAAGAAACATGGCTGGTGGAAGGTTGGGCGACAACATTGGGATCAAAGAAGAGCTGATTAAGAAGTCATGTGCGCTGGCCTTTAAAGCTCACAAATCCCCAGAAAAGCCTTTTCTTCTGGACAAAAAACCATCGCAAGTTATTTTGAGCTTTCCTGGATCTTGGATTGTTAATGACTGGTGTGCTGGAAAACCCTTTGGGGAAACTAAGATCAATCTTGAACTATTTCCCTCACTTAGAAGTATTGGCAATGATGAAGCTGCTTTGGTAAACGAAGCCTTTCTGCGCAGATTCGAATTCCTTCCCAAAAATCGATCATTTTTGGATGAGGTAATCAATTCACAGCTGTCCTCTTTCGATTAATGATTTAGTTAATGCAAATTAACGGTGTTGTTTGTTGCTTTCCAACTTTCCATGTTCGTAAAGATTCAATTTTTGGTGGTTTATGTTGCCGTTACTCTGGGTAATTCGCAATACTCTTTTAACTACCGATTTAGTTATGCATACGTTGTGGTTGATGTCGTTAGCCATTTTTGTCACTTTCCTTGTCGGGAAGGATTCATTTTTGGGTAGTTTTCTTTCTATTTTTAGTTCATCTTTGATTAAATTGCTGCAACGAAATTGAATCCGCAGGTAGAAAAAGCTGTAAGAGACAGAAAGCAGATAGTGTTTACTGGACATTCGTCAGGTGCTCCAATCGCAATTCTCGCAGCCCTCTTTACCTTGGAAAAGAACTTCAACCAGAACCCATCTCTTCTCTGTGTGACTTTTGGCTCTCCGCTTGTTGGAAACTTCATATTTTCTCATGCCACAGGACGAGAAAATTGGTCTCGCTACTTCATACATTTCCTGATGAGATATGATATAGTGCCTCGAATCATGCTCACTCCTCTCTCTTCCATTGAACAAGTGTTGGACCAGATATTCCAATTTTTTACACCAAAGTCCAAATCTTCTGTGCATGGTTCAATTGAAAGAACAAAAGTAGCTTCTGATTTTTTCATTACTGTGATGAGAAACTCAGCAACTGTCACTAGTCATGCTGCCTGTAATCTCATGGGCAGCACAAATTTGTTACTCGAAACGGTGACGAATTTTGTTGATTTAAGCCCATATAGGCCCTTTGGAACTTATGTCTTCTGCACTGGAAATGGGAAGCTAGTTGTGTTGAAAAATCCAGATGCCATTCTTCAGCTCTTGTTTTTTTCTGCTCAGTTAACCACAGAGGCAGAAGTTCCCGAGTTTGCCTATAAAAGCTTACAGCAGCATTTAGATTATGAATCTGAATTGCAAGGAAGCTTGGAAATGCAGAATGTGGTGTACTTAGACCAACTTGAGGAGCTTCCCTTGAATGCCGATGGTTCAAATAGTGACATTGCAACCATTAATTCGGCCTTAAATGACCTTGGACTGGTAAGTTATATTTCCTCAGCTTGTTGTTTATATAATAAGAAAATTCTATTTGCAGTTAATATTATCCACTTATTGTCAATTGCTGTGACTCAATGTATACATAGTTTAATCTGAATAGATATGATAAGTTTAAACCAGATTGAGATAATCATATAGCTGAGTACAGTTATGACACAAAAATATTACTTGCATTTAATATGCTTGCTAAACCAGATCAATTGTATATATTTCTTAAATGTCAGGCGCAGAATTTGCATGACTGCATTATCTTTCTGGATTTGTGATAATTTCTTTTCTGGAATTCCAGAGCACCAGAGCAAGACTTTGTCTTCGGGCAGCTGGAGAGCTGGAGAAACAAAAATCCAGGAATGAGGTCAAAATCAATGGCAAGAAAGATTCTATTGTGTTGAAGATAAAGGAATTGGAAGAATACAGAACGACATGTGAGATCAGCAAAGGTTATTATGATGCCTTCAAGCTGCAAAAGGACACTAGAGATTTCCAGGCAAACGTGAAGAGGCTAGAGCTGGCCGGCATATGGGACGAAATCATCGAAATGCTGAAAAGATATGATCTGCCAGATGAATTTGAAGCCAAGCCAGAATGGATTAAGCTGGCAACCACCTTTCGCTGCCTCCTAGAGCCCCTAGACATTGCCAACTATTATCGCCACCTGAAGAATGAAGACACAGGGCCTTACATGATCAGGGCAAGGCCAAAGCGATACAGATACACACAGAGATGGGTGGAGCATGACAAAAGGGTGAAGAAAGGAGCTGCGGAATCCACCATGTGGGCGGAAGTGGAGGAGCTTTGCGGCAGAACTAACAAGAGCAGATCATTTGAAGAAGTCAAGGACAAGGTTGTTCAACTGGAGGAACAAATCAAACAATGGATTGAGACTGGGGATTTGCAGAAGGATGTCTTCCTAGAGGAAACAACTTTAGTGAAATGGTGGAAGACTCTACCCGAGGAACACCGAGCAGTATCTTGCCTTGCTAGCTTTATTAACAAAGTAATGTAACAACACCAAATATTTATCCATCCTTCCACTCAAAATAAATGTATGATGTGAACTTATTTATAGGATGTACCCACCGGATATTATTGATCACGCCATTATGTCTTTTTTGTTGGGTTTGACCCAAGTTGTAATTTTTATAAATTTGTAATTGTTTCTTATTATAAGTTATCTTTCAATTCAAGTTACTATTTTGTATTAAAGTAGAATTGAGAAATCTTGTCAAATAAGTATTTGTGAGTTATAAATATTTATGTTGTTTAAGAGTTTGAAATATGAGAAAGATGCAATGTCAAAGCTTAGAAGAGTTAGGTGAAAACCCATATTGAGTTTTGAGAGAGTTGTAAGGATATTGGTGAGGAAATTGTGATATTATGATTAAGAATTTTTACAAATATTATCTTATAATCTTTTAATGATATAATTAATCTTTTCTTAATTGTAATTTTTTTCTTTAGAATTTAGAATTTTTAACGTTAAATTATTCATGTGTTTTATTGTGATATTCTGATTAATTTACTTGTTTAATACTTACATATTTGAAGAGTGGATATTTTGTTCAATAACCGATATTAGAATGAGTTTAACCCTTTAAGATAGTAATTCGAAATAGAAAGCTTAATTGATGTCACATGATAAATGTGTGGATGGTGATGATGAATGACACATTATGTTAATAGGTGATTCAATCATGTATAGTTAATGATGGTAAGACAGAAAGCAATAGTTAATGATAGAGATAAAGATATGAAAAATCATGTAGTTTCATGAAGGTATTTACAAGTTTGATGTTTGTACAAATGTGAGTAATTCTTACAGATAAGGGGGTCGTATATAGATTCCAATGAAAATTGTTACATTTGATCGAAATGAAGCTACTTGTTAAAAAGATGATTATTACAGTTTGAAGAAATTGCAATGATAGAAGACTTTAATGATTGGAACAAAAATATTAATGAAGATAACGAAATTTGAGTTAATATGGATATTGTTGAATTTGACTCAACTTTTAATTGCTATTAATTTGTTATTATTTAAGTTAGGATTCTATGTTAGAGTAGGATTAAAATTTATTGTTAAACAAGTATTTGTGAGTTATAAATATTTATATTGGTTAAAAGTGCCAAAAATAGTAATACTATATCCATTGAAAATGGAATCTAAAATTGGATTTTAGATGCAAATCAAGGGAAATTATTAAATATAAAATAATGAGATAAATTTGTAAAATTTAATCCAATTGAGATCAAAGAAATGAAACTTAATTTTAGATCCAATTTTTTATACATATAGTATTTTTAAAAAAAAAAAGAGAGAAAGAAAGATGTAATATAAAAATCTATGAGGGATTTATAAGAACCTTTATAGAGGTTTGAGAGAGATGTAAGGCTTGTAGTTATAAATTGTTGGATAATAATTGAGAATCTTCACACATATTATCATGTAATCTTTTAACAATATAATGGATCATTTTTATCTATGATTTTTTTCCTTGAGTTTGAGTTTTTTCACATTAAATTGTTCATTACTTTATTATGATATCCTAATTCTATATAATTGTCTGATGCTTATATGTTTTAAAAGAGGATTTTTTTCAACACTTTTAATATAAGATTTACTTTTATTAAATCACCCTTTTTGTCATAAAAATATAACTATCCAATTATATACATCTTGGTTCATAATTGATCAAAAATATAAAAAAATTACATAATTATGAAGGGAAAACATTGTTAGTCTGCATTTTATTTCAATAGTTTATGAATATAAAAATATTATATGCATAAAAAATAGTATTCAAAATTAAATTTTAAATTTTTAATATTTATTAAATTAAATTTTACAAATTTGTTTTATCATTTTATATTTTATAACAATCATTAATTTACATTTAAAATTCATTTTTGAATCCTATTTTTTCATTTAAATATTATTATTTTTGTAAATATAGGATACTTCTCTAGGTTCTCTCAAAAGCAATGCTTTACTGTCTAAGCAATCCACCTAGCTAGATCCAAATTAAAATATTTCTATTGAGGTGTTTCTTCTTTGAACGAAATGAAATCAATCATCACCACAATTGACATCCAAAACTCATGCAAGTAATTGTTTGTTATGTCCCAAAAGAAGGCCACTTCAATTAAAGATAAATTTTAACATATATTTAGTCATGGAACATACTAGAAACTCTCTCAATTAAATGCTCAAATGTGTCATAAGTTAGCCATTGTGATAATTCGACAGACAAACATAATTGAATTAAGACAGGATTTAACAAAAAAATCCAACGTGTTACAGAGTCCCTGTAGCTAAAATTTATTATCAATCCGATTAGTAGACTATTTTTCTAGATTTTCCCAAGTTAGAGGGCATTTTGATCATTTTAGAATGATTCGAGAATTCAAAAGAGTTTGAAAAGCCTATATTTGCGATACTCACATTTTTATCTTCATATCAATTGGTTTTTAGGTTAATTGGATACCCAAAACTAAATGTCTTTCTTATTCAATTATCCCTTTCAGTCTATTGTGTCTAAAGGTTTTATGTGTGGAAGGATCTTACAGTTTGGTATGTGCAAGCACTTTGATGACATTCTATAATTGCTTATAGACTTATGAGTTCTATTATTTATACCAAGTGTGCCTTGAATGGGTTAAGTAGAAAGGCTGACATATTCGCCAAAAGTTGCAAGCATGCGTTACATGATTTCGACTAAAGAGTTGTTAGTCTGTGACATTTGATATCAGAGTCTAGTTTGTACCAGAGGGTTAAGATCGAGTAGGCTACAATTGATTTAAATATAACTTGTCCAATGCTATATAAAGGATATGCAAAGCAATCATTCTTACAAACTCCATGGTGTCATTACTAAAGACTTGACTAAAAGGTGTAAGAGATTAGATCAGCCCAAGAAGTTAATGTCCAAAGAATGATACATTCAAGTGATCATAGATTAGTACATTGGACTTAAAAATTTGTGCCAAAAAGCTATCTTGCTTGCTTATGTACACATAATGTTAGTTATGTACTTATTCATAATAGTGGCATCAAGGGATGCAAATCATCATTTACAGGGACGAATAAATCAATGACCAATCCAATGGGAGAAGCCTTAATTTGGCTAGAAGGGAACTGGAAGGTGAAGCTTTTAATTATGCAAAAATACATGACCACAGTTGGAGGGCATGAGTGGATTACTCCAGAGGAAGTAGTCCAAAAGCATATCAAGGCGATCCAAAAGGATCATTTATTTTGCTCAAGGGAGCATTGCTTGAGGGCAAAGTATATTATTCTAAAAGGAGTAATTCAAAATCATGTCACAGTAGTTCGGAGGAATTAGTCTTAGTGCTCAGAAGAGCAACCAAAAGGCAAAGTGGATTGCTTCAAAGGGAGTATTCCAAACTATGTTAAGGTGACCCAAAGGGATCTTTCATCATACTCAAAGAATTATTGCTCAATGAAGCATAACCAAAAGGTTTGGTGAAGATTCAGAAAAATTAATGATATGTGCATAATTTATGGATTGATGGAATGTACACAATCTTTCATATGATTCTTTAATATAGTGGGTTAGGCTACATAGTTGTTTGGTGGAATGGCAACAATAACTCATAAAAGTGGTAACAGACTAGTAGTACATTAGTCATAAGGTCAAGACACTTTGTGAAATGATCTTGAGTTCACATTTGCTCGTGTATAGGCAAAGTGAAGCTCAAGTTAGAGTGAAGGATGCTCTATGCTCAATCTCTTTCTAAATGTTGAAGTGAGGGAACCATTAGAGGATATGCTCAAAAAAGTTGTCAAAGGATGCACTTGAATAGTATTGTAAGAGCCAAGATATTACTAAATGTCACTTGATACAAGAAGGGTCACGAGAACTACGATGCTAGAGAGCATTAACTCTGTGAGTAGGCTATAATGGTCGACGAGATGCCAAAGGGTATTAATTTAGAAAGGATCAGGGGATCCAATCAAATGTGAAAGTGGCATTGCAAAATGTAATAAGTTAACCAAAAGTAAACAAGCGAACTTAGGAGTAAGGTTATGGGGCTTTTTGCATAAATCAAGCATAAGTCATGTCTCTTGTAGCAATAGTTATAGGACATTAGGTATGAGATACTTATTAATAGGTAATTCAAAGTACTAAACATTATTTATGAGCTAAAGAGTTTGCACACACTTTTATTGTGAAGTGGCATCCTTACAAGCTGCAGAGGTAGTGAGCACAAAGTTACAAAGGCAACTACCCGTCGGATGAGTTACGAAGGTAACGAGTCTAGGAACGCTTGGAGGTAAGTGGCACTAGAGAGTGTTAGCACACTTTAAAAGGAAATTACAAAGGTAGCCTTTTGAGAAATTTGTAAAGGATGCATTTGACTAAGAAAATATTGATGTTGCAGAGGTGATAACCTAAATTTGAGATACAAGAACATTTATAGTACTAAAAGAGACAGGTATTGAATGGTTAAGGTAATAACTCAAAGAAGTAGGCTAAAGACCACCATGAAATTTTGAGAAAGTAAATAGATTCTTCGTGGAGTTATGTTAGATTGAGGTATCCATGAGAGCATTGACATTTGAAGTAGAAAAGAATATCATAAGTTGGTGATTATAATAGTTTGATAGGCAAATGTGCTCGAATTAAGATGAGACTTAGTGAAAAAATTCAATATATTATGGAGGTCTTGTAATTGAAATTTGGGATCAATCCGATTAGTGCACTATTTTTCCTAATTTTTCCAACTTTGGGGGTATTTTGATTATTTCGGAATCGTTCAAGAATTCAGAAAAGTTCGAAAAGCCTATATTTGTGATTATCACATTTTTATCTTCATTTTGGTTAGTTTTCAAGTGAATTGGACATCCAAAACTTTGAGAAAAGGGCTTATAAGAATTTTAAAAAAATATATCTACTTTTAACAGAAGAACTTTTGCTTAAAACGCTCTTTAAAAGGATGGAGTCTTAAAAAAGTCTAGCACGACACCTGAACATTGAGTTAGAGATGAGAGTGTGTTGACTTGTGATTATACTCTATACATTCAAAAATATAAAATGAAGTATATGCTAAGCAAATAGAGTGTTCTTCTCCCTATTCAATTGTCCATTTTAGTCCATTGTGTTCGAAGGCTTCATACATGGAAGAATCTTATGATTTAGTATGTGTAAGTGCTTCAGCAACATTCTATGATAACTTACAAACTTGTGAATTCCATTATTTTACTAAGTGTACCTTAAGTGGGTTAAATGAGAAGATTAGTATATTCATTAAAAGTAGTAAGCATGTGTCGCATGATTTCGGTTAGAAAGTTGCCAATTTATGACGAATGGCTTTATATTCAAGCAAAATTTAATGAGGGTAAGCAATCCAATCAAGACAAGTTACTTAAAACTTTAGAGTTACTTAACTAATACATCAGCCAACTGTACCCACTCCCTCTAAAAAGAGACATATCATACATATAATAGTCTCTAATTAGATTTGAATATATATATATATAATTTCTAAAATAAAATGCTCATTGGCCTTGTGGTACCAAAACAAAATCACATCTGACTTTTATTCAAAGAAGAATTCCAATAAGAAGTATAGAATAGAGAATGAGACATCTTAGAAACTAAAAGTACATCAAACAAGAAGCAAGTGTCTCAATCCATTTTTGTTTGGTAACAATAACAAAAACTGGTTCCATTTATTTCATTGGAAAGTATTTTCTCCAAAATATAATTATAAAATATTAAAATGAAAAAAATTAGTTTTCTAATTTAATATTAAATATAAAGAGTTTGAAAAAAATAAGTTTCCCTATTTTGAAAGGAAATTTACTTTCTTTCATTTTCAAGTTTTTAGATATCAATTTTTTTAGTTATTAACATAAATAATATATCACTCATTCATTAATATATATATGTAAACAATATATTTTTACGAAAAATACTTTTCAATAAAATAAATGGAGCCTTTAACTGCAGACCTCCTGCAACCTCTTCAAATCCTTCACGGTGACCAGACTTAAATTGCCAATTTTCTAAATCTCTGTATTCAAGTTTAGCAGAACCCGTTAAATTAACCAATAGAGGAACACTATACATATTTTCTTATAAAATTCGAATGGACTTGTATGAAAAAATACTAAACCTATCCCTCCAAACAAATACTGCGAGGTCCAAGCCATTTAACAAAACAAAGATTGCTTCTGATTAATTTCAGCATGCCTTGGTTACAATTTTGGAAATTAAAAGGATCAGTCACTCTTTAAGAATGCTGAATAATGACGATTAGGAAAGGCAAGTAGAAAACACATGCTATCAGCGGCTTGTTTAAAGACAAAAGATTCATTATTTTTATAAATTTTAGTTAATTAACGGTATGGATAAGCGCAAACATGTTGCTAAAACTGTCAATTGTGATTCTTGCCAGTAAAGTTCTTACAATGTCGGGAACGATGCATCACCCGCAAAAGCCATACTAGTGCCAAACACAAAAACAAAAGCTGTCCTAAGTTGCCTTTCGAACATGATGTAGACTAAAATATACCACTATAACATACACCAGTAACATGAAATTATTAGATTTCATTCAACTTATACAGGACTGCACAGATCAATAAAATTAAATCATTAAATCCAATAGTGCATGTTAGTCCCTCCCTTCGAATATAGTGCCCTAACAGTAGCCCAACAGACCATTCAAAGTCAAATAAATAAATAAATAATCTTTCCAAAAAAAAAAGAGAGAGAAATAAATAAAATATAAGTAAAAGTCATAATTTATGTCCATCTGCAAATCTGGAAAATAAATTCAATTCTCAACTTGTGTATCTATAAATCTGAAAAATAATTATTTCACCCAACTTTCAGTTGCTTCTGTTAGATGTACAAAGAAATGGGGGAGGAGGAAGAAGCACAATGTGTAAGTATCCTCAGACTGCAGTAACTGCTATTGGAGGAGTGAAGAACCACAAAAAATAATACAAGAAAAAGGCAGAAATCAAATTAAAGAATCGGCAATATGACCTAATGAGAGGAGGACAAGATATCATCCTAAACAAACACATTAGAGATGAGCACAACACAAGAAATACACTATCAGTGCAATGAAGTTGCAATCCCTCTCCATATCTAATTATATAACATAGGGATAAAGAAGAGCATAGCAACAATTAGAAGGCATTAAAATCATTCCATCACTCCGGGTGTGGTCAATTAAATATGAAAATATTCAAGATGGGAGCATAAGGATGTCAGAGGTCTTACTAATTGCGAAGAAGTGGAAACATGCCTTAACATTTGTAATGCATTGAATTTTCTATATTATCTTATCTATTCACATATCAACAAGAGTCTTCTGCATCGACATATTCACCATAAGAATAATAAAACCAATTTAGATTAAGGTTGATTCTAGGGTGCCCAAAGACCATAACCCTACAGGAACTAAATAAACCTATGAAGTTCATCTAAGAAAACAGCATGCAAGGATGCAAAATGAGACTCTCTTAAGACCTTTCAATCATGCTGCAGGAACGTGATAAACGGAATGTTAGACTGCCTCCGTGCACACTCGTCTCCGTCTCAATAGGTTGGCGCTCATATGGCTTCCTGCATGCGGGACAGCGACCAGCATCCTCAAGAATTCTCTTGTGGCAAAAGAGGCAAAGCCGGAATCCACACGAGCAAGGTAAAAAACTTGAGTCTGTATAATCCAGATCCTCACAGCATATTGGACATGCGGATGGCACAGCGGCGCAACCCCACGGGATCCCTCCTCCATAATGCCGGTCCGCATTTGGTAAACTGTGCTGTTTAGACAAATTGGGCAAACTCCGAGGGCGAAAAGCATCATCAGGCCTCCAAGCTCGGGTATTTCCGCATGCCCCTGAAATTAATCTGGCACTTCCTATTCCACAAGTCCTCGCTCCTACATTCGACTCATTAGTCACTTCACAAGGGGAAACCATTTGCACAACAGGTTCATCCTCAGGGGACAACTCTGAACACAAATTTTGATGCCTGTCATCGGCGACTAATGCATCAGCCACAGCCTCCCAATCATCCAAGCATCCATCATCCCCATTTTCTTCTTCTTCCTCTGTGATATTCCCAGAACAGCACCCTGCACTGCTATTGCTACTACTAATGCCGCTGCGGCTGCTTGTGCTCCCAGCGAAATTTGTTCCGGAATCATTACCACCCAACACACTGCTATTAAAACTGGTGGGAGTGTTAGATGGCGATTCCAAATCGCTGTCATGATGGATCGTTCTGTCATTCTCTTCGCCTCCCGTTCTCATCTCCAAATTTTCCAACAAAGGTTTGCTTCCTTTTCCCGGTGTGTGGCCATCGTCCCCCCTGTCCTTGAATCCTTTGTTCTTAACCGCACCTGAACCAGCCAAAAAAAAATCAAATCTATCAAAATGACAGATCAGATAGAACACCTATGAATATACGTGTGATGAAAATTTCAGAAAAACATTGTATTCACACCCTGGGAGAGCCATTGCTCACGACGAGCCTCAATCTTACATTGCTTCAATTTGGCGGACCTGTTGGTCTGGAATCGAACAATCATAAAAAACAGGAAATAAGAACAAAACACGAAATGGTTCCAGGAAAAAATCTAATTTGTGTCGGAATCAATTCCTTACCCTCTTCTTCTTTCCCAAACTCTTGGTGTTGGCTGCTGAAGGAATCGGAGCGGAGGTGATTGAATCAGAAACCATAGTTGCAAAGCGGGAACTGAATTCGAAGAATAGCGATTCACAAAAACCCTAAATTCCCCAAACGAGAGCAGATAAAATCTACAGAGACAAAGCCTGTGGACAGAATGACAATGGATAACGGAAACTCCTGAGTTGCGCTCGCTCTTTTTCGGGAATTCTGAACGCAGGGTCGCGTTTGATTTTATCTGCATTCGCAATTCCTAAATTACCCTCACCATTTCGCTCAATTTTCAAGGGGCTCCCGCCATGATAGGCTTTACGCTTTGATTGAAAAAACGAGTGGAAAATGTTGACCAAAGGCTATATCTGTAAAGTAGCGTTTTCAGACACATATTTATTATTTTTTATTAATAAAAAAAATACCATACAAGTATAAAATAGTATAAAATTCTTAAAATTTAATTTGTAGTGCTTATTTTATAATTATATATTGGGATTCGTAGATAACAAATTTTAAACCTCTAATACACTAAATACATTTAACGTCAGTTATAGAATCTCAATAAAATTAAAATTGATACATATTTAATTTAAAATATAATATTTAAAAATTATTATTAAGAAAATATTTTAAAAATATAAATAAATAAATGTAATTTTTATAAAATTTTATTAAAAATAAAATATTATTAATTTATTTAAAATAATTTTAAAAAATAATATATTATATTATATTTATATTATTTATTAATATTATCTTAAAAATGAAAGGAATGAACATGAAAAGCATGTATTGTAGCCAAAAAGAAAAGGAATATAACTCTAACATAATAATAGTGAAAAATAGAATATATAATTAAATCATTTAATGAAATTTTGAACTCATTTAGAATATTTTTATAATAAAAATATTGTTTTATATTTATACAACCCAATGATATTAACAATCTAGTTGTAGTAAGAGGAGAGAACAATAAAATAATGGAATGAAAAGATAAAAAAAAAGAATATAAAACAATGCATGAATTAAAAAATCTTAAAAAAATAATTTACATATATTTAATTTAAAATATAAAATTTCAAAATTAATGTCAAAAAATATTAACAAAATAAATAAATAAAATTAATTTTAATTTTCATATATTCTTATTAAAAATATGAAATTAAATAATTCAAGTTCTAGTATTTATATTCAAATTTTAACTTATTTAAAAGAGGATTTAAATTTAATTCACTATTAATATAAACTTTCTTTATACTATCATTCATCTATATATTATTATATTATTAAAAAATCCTTAAAACTTCTTTACTATGGTAAAAATTTCTTAACTACTTTTATTTCTCTAATAATGTGTTTTTCTCTTCTTTACTAATAATGCAAAATATTTTACATTATTAGTGGATCAAATTTACACTCTTTAAAAATTTCATAATAAAAATAAATTATATTATATTATATTATATTTATGTTACTTCAAAATAGTTTAGATTTAACAAATTAGCCTATAATTTTATTTAGTTTGTGACTAAAATTGGTATTAAAAAAATAATAATAGTGACTTGATCTAGTAAAAAACTAGAATTGATTAATTTGACATGATAAAGAATGAAAATCATAAATATTAGCTCATCAGGTTATTGAGTTACTTAATAATATTAGTAAATAATTATTTATTAATATGTGTTGTATATATGTTAAAAATAATAATTTTAATATATTAAAATTATACTTCAATATATAATATTAAAATAAAATTATATATTAGAAATATTAAATAATTTCAAATATTATAATTAATGAATTTATATATTCAATATTTTCAACATATATTACATAAATTTATCAAAATAAATAATTGCATTAAAATTAAAAAATATTTAATATTGAAATTAATGAATTTACATATTTAATATTGTCAATATATTACAAAAAATTACTAAAATAAATAATTATATTGAAATTAATAAAAATTATTTGAGAAATTAAAATTATTAATATAAAATTTAAAAATTAATAAAAAATAACTACACAAAGTAATTATTATAACTAAGCATATATAAAATAAGTATAATAACTAAATAAATATATTAGTTAAATTAATAAATTATTACTATTATAGTAAAATAGTAATATATTCACACATATATATATGGTATGAATTTAGTTAAAAAATATTAGCATCTATTTTAATTAATAGTGAAATTATTTTGAATTAGGACCCGTGATTTTTATTCCTCTAATTAGAGAAATTTTCACATGAAAAATCTTGTGCCTTAATTTATTTTCTTACTACTCAACTCTTCACATGCACTCCTGCACGAGTTCCGAGGTTTTTTACTCAATTTATAAATACTTTTTTTTATAATTTTATCATTTATTATTATATTCAAACTACATTCAATGTATTTACTTTATATTTCTTTCTCAAATCATAATTTTTTGCAGCATTTTTCACTTTATTTTCCTCTCTATCTCACTTTTTTGATTTTGTGTCTTATTTATTAACTTTCTTTATATAAAAACACCCAGTAGTATAATTTGTCTCTAACTCTAATTTTTATAAATGAGATTTATAAATTTCATAAATCTATCTTCTTTTTTCTTAAGCTACATTGTATGAAATCGTATTATAAGAAAAAATTAGTAAAAAAGCTATCATTATAATTTAAAAGTACGTAACAATGGTTTTGATTTAAAATTATTTTAAATTATAATTAAATATGTAATTAAATATATGACTAATTTATGATATAATTAACATAATTTAATTTGTTTAATCCTACACATATTTATTATTAATTAATGAGAAAATAAATCATTTTAGTTAAAGTATATAATTTCTTTAAACAAGATAATATTTTTGAACATATCTTATTGTGTATTAATTTGCACATAATGTTAAAGAAATTAAAAACATTTCATCTCTTTATTTTATCTATCGTTTATTAGAAATATTAGAATAAATATAAAATAAGTTTAAGCAATAAAATATTTCTAAAAAAATTAATTATATATTAATTAGTTCTATCTCTAAATTAAGAGGTGAGTTTAAAGCAAACTTCTTATACTTTAGTTAAATTTGATTTTATAGGTATTGTATTAATTTTATTTAATTTTTATCACTATTTAAGTAATTTTTAATTGTCAATTTAATTATAATTTTAATAGTATTGTATTAATTGCATATTTAAATAAAGAGACTATCCATTACTTCTCATTTAGCAAGTAATTATTTTATTTAAAGGAAGTAAAAATTATAATATTATCCTTTTATTTGATATATATATATATATATATATATATATATATATATATATATATATATATATATATATATATATATATATGATTTATTTGGTTTTTGAGAGAAAAGAAAATTGAAGTCCAAAACTTACTAATCCCTATTATATTAGTATAGATTTTAGTTATATCCAATAACAATAATAATGAATAATAATATAAGTTTTTAAATGATAATAATAAAGTATAATTATATTTATAATAATAATAGTAATCATAATTATTATTATTATTATTATTATTATTATTATTATTATTATTATTATTATTATAAAGTATGACAAATTGTAAAGCCAACTTGGAATTAGGATTAGTATTGTAATAATTTAACTTGATAAAAAAAAGTAGTCTAATCTGAGATTGAATTGATATATAGCTTTCACCTGTTATATTAACCTAATAGAATTGGTATAACTCATTTTAACAAGTTTTAAGAATATTAACATTTGATTTATAAATAATAAGAATAAATATGTTACATCATACTTTGAAATTTTAAATTTTAAGGATTTATATGTGTTAAAAAGGAAAATAACTAATTAATTCTAATAAAATAATTACATCAAAAAGAAATTTCACATGTAATGAATAGATTGTGATGAGAAGATATAGATGAAAAATTAGGTAAACAAAAATTTATTAATTAAATAAATTTTGAAGTAATATCTAAGGTGAAATAGATGAAGTAAAAAGAATTTATTAATTAAATAAACCTTAAATAAAAACTTTTAGGTAATTGAAAATAAATTGTAAGTAGATCAAAAATAAGAAACTTAAAAGAATTATGAGTGTTTAAAAACATTAAAAGTTTGAGTATTTAAAAGTAAGTATGAGTAACTGGAGAAAATGTGAATAGTAAAAAATTTAATGATATATGATAATATAAGAATGCTTAAAAGTAGTAAAGACTTATAAGGTAATCAATGTTAATGAAGAAGGCATTGATTAATTATGGCCATTCGAACTATGTTTTAAATTGGTATAATTAATTACATAATCAACTATAACTTAAAAAAAGGTAGCTGATGTATAAAAGATATAAATAACTTACTTTCTTTTCCAAAAATGTCTTTACCTAAGTAAATATAAATATTAGCCCACTAGGCACTATTCCTTATTTTCCTCTGATCCAACTTTATGATTTCCCTTTTCATATCCTTCTCCTTCCTTCTTCATTTTCTTCTTTAATCAATTATTAGGGAGCAATTTTTTGTTAAATCTTTCGTACAAACATGGTTGACTTTCATAGTAACTAAATTTTTCATGATTTTTTTTAATATAAAAATATTTAAGTGTATAATTCAAAAAGGGAAAAACTAAACCCCAACTTAAAATCTTCACAAATTTTGTTGATTAGTCCTAAGAAAAAATAAATTTGATTTTCCAAAACTTTCTTCACAAAAGGTGAGCGAGCAATTTGTAACATCCCAACTAAAATTTTATTTTATTTTTATTATGTTATTACATTTAGTTTAAATTATTTTAAATTGAAGTTTTGAAATGTTACTTTTAAACAACCATGTTATTTAAAAATTATTCCCAAGTTATAAAATTTCCAGGTATCTTAATTAATAAATTGTATATATCATTCTTTAAATTGTTACTTATTACACTTTATGACAAAATCCAGGAATTTCTATTTGGCATGTTCATGTATATTTTGACATGACATATTTTAATTGTGATAAAGGTCAGGGAATTAATATTTATTTAGAAGAGTTATAAACTATAAAATTACATTATTTTGAGCTTCTAAATGTATTAAGTTATACGGTGTATATTATGAAGTGAAGAAAGAAATACAAAAGTAAGAATTTGGAATTGGACGGCTGAGATCCACGATGAAAGGGAATGAGATTAGATGAATGGCTGTGATGTAGGAGTAAAGTGGGCTTATGTAGGCTGAGAGTCACCCAAGCAAAACCCATACTTCATTTTTGGGATTTCCTAGCACGTGCGTTGGTCTCTCTCTCGAAAGTTTTTCGCTGCTTCTTCACTGTAGGCTGTCCGCTGCTTCCTTCTCCCTTTTTTTCCCCACCGCACCTGCTGCCGATCTAGGCTGCCACGCCATCACCAAGCACCGACGTCTCTTCTTTAGGCAGCCAACAGCTTTTTGCAATGGAAGAGGATTTCGGAGGTGCGGCTGGAGGGTTGCAACAGTGCGTTTTAGCAGCTCTTTTTTCTGGCGTTTCAACTCACCTTCGTCGTCGACGAGCTGCCGGCGACCTCCTGGAATTTGGATGAGTTGTTCTAGAGCATGAAACTTTAATTTTTCAACTTCTATGAATTTAATTTAAAACCCTTACATATCTAAATGAAATTAATCTCTAAAATCAGACCTAAAAAATTTTTAAAAAAATCGATATTCCAAATAATTAGGAGATATAAAATTAGCTCGGAATGGATAACTTTAAGTAGAAGTAGTTCACGGAAGAAAATACATTTTTTTCGTCTTTCTGTTTAGTGAAGAACAAAGGAGCAAGAAAGAATGAATTTGGATACAATACAATAGTAGGTGAGTATATATCTATGCTAAATTGTTATTTTGAAAATCCTCATGCTCTGTTTTCTTCGTTTGTATTCAGATTCTTATATCTAGTTGAGAAAATTATACTCTTAAATAATTTGGTAAATATTGCTAGACTCATAGTGCGTTCGAATATAGGAAATTAGGATTTTGATTGATTGTAATTACTTAGGTTATTGTAGAATTAGACGATATTCCTGATAATTAAAATATTCTGTTGTTGAGTCATTGTGTGAATGTTTCTTGAAATTATGAAGTAGAAGTTTAGTAATATTATTGCATGGTTTAGGATGTTCAAATAATAGCTGATATGTAAGTTTATTTACAAATGTTGGTTGCATGACATGAGGCCTCTCTAGGAGGTGTGTTAATTGCTGTGAGGTTGTTATGATAATTATATTGCAAATGTATTGTTGGATTAAATTGTGATACGTAATTTGATTTGAATGATTCCATGAGACATGATGATGATTGTGAATAGTGAGGGAAATGATTATAATGAGATATGTTCATTACACCGGCTTTGTGTGTCCATTTGTAAAAGTTGATTTTGGAGAGATAAAAATGATATTTGTGAGAGGATAAAGCATATCTGAAATTCACAAAAAAATTTAAAATAGTTTACTTTTTTTTTGTTATTAATATGGTGTGATAAGGGTGTCAAACGATTAAAATCCGTAGGTTGGTTTGCAATTGTTGTGGGTTTTGGCAAGTTTGCACTTTTAAAATTGGATCCATTTTTTTATGCAAGTAATATAGGTCAATTCCTAGGTCAATTTGTATCCGCCAATTTCATGAACTCATAATCAAAACTCATAGGTTGACTTAGTCCATTACAAATTTTAACAGATTTAAATATCTAAAATTGAATCTATTTTTTAATATGGATAATACAGGTTAATCCATCATAGGTAAATTTATATTCATGATAAACTACTTATTTGACACCCTTATAGTGTGACATCAATCGAAAATTATGAGTATTTTGTGATTGCTTTTTAAGTCCATATCTAATGTTCATATAATAAATATTCATCACTTGCCAGGTTATGGAAATAGAGCACTAAATTGAAATTTTCAAGAGTTTGATATGAACACGATGGTAATATATTAATAGTGGTTGATTGCTCAATTAACAAGTTTTAGTTACAAATGTTACAATGGTTATTTCATCATAAATGGATTTTAGCGACAATTAAATAGGATTTTAGCAACAATAAGAATTGTCATTAATTCTTTCACTAAGAATTAAGTATTTACGACTAATGTTTGTGTTGGCAAAGGATATAATAGCAATTAAGATAAATGCCAATAAAACCTCCAACAATTGCCATTAAAGAATTTCAATAATAGTAGCAATTGTTTAGCGGCAAATATTATTGCTATAATTGGGAAGCCTCATAGTTGGTCTATCCAGACTTTGGTGGCAAAATTATGCCAGAAAAATCTCTTAACAATTGCCAATAAAAAATTTCAACAATAGCCACAATTGTTTAGTGACAAATACTATATTTTATGGTATTACAAACAGTCCACCTAGTTTTTAGTAGTAAATATTATTGCCGCTAATATATTGACAATTAATAATTGTTAATAAATATTTGATTCATTATAATTCTGCAATTAATTTTAATTATTATAGTTTTCACACATTTGGTTATTATTAATATATGAAACTCAAATTTAATTTCAATATAAAGAATTTACTATTAAAATATAATTGAACGTCACAAAATTATATCAAATTTCATTAAATTCTTAAATACACAAGTTTAGCATAATTTTAACATCTATATATACTCGTAAATAGAAAATTATTCTATCAATTCGGCCATTAAAATTCATCTATGTTCACAAAATATTTTGAATAACAAATAATTTCCTTTTCCTAAACTAATAGACAACTTAGTAAATCTTCAATTGTTGCCCAGTTATTTTCTCCTGAATACTTGTGAATATTATTAAGCATGACCTAAAAAAATGAATTAGTTGTAATTACAAAATTACATATAAACACATTTTAATGTCAAAAAGCACTTAGTATATAAACAACTATAACAAGTTAAGAACTAAATATAGACACATTAAGACAATTAACAATTTCGATAGAGCAAAGAAAGATATATATTAAAATGTAAAAGGTGGCATTTTCCTTTCTAGGACAAATAAAAAGTTCATTATACCAAGGAGTTTAACTTTCACATATAAGTCTATATATACAATTTTATCTCTAACCCATAGCTTTCTTCAGCTTATTCCATGATAAACAAAAGGAATTAGCAAATGGGCATTAATAATGAATATGTTTATGCACCAAAGGGTGATAGTATAACCAAACTTAATTAAATGTCATAATTAAGTCTTCAAGTTGTGTATTATGTATCTTTGCATTAACTAACCTTCAACAAGAATTTCTTTATCTAGAAAACACAAACAAATTTAAATATAAATACTTAAATAAGAGCTTTTTATTAGTAGATTATGTAAGCATATAGTATGAGTTTACCATATAGAGTTTCTTGGTAGTGTTAATAGTAGCTTTCAAATATTCCAAAGTCTCTTGGTGGTGTTTAACATCATGCCATGAAAATCATATCTTGCCAATAGCGTAAGGTAACAACATAAAAATAAGATGACCTAGAAATTAACTTTAGACAAAAACAATGAAAAGTGAGTATTAAGAATCATATAAATACCAAACATTCCAGCACTAAGGTAGTGTAAAATAATATCAATTGATCGAGAGTTTTGACCTAGTGTTCTAATAATCTTTGTCGTAGGTGGAAAGTGAGTTTATAGATATTACAATATTTAGAATAATTTTAATTAAAATCATAATTAACACTAAAAATATTTAACTAGTTACAACTGTGTAATGGGTTTCAACACAACCCAATTTACTAAAGAGTTCAAAATAATGTAATGCAAACTTTAAAATTTTAGAAAAGTTTCTAACTTGATTTGTTAAATTCATTAAAAATCAATGATCAAACCCATGTAACTAGCATATGATTTTGTGATCAAATAACAAAGTTGGAGAAGAGTTGCATTAATCAAAATCAATAGTGCACATCACTTGAAAAATTAAAACAAAAGTTACAACATAGAAAGAACTAAGAAGTGGTGCATATAAGTTTTGATATGGCTCAAAAATGGAAGATAGCCTGATGGGTTCCTTAAATAACAATAGAATTGAATGTATTTTACAACAATAAGTAGTAATTGTAGAAGAAGAAAGACAATCTAAAGAAAAAGAGACACAGGAAAATCACTTGATATTTGAGACTTCATTCTTTACATAACAATGGCAAGTAAAAGTAATCAAATTTGTGAAAGGGGATCATGCAACAATGTACTTGATATTTAGTTATTATAGTAATAACATTGCTTACTTTGTTGAAGATCGAAAACTTTGAGGTCATATGAATCTCTCTCGCAAACTAAAAGGTTTAGATCAATTATCTTAATTATTACCTCCTTAAAATAGTTCCTATAAAAAATGGATCTCATGCAAGTGTTATGAACCTTAACTCTGCTAAATTCGTTGTTGGCATACTTTAAATTTTCCTAAATGAGAATAGTGTGTGCCAAAGTCCAGAGATTGGGATTGAAGAAAGTTTTTGCATTTCATGGTAGAGCACAAAGAAGACTTTTAGGTTTCAAGCGAAATAGGAAACATAAAAAATAAAAAGCAAGGTTTGATTTGCTTAAGTATCTAAGGGTAATTAAAGTTAATTGCTATTAAAAGTCCCATTCCGCTACCAAAATTATATTTGTTAGGGTAGGTTAAGCAAATTAAGTGAATTAGTGGCTTTTATATAATTGTCACTAATATTTGCCACTAAAGGACATTTTTGGTGTAGTGCTAATTAATGCTTGGCTTGTTTAAACTAAGTTATTTTTCTAATTTTTTTGTATAATAAATTAAGGAAATAGGTACTCACTAAATTATAAAACTCATTCTTTTATTTTCCTTATTTAACATTTACAAGTAAAAAGTTAAAGCATCAAATTCAGCTACTTCCAAGGAAATTTGAAACATTTTAGATGAAGAGTTTTGATAGTTGGAAAAATGTTGTTGATTGTAAAGTATGTTTTGTCGATATTGTTGTAGATATAAGCAAGTCTTATTCATACTAAATTATAGGTTGAATTATGTTAAAACTACAAGTTTATTTACTTGTGGAAAATATATCTCTTGAGTGTCTGTAATTAGTAAAGACTATGTTAGTTATGTTAGAGTTAATGGAATTTGGTCAGCTAGTCAGGTAAGCTAGTGAAACCGGTTAATAGATTCTATGTTAGTTACGATAGGTGGGTCATGATACAATCTCACATCATTTTAAGCATTTAATTGGTTTTTAGTTTATTAAGTTTATGTAATGATGTAAAATGAGTTATTTGATCATAAGTATGTTATTTGGAGCCCATTTTCGACTTAGGATTATGTGAGCAATCCATATAATCATAGACTTGCTTATTGGCCTAACTTTTTTTTTCTTCAAGAATTTAGATATTTTTAATTAAACTTAATCCAATATTGCTAAAAATATAATTTTTTTAGCCTTACTTGATTAACTATTACAAAAAAAACTAATCGACCAATTACAATTTACAAAAAAAAAATAAATTTTTTTAATTCAATATAATCCAATAGCCATTAAAGATCTTATGTCATCTTTCACGTTAAAAGTTCGATTCCTGATCCTTGTATTTATATGCTTAATCACTTCTACAATTACGAAAAAGATAATATGGGCTACTAATAGGCTTCAGCCGGCTTGGCTAATTTTGCTCATTTAAAATGTAGGTTAATGCTAGTAAAGTCGCACAAACCTCACCTATTTAACCCATTCACCCCACTTTACAAGCCAAGTTTAGGTTTTACATTTTTTATAATGATATTTAAGAAATGTGTTTGTAAGTAATGTTTGATTTGATTTAATGATAGAAATGGTTTAAATAATGTACAGTAAGTGCGTATTGATGATTTTGTGTGAATTAATTGAGAAACAAATGAGTTTAGATGAATTTGAAGGCAGAAGATTTTACAAGAAATCTATGAATTTCAAGGTACTAATCGACTATATGACATTTGAAACTTCATAATTAACTTTATAATCAATTATGGAACTTTATAATTGACTATGCTAAGATAGATCTATGAGGTTGACTTTGAAGGATCCTAATTTCTTCATCTTACACTTGTTTTTAGCAAATCACCTATCATTGAAAAGATAAATAAGTTCATTTTCAAATAAAACTAATTTTATATTAATATTTTATGTGTACTTTGAGATATGACTAAAATAGTAGATAAAGGTCAGAAATTTTGAAACGTGAAAAATTGAAAAATTTGAACTAATTTATGAAAATCATAACTTTTTTATATCTTAACTATTTTAAATAAATGACTAGTTTGTGAAAATCCATTTGAGTATATTCTCATTTGAAATAAATATCTAAGTAATAAACCTATAATTTTTGAATTATTTGTAAAATATCATTTAAAGGTCAAAATTAAGATATTCAAAAGAGTAAGTTTATTAGCTTACACTAACTAATGGCTAAAAATAACTTTGGGGTGCCATAAAACCCTTTTGTTATCGACTACATAATTGACTATTAGTGCCAAAGTTCTTTTCTAAACACTTATGGCTATAGTCAATTATTACCTTATCTCATTACAATATCACATATTTTAAGGAATCAAATAGTATTTTACCTTCTGTTCATATGGGTTAAAAGTGGATAACTTTAAATATATGACATGACCCACTTTACTTTTGTCATGATCAACATAAAGATACCTATCAGGATGAACTTCTTGAATAGATATCCTTACAAGCCTTTAGAGTATGCACGACATTCCCCCAAGAATGTTCGATTTATGCAATAAACATTACATGCAAATAACTTTATATTTACTCAAATAGGTATATATACAAATATATAGATAAATAAAGTATGAGTATTTATACAATATGAATAAATTTTAATGATGACATCACACTCTAAAATAACCTATTAGATTCTTCCTCCTCCAAATCGGATTCGAGAAGGGTAGAATTGGAATCATTACTTCCGTGACCCTCTAGAGGAGTAATCCTATGCAGTGCAAATACAATAAAAATGTTAAACTCCAAATTTACTGGTTCGAAGTCTACATTATATCATAAGCCTATTTCTGACGTGCCAATCCAAATTTCAAACTAAAACACAATCTCACATGCGCTATAGAAGGTGAAGACGTAGCTGTGGTAAGTATTAGCGTGCTTTTTCGGATCCATGCTTAGCTCCTGCAATTACAGTTTTAATAAATAGGTGAGTATAAAATATACTCAGTGAGTAATAACTTGTTGAAGTATTTCAGTCCTTTCTTTAAGAGTTTTTCTTATGTTTTAGGATTAACATGTTAGATTTGCAATTTTCTCATTTACATGATTAGTTCTATGAGAAATGACAATAGTTAGTATGTAAGTTTTACCTTGTATCTTTGGTCCAACTTTATTCCTTGTCATCCTAGGCCCGAAGCCACTAATATTTTCCCTCCACTACTAGCCATGCCTCTCCTTCTTTGCGAAGGATGTTATGTCTCTTCCCTCTAATTATTTTGCATACATAATAAATAACAGTGGGATGTCACCCGCATCAATCGTATTTCCACAAATTTATACAGTGGAATAAACTGAAATACCGACCTTGCCATGAATGTCTCTTTTGCCATGAAAATTTTATACTCTTTTGCCATTCTAGCTCTATTACTGTCCAATTTCATAATAAGGTTTCAAATATGTACTAGGACGAGTCTCCTTAGTAAAAAATCATTGTTAGCTTAGTAATACAATTTAAAGGATAATTAAGTCTAATATTCCCTTTTTATGCTCATATCACATCCCATACTTTCTAATGTCAAGTAATAGCCTTTGGCATTCTAAATAATAATTAATTTAGATGTAATAACAAGGTTCCTAAATTGAAGTTGTTAAATTTCAATAACTTCACTTAATTTTCCCCTATTCTAAGCATCATTGGAGCAGCCTTGAGGGGTAATTTATTTGAGGGACCAAATGAATTTTAAAAATTATGAAATTTTATACTAAGCTTTCTTGCACCTTAAATGACTCCTATAAATGTTTCCAAATTTTTTCTTGATTATTTGATACCTCTAAAAATTTTGTGAACAAAACTATTATTTCCTAAGTTCCATTTTGAACAGTTTCGACTCATAATTTTCTTGAGTAACCAAATCAGCTCCATTGGTTATGAAAATTTTATATCACAATAACACTTTAATTGACTATCATAATTTTTTTTCAAAATTTTTTGAGGTCATTTGGTGCCTTAAAAATACCCAAACTCGAGACCAATATATAGAGGTCCTATTTTAGGTAGCTTTGGTTGTCTATTATGGAAGGCCATCCTAAAAATTTCTAAAATTCACCAAAAATTTCAAAGTTAATCATCCCTCCATAAAGGATCATAAAACACTAAGAATTAATTTTTTTAGGATTATATATCTAAGATTTTCATGGGTATTGTTTAGCAATTTTCCAATAGCATTTTGGAATTTCTGTCTTAACTATTTCCCTATCATTCATCAACTTTTTCTTCGCCACAATTAGTATACACTCCATTCATATTGACACAAATTCAATTTCTCATTACAAGAGCATTATATCATGCAAAACTTCAACCCAATTCAAATTTACAACAACCATCACAAGCCATATACACATGACAACATTACCTATACAACAATTTTAACATAACCATTGTAGAAATCTTTTAACAAATTATCACTCACCTTATTTTCTTCACTTATTTCTTACTTAATAGCCCTTGGAATGATGAGGATATGGCTTCATGGAATCAATTCAGATTTTAGGAGTTTGAAGAAAATAACTTTACAAAGATTTAGAAGAAATTGAGGGGAATTATTAATTTACCTCACTAGCTTGAGTTTCTTGTTGATTTGCCTTGGGGTTAGTTGAATCCTCTTTCCTTTTTTTTCCTTGAAGTCACGATTCTAAGGTTAGGAAATGGCCAGAATTTTTTTGATCTCAAACCCTTTTTACTCATATAAAATGACCTTAATATAATTTCTACAAAATTCTATCAATTTTCATCAATTCCTTTTTTTTGATTTTGTAAAAATTATTTGGGGACAAATGGATACTCCCTTGGCTATCCAAGTGGCCTAAAGATCATCTTATGATGACTCCTCTCACCAATAAAATTTAGCTACACTCAAGTTAAATTGGGTTACTTCCAAAAAGGACCCAAATTTTGCTACTTTCTTTCACTTTGGTCCTTGGCTTCCTTTGGAAGTTTAGGCCAACCTTGGGTCATGTTTTTGGGCTTACAAAAACCATATGTGGGCCTTCAAAACTTGGGCTAACCCAACCCCATACACTAAAGGATAAATTACTCAAAAAGATAAAAAGGATTTATTACAATTTGATCCCAAAATTTTATTTTCTTTGTAATTTTGCCCCTAAACTTCTGAAATTTTTTTTTAAAATCTCATTTTCGACCTTCCAAGCAAATTTCAAGTCCTAAAATTAATTTGGGTAGTTTTAATAATTTTCAAAAATTCATTTGCTAAATTTCAATTCTTTTCCTCACTTCTCGGCTCACTGAACTTCCGATTTTTACTGAATCTTTCAAACAACTTTCATACACCCAATGTCAAAATTTAAATTTAATTTTTATCTATTACGTGCCTAAATTTTTTTATCGAGATTTTGAAATCTGAGTTTCCTAGAGAATTTTCTTTCTCAATGTTCCTATCCTATTTTAAGGCATTACACTATGAATAATGGAGAGTAAACTGAGTAAGTAGATCGCATTTATGCTAATCAAGGAAATGAAGTCATATAATTGAATTCTAATAAGTCATAAAACCTTAAAAGTTAGGTTCTAGATTTTGTTGAAAAGGGTAAGCCACTTGTGGCTTTGCTTGTGTACTTTATATATATATATATATATATATTCATGAATGCTTATGTTTGCACAAGAAAGGAGACTTGATACACCTTGATCCTATTATACTAAGCAAAACCCATAACGTGAAGGAAATAACATCCTTGACGCAACATCGAGTGCTATTGCACCATAAAAGGTGCTAACAATTTCATCAAGTATTTAAATGTGTAGGTTAGTGTTAAATTGTATATAGGATGAAAATCCAATGAAAATTGTGTTGAAAATTGCATTAAAAATAATTAAGATAGCTTCAAGTTGAAATCAAGTTAGGTGACCTAGTTGCAGAGCTCACTAAAGTTAAACAAAGATAAATAGTAATGCTTGGATGAAGCCTACTCACATTAAAGGGAGAGTGCAATCCACCTCCTATCTTGCCATTATCATATGGCATTAAAAAATTATACTATTAAGCTTTATTTTTTAAGTTTATAATTATAATAAGTTTTTTTGAAAATTTTTTAAACTAAAAATAATTTTATTATTTTTAACCATTTTATTTAAGTTCTTAAATAAAGTTATGTGGGCATAAAAATTTTAGAATGTGATTCTTTTTATTTGGGTCACTACATATAATTTTTTGTGAAATTTTTTGAAATTAATTGGCCATTAAATTAATTTTACATGTCTATATGCATAAAAGAAATAATTTTGTAGGAATTAATTACACTCACGTAATGTTGTCAAATTTTATATAATTATGGACATGTTTATCATAGGCGCAATTGCATAAAATTTTATTAATAAATAATTGAAATGCTACTTGAACTAAGAAAAGTGTTATGTTAATAGTATTTAAATACCCTATTGATATGATATTATTAACATAATTTGTTATCGATAACTTAATTGTAGGATTAACTGTTGTATTTCAAAAGGTTTTCAACACCTTATTGGTGTCAAATTTTAGGATTATAGTATTTAATTCTTATATTATATTATAAAGTTTTAAATACTTTATTAGTATTAGATCTGATAGTATAATGTTATGAATAATTGCATAATTTTGTGAGAAAAATAAAACAGCATAAATAAAGTAATGCATTCATTAACTTGTTAGTAATTTTCCTTAGTTTTGTTACTCATGTAATTTGACTTCTATTAAGACATTAAATGAGACAAATTATGAAAATTTGAGTCAAATTATTAAAGTTTTATCTAAAAATCACCAATCTTAATTTTACATTCAAGGAAATGAAAGTCATTGTCAATACAAAATCTACTGATGAATAAAGCCCTTTTATACACACACAATATTTCTAAATCAAAGTACGCTAAGGTTTTTTTTCAATTCTATTGCTAAGAAACATATTAAGTTTGGCAAGGTTGTGAAAATTTAGTACCTTTTATTATTGTAAAGACTATATGTGGTGGTGTTAATGGAATGTGGGAGCACGTTCTGATGCTTAACCACTATTATAAGAATAGTAAAAGTATGAATATTAAGTTGAGTCATGATAGTTTGATTTGGTAAGCACTAGAATATTTATTGATATAATTTGATGTTTTGAAGACATTCTACAATACTTAGAAAGCTAAATGGACTACCAATGAGCTAAGATCCATTATTAATTAAGCTGAAAAGGATAGCAAAGAAGGGAAAATTCATCTTATTAACTTCATATCTCATGGTTCAACTTTAGAACAAGGTGTAAGAGTGAATAAGAGAAAGAATAAAAGAAAATCTAACTATGAAAAAAAAAGGTAAAATTAGTGGATAATGTAAACTCTATAAGAAATCTAAGTATAAAATGATGGACTGTTTCAAGTATAAGAAATAGGCTAATAAGAAAAAAATGTATTCATCTAATTCTAGTATATTTTGAATCAAATATAGATATGCCATCAAATACTTAGTTATTGGACACAGGAGCCATTATTCATGTAATGAACTATTTTCAAGCACTAAAAACCTAAATAATCTAAGTGAAAGAGAGTTAGTAGTTTAACTTGGAAATAAAGGTAAAGTACAATTGGAGCATATTGGAATAGTTTTCTTATGTTTATTATTTAGTCAAGTTTTAGAACTTGAGGATACTATTTACATACCTATTATAATAAGGAATTTGATTTTTGTAAATTGCATTGCATATTAGTGGATATTCATGTTATTTTGGAAACAAGAAATTCAATTCAATTTATAATTCTTCCACTATTATTTTCGGTTCATTATGTGATGAATTGTGTAGGATTAATTTTAATTTAAACTTTATTAACTCGATAAACACTATTATTAGAAAAGAAAGGAAAAACTAATAAAGGATCCTCAATGTTATGGCATAAACATCTAGGGCATATTTCTATCGAAAGGATGCAAAGGATTATAAAGAAGGAAGTCCTTAATGACCTTGTTTTTTCATACTTTGATAAATGTGTTGATTGTATCAAAAGGAAGCTTCCTTTTAGAGCTAAATTAAACAAGAGAAGTTGAGAACTAGGAGCTTTAGAGCTAATTTACACAGACATCAATAGACCCATTACATCTAAATCTATATGTAAATACAATTATTTCATCACCTTTATTAATGATTATTTTAGATGGATGGATACAATTACTTAATAAGAAATCAAAATTACTAAAACTTTTTATGTCTCTTAAGGTTACAATTAAGCTTAAATTTAGGAAAAAAATAAAATGTGTTAATTTTGAAAAAGGTAGTGAGTATTATAATAGGTATAATATATTTAAAAAAATTCAAAGTTACACCATGCTTAGGATATTAAAGAAAATAAAATTATAGTGAAAGAAAATGAGCACTTATGGACATACTAAAGTGGATGTCAGTCTATTCTTCATTATCAAAATTCTTGTGGGGTGATGCATTGAAAACAGTTGTATATATTTTGAACCAAGTTCCCACCTAGTCAATACCCAAAACCTTTTATGAGTTATTATATAGGTAAAAAAACCTAGTTTGAGGTACTTTCATGTTTGAGGTCATAAAATTAAGTGAAGTCATATGTTCCCTCAATAAGAAAGCTTGATTCAAAGATAATTAATAGATATTTCATTGGGTACTATAATGGCTTAGAAGATAGCTAATTCTATTGTTTAACTCACTTAATTAGAGTTATTGAATTAAATCAAGTTATTTTCTTTAAAAATGAGTTGAATAATGGGAGTCAGGTATCACGTATCACATATTTTATTAAAAAAGTATAATCATTCCACTAGCACCTGTGTTAGGAGAGACATCTTAAGCTATCTTACAAGATGATCTAGTGTAACTGATGGTAAAAGATACTATACCAAATGAAATAATTCAAAAGATTCCTTTAAGGAGATTTTATAAAATGAGCAGATTGATGATTTCTAATGACTACTAGGTTTACTTAAAAGGTGTAAGTTGATTTGATGCAAATGAGTCTTTAGAACCAAGAAAGATGCTCAAAATGAAATGAAGAGGTATAAAGCATAAATAGTAGCCAAAGGTTATACTTAAAAGGAAAACATAGATTATAAAGAAAAAAACTTGTTATCAATTTAAACTAAAGACTCATTTTAAGTTTTTATAGCAATGGTGGCTTATTTTGATTTAGAACTACATTGGATAAATGTCATAACAGCCTTTCTAAATAGTCACATGTCAAAGATTATTCATATCAACTAACTAGATGGTTTCCATGAAAAGGATAAAGAACACCTTGTGTGTAAGTTTAAAAAGTTCATATATAGCTTAAAACAAGTATCTAGACAATAGTATCTCAAGATTAATTAGATAGTAACTTTTTTTAGGTTAAAAACGAATGATGCAAATTAATATATCTATATATTGATGAGTGTGGAAAGTTTTATAATACTAGTACTATACATTGATGATATTCTCCTTGCTAACAATGATGTAAACTTACTAACTGAAACAAAGTAGAAATTGTGAAAGCATTTTGGTATAAAGGATTTTAGGAATGTCTTATATGCACTAAGCATAGATATCTGTCATGATAAATCCTAGGGTTTACTTGATTTGTTTCAACAGATATATATAAAAAACGTACTAAAAAGGTTTAACATGTCTACGTATTCTTAAGTTTTTATACTCACTTAAAAAGGTGAAATTTTTTTTCAAAAGCTTAGTATCCTTAAAATAAAGATGAAAAAGGAAAGATGAAAAATGTCTCACATGTATTGATAATAGGTGGCTTGATTTATGCTTGGATATGTATATGTCTGAACATAGCCTATGTTGTTGGTATACTGAGAAGCTACCTAAGCGATCTTAATCAAAAACATTAAATTACTATTAAAAAAGTTATAAGATACTTGTAAGGTATAAAAGATTATATGCTAACCTATAGAAGATTGGAAGATTTCATGATTACAAACTACTTTGATTTTTTTTATTATCCAAATGATTATGGATTAACATGTAGGTACATATTTATGATGGTAAGAGGAGTTATGTTGTGGAAAATATCAAATAATCCCTTACAATGATCTTCGTTGTGGAAGCAGAGTATGTCATATGTTATAAAGCTATACATGAAGTTGTGGTTAAGAACTTTATGACTACTTTTAACATTATTAAGAGCACCCCAAGGTCCTTATCTATTTATTGTGACAATGCTATTATTGTATACTTCTCTTGAAATTACAAAAGTTATGTCCATATGAAAAACTTTAACATTAAGTACCAATTTGTAAGACAAAAGATATATGTGCATATTACTTATATTAAACATATATTTTATAGATCATATGCTCATATGGAAAAAATTTTTATGCTTCAACTATGCCACGTGTAGTATTTAGTTATAGCCAATAAATAAAAGACATTTCTTAGTTTTTGTGGGTCCATGCATATTAAAAAATGATTTTTCAATTTATAAAAGTTGACAAATGTCTATTATTTTTTGGCCATGACTATGGATATGTAATATAATTAGAGTATACAAGAATTTCTTATGCTCATGATTCCATTAATCAAAGGTCTAATAGTAAAAATATATCATAATTATGTAATTAATTTTAGTTTGATTAAGTCTTTTGATGTTTCGAGTTAGTAAGAATATCTTGATATAATTATTTATCTTGAGATATATATCAATGAAATATTCATATTTGTTATATATTATTGTGCTCAATTTTTTGGTTATGATATATTAATAAAGATATTTAGAACTTATTTCACTATAATATTAAAAGACATAAATCCTCATTTAGTATTTTGGGTGGATAATAAGACCATTGTATGAAAATTTACATATAATCTCATTTTGCTTGTATGTAAATTTACTATGCACACTTCATTTGGTTAGCGAGGTATATGTATAGAATATTGATAATATAATATCCTTATTAGAATAATTGTTATGCACTATTGAATGTTTATCATCTCAACTGAAATTTATGGATGTAATGTTACTATATTTTTAATTAACATATTAAAATGACCATAATTTTTGTAATATATAGTTCAAGTGGGAGGGTATTGATATTTTTTCAATTTTAAAATTAAATTCTTATTATGAACCACTTAATATAAAAATGTTTTATGTTAATAAAAGTTGATTACCTATTAGTAATAACAATAGTTTGGTAGAATTTATAATAATAATTCTTGATAATTAAAATGGGTCGGATTCTACTCGGATTAATGATTTTATTAAAAATAAGGTCCTTATTCTTATACTATCCATTAGCACCCTATTAAAATAGCCTATCAAAAAAAATTTTCAAACAATCAAAATGATCAAGAGTAAATTTGTTCATCCAAAAACTTGCCAATCAAAAAATCTTTCGTAATATAATGAGTTTGTGATTAGATATACTATTTGATTATGGAGATCGCGGCTATTTCTTATAATGGATAATATGGATAGTACATGTATATTTCACATTATTCGTCATTTAATTATATTCACATATAATTCATATTTAATTACAAAATTTAATTAGGTTATTTCACGCAAAATTTGAATATCAGTTGCCTTGTCTGACCCAGTCAGCGTAACTGCTTGCATGTATTTTGCAATATGGAGTTTTTTTGTAATAAAAATATAAACAAAGAGAAACTACTGGTCTTGCACTAAAGTAATGATGGAAATACTAAATCTTTTAACAATTTGATTTTTTAATATAATTATTTGACAAATTTCACATTTCTATATATAAGATCCAATTACATTATATATCATAAATATGAATAGATAATTAGTTAAAAAATAGTAACAAAGTCAAATGTTAAATTGTATTTAATCTATATTCCCTCCATTCTTATTTATTTATTTTTATTGATTGATTTCACGCATATTAAGAAAATAATTTAATTTATTTATTTTTATTAAATTTTATAAAATTATTCTTTATGTACAAAATTCAAGATAGTTAAAAATAGAAAAAGAAATATAAATGAATAAATGTAAATTGATTAATAATATAGAATAATAAATGATTTATTAATGAAAAAGAAGAATAAATTTAGAAAAAAAATATTTAATACTTCATTAAAAATTTAAAATGATAGATAAAAAAATAAAAAATTTATTTAAAATATGATAGATAAAAAAGAATGGAAGTAATAATATTTTAACGTATAATTATCTATATTTAAATTATATTTAGATTTAGGTCAGATGAATAAAGAAGTTGTTCATTAAATCAAAAGCACGTACCCACGAGATCGAACAACATGATCAAGTATTTTGTCGGCTAGCCGAAAATATCATTAGCTAAGACATTATATTTGCTTAAACAATCTCGATCGAGTAGGTACTAACTTGTTCTGCTCAAGTAAGTTACGTATCCATCCAACATGGTATGACATAGCTTTCAGGAAAAATCCAAAACCACCGCATGATATGTATGCAAATCACGTTTTGTTCTTATGATTACGATGATGATCTTTTACGGCATTGGCTAAGTTGCTAGTTGAAAATTGGTGTTCCTTATAGTTGAATTAAATCTGCATTGAACCTTTCTATACCATCCGCCATTTGACCCTACCCAACCTAAAAGGAAAAGGAAAGAAAAACGAAAACTTGTTATCTTCATAAAATTGATTCGATTCGAGAATTGAATCTTCCCGTCATTTACTTGTTTGCCATGCATAAGAAGGTGATGGGGAATCCCACGCAAATCTTAATTAAGAGATTGTTTGTAGTGAAGAAATTTATATCGAAAATGTAACTTATTTAGTAGTAGAAAAAAAATGAGTTACTTAATTGAATACTAACTAGTAAATTAGAAGTAGGATTTGTCAAGAAATTTTATTTCCTCCAATGTTAAAAATTATTTAACTATATTCTTAAAATTAGAAAAAAAAAATTTGCAAAAAATTTTACTACTCATTATCAAATAAATAATTTTAAACAATTCTCAAAAAATTTATATTAAAAATTTAGTTTTTGAAAAATAAATGCTTACAATAAATTATTTCCAATGTGAATTACACCTCTTAATATCTCGATTAAGGCTTACTTTTTTATCAATATAAATTGTTTTCCTTTGTTGTAAATGTTTCATGACAACTATAATCTACTTAATCATTACTATTATTAATTTGTCTTGTTTATGAATATGAATCAGTTAAGTCAGATTATTTTTATTTTAAATAAGTCATGTCTATTGTTTAAAACATTGACTTTATCTTAATTAAGCTATTTTAAAATTTGATCTATTAGTTTATATAAAATTAAAGTTTAAGCCTGACAAAATTGACTATTAATTTCTCTTGATTAAAAGTGTAAATAAATTAGATTTAGCTAAATTTTATTAAAGCTTAGACCTATTTTTCAAAGCATTGGTATCAACTTAGCACCAAAATTTAAATTCGACAAAGTTGAGTTAGATTCTATTTGATAAATATAACTAATAAACTAGTTAATAACTAATAGTTAATAAGTCATCTAAAAGTATTTATCTAGCTAAAAATATAAAATGATATATTAATATAAATCAAATTTATTCATATTTATTTTAACATTAAATTATATTAACATTATTAAAATATTTAAAATAATAATATAATAACTTAAAATTTAATTAATTATATTTTATGCTATCACATATTTATTTGTATAAAATTAATAAGGATATATCAAATATTTATTTACATAATTAAGATATAAGTTGTCATTTTAATTAAAAGACTAAAATCTTATTTTAGTTCTCAAAGTATTTGATTTATATCAATTTCATTCCTAAAATAAAATTTGTATCAATTTAATCCTTAAAGTTTTAAGGTCAAGTAAAATTTTAATTCCTATCATAAACAATTAATATTTGTTAGAGGAATTAAAATTTTATTTACACTTAAAATTTCAAAGACCAAATCTTACTTCATGAGTGAAATTGATACAAATTGAATACTTCAAGAATTAAAATTTTATTTTAGTCTATTTAAAAAAATGAGGAATAAATTTAAAATTTTTTTAAAGAGTTATTAACTTAAAACTATAAATTGCCGTGGAAAAAATTATTAAATAATATCTTTTTTTTTGAATAAATTAATACGTCAAATACATCTAAAAATTATTTTATAATTTATTGACTTAATCAAATTAATAAATTATAAATTGTTTAATTTATTGTGTCAAACTAATGCTTAATTTATTAAACTATTTGACAGATATGCTAATAAGTAAAAAAAATTTCTAACCTTATCCTAACATTAAAGTTTTAGCGATACTTCTTATTGCTTTAATTAAACGGTAAGTCTTTCATTTCTCTATTTTTGTTATATCGTGGAAAGTTGAATTTTCAGCAACTAGCTAACTGTCGGCACATTAAATTTTGAAGGATGATATTAAACCTAAATGCTGTGGCTCATTATTAATTACTATTTCCCGCAATACATAATTATTCTTCACCCGCACACTTTGCTGCTATTTTTGTGAATTCAGTTTCCGTCAGTGAAAGAAGTATTAGAAGCATTTGAGAAGCAAGATGTACGCGTCGAATTGTTCCTGAATTGAATTAAAATGAAAGTGGTGGAATATGGTGAGAAAAAGATTTTTAACAATTATATTAGCATTAAAAATTTAGTATTATATTAATATAAATATTATTGATTATATTAATTTTTTCAACTCAATTACACTTGAAAGAAAATTATTTATTTTTCTAAGAAATTAAATTATTAAATTAAAAAAATAATACCATTGATAATATTTGTATATAAATAATAATAATTATAATTACATAATTTTATTTTATGATATTACATATTTTTATATATTTATAATTTTATTTTATGAAATTTCAACTTAAAATCCACTGCAAGCTAGCGTTATCTCTATCTCGCCACCTAATATGGCTTTTTTAACTTTTATTTAATGAAAAAAATTCATTATTTATTTTATTTTATTGTTTATGTACGAGGATTCAGAGAGCTTACCTGGATCGAAAAGTAGATACATCTAATTACTTGTAAAAAATAAAAAATATAATTTGTCCTTGGGGTATATAAGTATTTGTACATGAGCAGAGACACACTTCAGCGGGATTGGTGTCCCAAATCAAGTCACGTCCTTTTCCCCTGGCCCATGATCACCCTTTAGCAACTGCTTTGCTTCCTCGTCTCAGGTTTAGTAGCTAAGACCGTCCAGGAGCTTCTTCTTATATCCAAAACTGAATGTGTGACCAAAAAACAGAGCAAGAAAGGGTCACCGACGCTCCGGCGATGCTGCCGGAAATCCCAGAAGCTCCTCCTCCTGGCCCCTAACTCCTCCGCCGCAAAAATCTGATTTTTCATCATCTCAGGAAGCTCCAGCATTAATTGAATCACAATGTCTCCTTCTTCAGCTCCACCCCAGAACCTCAAACAGCGCATATTCATTTGCCTCACCAAGCTCTCTGACCGTGACACTCAATCGCTCGCCGCCACTGAACTAGAATCCATTGCTCGAAACCTTGACCCAAACAGTGTTCCAGTTTTCCTTTCCTGCATTCACTCCACTGACGCATCAGATAAATCCCCAGTTCGGAAACAATGTGTGCACGTTTTGGAGATTCTTTCAGAGTCCCATGGCAACACACTCTCTCCTTATCTTTCCAAAATTTTAGCTAATATAGTTCGCCGGCTCCGCGATCCTGATTCGTCGGTGCGATCTGCCTGTGTAAATTCGGTTTCGGCATTGTCGAGTCATATCACCAAGCAGCCGTTTACCTCTTTCATGAAGCCGTTAGCCGAGGCCTTGTTCACTGAGCAGGACCAGAACTCCCAGATGGGCGCGGCGCTTTGTTTGGCTGCTGCTATTGATGCTGCCCCGGATCCAGAGCCGGCGAGATTGGCGAAGCTGTTGCCAAAGTTCGAGAAGCTATTGAAGTCTGAGGGATTCAAGGCGAAACCGGCACTCTTGGCACTGATTGGAAGCGTTGTCGAGGCTGGTGGGGCGTCGAGTCATGGGGCTTTGAGAAATTTGGTTCCTTGTGTGCTGGAATTCTTGAGTAGCCAAGATTGGGCGGCAAGGAAGGCTGCGGCTGAGGCATTGGTGAAGTTAGCAATCGTGGAGAGGGATAAGCTGTCAGGATTCAAGGCCAGATGTATGAAAGTTTATCAGAATCGACGATTTGACAAGGTTTTACATCATAATCTTTTTATGTGATTGTAATTTGATCCTGTGATTATGCTTATTTATTGTGACTGGAATGTGAATTGAATCAATTTCTGTCTGGTTTTCTTATGAAGAATGGCAGATCTGATATCTGATAAGATTTCGCTTGATATAATTTTAGTGTTTATTTGCAGTGATCATAAGCTTGATCAAGTTGTATTTTTTTTTTTAATTTTTTTAAACCCTAATTCGGAATTATGTCTTGTTTGTCTTAGGTAAAGACAGTTCGGGAAGTTATGAATCAGATGTTGGAGGCATGGAAGCAGATTTCTGATGTTTCGGATGAATTTTCTCCCGCTCCTCAGTCTCAAGCTTCTTCTAAAGGTATTGCCCGGTAGATTTGCCATTAAGATCAAGCTTCTTCTAAGAGTGAGTGTTTTTTAGCCATCCTAGGTCATTATTGATTGACTTGATCTCAAATCACTTCAAAGGTTTTATTGTACCCACTTAGTTGCGGTTATTAATTCATTTACTGCATGCGTCTGGGTTGGTTGGGCAATTGATTTGTTGCATTTAAGTAAGTTTAATTTTTTTATTAAAAAAAAAATCTAATAATCTTTCTAGAGAATGCAAGTGATGGCCACCACCCAGCTGTGTCCCATAATTCATGCAGTCCCGGTTCTGTTATGCCTCAATTTCGGAGGAAAGCCTTTCCAGTTCTGGAAACAAGTAAAAAGGAGAAGAGTAGATTTTCAAAGCTAGAAGCAAAACGGGCTCTTTTCAGTAAAAATCCTGATGACAAACTGCAGAATTTTGGCAGATCCAAAGGTGGATCTCGTGTGGTCCCATGTTATGAAGAGAGCCAGAACCCGGTTCTTATTAGTAATGTTGCTAAAGATCTTAATAAAAACGACAAAGAGAGTCAAGATTTGTCTTTGATCCGCAGCCAGTTACTTCAAATTGAAAAGCAACAATCATATCTATGTGATCTTTTACAGGTTCGTTCTCATGCTTGAGCACCAAATTGCCTAGCTACAACAATTCGTTTTCTGTTTCCTTACCTCGGCATAAGTTTTCAATTTCCTGAAACTGAAAGAAAGCTGGTTAAGAGTATGTTATGTTGTAGTATTTGTCCTTCCTCTCTTTGTGCATATGTCTGTGCATGCGCTAATATGATCTTAGATAAAGAATATCTCTGACAGTCTGCCCCATATTTTTCTTACAGAGCTTCATTGGAAGCTCACAAGAAGGAATGCATGCTTTGGAGACTCGTGTACATGGCCTTGAGTTGGCATTGGATGAGATCTCTAATGATTTGGCTACATCTACTGGAAGAATGACCAGTTCTGGCGTTTTTGGGAATACCTGTTGCCTGCTACCTGGTGCAGAGTTTTTGAGCTCTAAATTCTGGAGGAAATCACAGGGCCGCTATTCAACCTCTCGATTGTCCAGCGTTGGTGGTGCACCTTCATTGGCTACCATGCAGTACAGAGCTGACAGGAATGGCAAAGCTGGAACTAAGTTTACCAACCACAGGCGTCCCGTTGGTGGTGGTTTCTTCACAAATCCACTTGCTGAGATTCACGATAACCCAAGGAATATGCGGCCACATGAGTAGAGCCGTTTACAATAGGAGGTTCAATTTTCACCCATTAAGCTCTTTGTTCCTCTGCTATTATTGCAAGTCCCTTTACCCTAGCAAATTGCAATCTTTTTTCAGTGCTTCATTATCTAAACAAGCGATCAGCCACGTTTTTTATATTTTTTTTTATTGCAAATGGACTGCCGAATCTTGACCACAAGTATAATCGATGGTCTTAATTTTTTATTCGTTAGCTTGGTGGAAGACCCTGACTGGGGGAAGTGCGATGGTGGTCTAGTGACAGTATATATTTGGTTCATGCTGTATTGTCAACGTGAAAAAAACAGTGTGGTAGTAGTATTCACTGTCAGAGAACGCAGAGAAGCCGGCCAGTGTTCATACACTTTACATGTTACTGCTGCACTCATTTGAAGTTTCATGATGTCCTTGAGGAGAATTGCATATTGGAGGTCTTTCAATGCCGAATACTATTATTACCATTGTACTTGTAAGAGTGAATTTTTATGTTGATGAGTAACATGATGCTTACCTTATTGTTGGATGGTTCATTAATATATTGTATTCCAGTTATGTAATGGATGGTGATGAGGACTCGCCTCTTGGAATTTTATTATTCAATGCAATGCTTCCTTTATCTAAAAATGGCAATAGATCAAGTATGACCCGACTTGAATCCAAAATAAACTTAAAACACAAGATCCAAAATGAACCCAAACCCAAAAGACCTGATGTGTTCGGTTTTATATCGAATCCAAAGTGGACCCCAATATAAGAGTAGTGCCTATAAATTTGAATAAAATTCTATTTCCATTAATAATTCATATACTCAAATGTTTTACACATTTCGATGGATACATATCTAAATAACTATTATAAACTAATGTTTAATGCGGTCGACCAATAGTATTAAAATACAATTATAACAATTAATTCACAATCAATTTCATATATTACAAATGTCTCTAAAGCCTACTGCTTGAACTAAGAATAAAAAAAGGGAGGAGGCAACATTATTATGTAAATATCATCTTTAGTTTGTTTGGCTGGAGATATGGAAATAAATGAGAGACATTTGAAGGTTATTCTCTAAAATATAACATAAAAGTAGAAAGAATCTTGTACTTCCTTTCCTTCTTTCCATTTCTTTCCCTTCCAAAGACATTAATTCCTCAGTCTAAACAAAACCACAAAGTCCTATTGGTAATCATAATTTCTATAACAGCAAAGTTCTGGTTAAAAAATGCATTTTGTAATCAAATAATTATCACTATTTTGTCTTGAAAAATTAGATATAAAGCTTTTAGTTATAATAATATCAACTTGACGCGACATCCATTATTTGTTTAGGAGAGAGCATCAATATAAAATCATGCCGATGATGTTGTGCATAAATAGAATACAAAGGCAGTAACAGGTACCTATAAAAGTTTAGGTCACAATTACAAGCTTTTTGAATTCAAAATAAAGGTAAGGATAAATAAGAGAGCATATTACATAAACTTGTCAAAATGGGCTAACCCAACCCAACCAGACAAACTCAATGGACAAAATTTATACGTTGGGCCAGTCCCAGATCAGACTACTTTTTCACCAGGTTGGGTTTAGATCGGGTTGTTATAATATCAGTCCCAATCCCAGTCCCAGATCAACATTTACCAAGCGGGTTCAAGCGGATTTTTATAATTCGTTATATTTTATTATTAATATCATATTAATTTTTTGTTTATTATTAATTTTATATTATAAATTAATTAAAATATATTATTATTTATTAAATATAATTATATATTATTATAACTTAAAATTTTATTATATATATTAATGAGTTATATATATAATATATGAAAATAAATATATATTATTAAGATTTAATAAATGATTGAATTTACATTTAATAATATATACATTTAATAAAATAATTTGAATTTTATATTGAGCAAGAATTTTATATTATATATTTATTTTATTTAATAAAATAAATAAATATTAAATATATATTAATCAAGGCCAAAGTATTATATAAATATATAATATAAAATTTACTTTATTATATATAAATATATAATATATAATAATATTTATTTATTTTATTTAATAAAATAAATATATATTATTAAACATATATTGATCAATGCCAAAGTATTATATAAAAATAAATATATTTAATAATTTATATATTATCAAATATATATAAATAAGTAATTATTTATATAATATATTAATAAAAATAATTATGATGATTTTTATATAATAATAAAAATAGATAATAATGTATTATATTATATATATATATGTATATAATATATTTAAAATTAATACCAAAATTATTTATTTAAAATTTTTAAATAATTTAAATTTTTAATGTTCAAGTATTAATTTAAATTTAATATAATTATTTATTTTAATAAATTTATATAATATATATTGACAATATTAAATATATAAATTTATTAATTTAGTATTAAAAATTATTTAATATTACTCATATATATAATTTTAATATTATATATATTAAAATTTAATTTTAATATGCCAAAACTATTATTTTAATATCTATATAAAAATTAAATGTACAATAATAAATTAATTATTTATTATTTACTACTATTACCAAGTTAACGGGTTAACTCAATAATCCAACGAGTTAATATTTATCAGTCTTAGTCCTTTACCAGGTCGGACTAACCAGTCCCAGTCCCAGTCCCGGTCCCTTACCAGGTCGGGCCACTGTTATTATTTTCCGTATCAGTCCCAATCTCAGGGTAGACAAAATTATATCAGTCTCAGGCTAATCCGTTAAACCTAACCTATTTTGATACCTCTAATTTTACATAATCTAATGACAACGAATATGAAGAAACTAAGAAGTAATGGCCCAACGAGATAGTCTTTTCTTTTTTTAGAGCCTGTTTCTGGTATAGTTCCAAACAGTGGAGAAACAGGTGGACAACAAATCAAGTGACCTGCGATAGAGGATCCGCAAAGCCAAACAATGGAGAAATAAGGTTGAACGGACGGAGTTAGACGATGGAGAAGCACAATGTGATCCACCAACCACGAAGCGAATCAATGGAGAAGTACAAAAAAATCTATGATTCAAAAAATAGGTTGAAAATTTCTAAATATTAAGAATGAAATTCCTAAGTTTGTTTTGTGAAGAGGAATGCTAGTTGCTGGAAGAGTAAAAGATGTCGGATAACTATAGAAACCCAACAGAAATTAAATAATTACGGATCAAATTCGATAATCTTATTGGGTCCAAACCCATCAAGTCCAATACATGATGGTTTCGATAAAACACAATGGGTCACCATGAGCCTGGATAATTCTGCCATCCCTACCCTTATTTTCTGTTCATGTGCCTCCATATTCTATTGGAAGTGATTGGCGTTCCTTGCTTTTCAAAGAACATTTTCTCTAGCACTCGAAGTCTCAAACACGATGCAAACGTAAATCCAACTAAACTATTGTAAAGTATATAACGAAAACATTCGCAAAATGGACCATGATTGTCATCTTAAATAAAACAAAGCTGTATAACCTCAGAAGCTTACGCGAGGGGAAAAGGGATATTTGCACAAAGCTTGCTCAGAGGAGGCAAATAGAAAGCCTAGCTAACATAAAAAATATCATGAGGGCATCTTTCTCACTCACCCCAATATAATATTTCACCAAAAAACAAAATAAAAAAGGGCCATAAAAGGCAAACAAACTCGCACCACGTTATGCTCTGCACTTTAGATCCTTCTGAGTCTTGATCATGAACCGTTAATATTCAATCAGGAAAACACCGCCAGCCAGATTTTATAATGTTAAATAACAGAAAACCCAGCCAGGGATTATGAAAGGAGAATTCCCGCTGGAAAACCAAAGAGAATGAAAAGGCTAATATCACTAGCAGGAATAATAATCAGCGACATTTGTATTGTAATCTTTCAGCAATAACTGGCCCTCACAAAGGAATGCAGCAGTAGATATAATTTTATGTTCCACTTCCACTTAATGTAGTTTTAGGAAACTATTGTAGATGGAAGATATGCAGCACAGTGGCATTATGATAGAAAGTTAAAAAAATAAAAATATTGCAATATATTATCAACACGTTCCAGAGGCAAAAGTGCCAACAAGTGAACTTGAGATATTTTCCTTCCCGGTCTTCATGTCACAGCAACTGACTGATCCAGTGCCACCATTTCTTCTCCGATAAAGATATGAGCTGCACAACAAAAATGAAGAAATATGTTAGGCTCTCCCTTCTAGTTGACACACACAGACCAAACCAAACTAGTGGAGTACTCCATTCCTTATCACATCTACAAGGAAATTCCATGAAAGAAACCATGTGCTAAACACCAAAACGATGTCATAAATCCTTGTTCAAAACAACAACAAAAAATCAGTTAGTTGGGAATTAGATTGATGTGTAAAATTATTTATGAATCTCATTCCAAATGAATTGAATTCTAGTTTTTTTGTGGTTTCAAGTTAGGGGAAATATAATTTTGTCCCATAGCAGGCTTTTTTTTTTTCCCTCCCCTAACAATTCATTTGGGACCCTGTGAATTCACTCTTTTTCCTATACAAAAGATCAGCCTTTTGTCTGTGTTTTCACATGGAGAGTTTTTGGCAGATAAAGAGATGTCACGAGGGCTTCTTACTTACCATTCCAACTCTATGTATAAACCCAAATTTATCAAGTATATGCAAGAAAAGCATTTCAAATTATTCATTCATCACCAAAGTAACTATATTTTAGCTTTGCAAGTAACTTAACATTTACAGTAACTATTCATCTATTCCAGTTCCCATTTAAGGCATGACAGCCCTAGACCAAAGATAAGTCAATGTCCAAAGATAAGTCAATGTTTTGAACTGATTTGTCACCAATTGTTTCCACATGTTCTACAGCCATCTTTCAGCAAGGTACACAGACTACACAACCATCATTTACATGCACTGACAAACAGAAAAACACGTGTTCAAAGCTCAAGAGGGTGAAAGAGGAAGAAAAGCATGCTCATACACACATGATCACCAACCTGATGAGCAACCTATGCTTATCGTTTGCTGTCCTGATAAGATTCAAGGATCATGCAAAGATTACTGAGGCTCTGAAGGGCCATTTTCTCCACATATTTTCTTCACACTGCCCTTTTCAAGAGAACAATCTGCATCAGGGCTCCTTAGAGACTCCTTCTTGCGTTTTCTTTGGAATGTGTACTTAAGAAACCTATCATTTATGGATTGACTAGAAACCTTCTCATCTAAATCAGATAATTGTAGACTAAGTTTATCTGATGACTCAGTGGCTGGCTCAACATCTGCTCTGCAACCTGGAACCTCCAAACTTTCATTTGACAGACTCTCTTGTCCTGTCAAGTCTGATTTATCCAACAGTTCCTTATCATCATTTGTTTTGTTACAACTACTGCAAGCTTTAAGGCTTACTTCCCCTTTTGCAATATCACTATGAGATTCTGGATGTTCTGTCATTGCAGTTGTGTCACTGAATACTTTAGCAGAAGAAGATATCACATCGTTCTCGGTTTCATTTTCACATACCTCAGAACAATTTTCCCTTGAAAGATACGTAGCTTTATTTGTTTGCTTGACCTCACCATGTAATCTAGATTGACAAACGTTACTTTTCCTCTTCATTTTTTTCAGTTTTCTAAGAACTGTTTTGAGACTTACTATCTCATTTTCATCATCATTTTGAGATCCTGACTGCTCAGTTATTGTAGTTGTTTCACTTGATTGAAGAACCATCTTTTTCTCTACTTCACACATAATATCAGTGTTAGTTGTCATAGGCATCCCTTTACCTCCTTCATCTCCTCTGGCCAATTGTAGTTCATCTTGTGTCTCAGCTTCAAACATGATGCCAGCATTGGTTGTTACAGAGATCCCCATACCTTCATCCCCTCCTGCCACTTCATGTTCATCTAATTTCTTGGCTTCACACATGACATTGGAATCAGTTACTGAAAACACATTTCTACCTTCTCCATCTCCTCTCACCAGTTCAATTCCATCAGGCCTCTCTGCTCCCCACTTACTATGGGCATCAGTTGTTGCAGAAATTCCCTTACCTTCTTCTTCTTCTTCTTCTCTCACCACTTTTACTTCATCTGGTTGTTCTTCTTCACACATATTGTCAACATTAATTGTAAGAGACATCCTTCTACCTTCTTCATCTCCTCTGACTAATTTTTCATTTTGTACACCATCTATATTTCCAAACAAAGACATATTTGGATCAAACAAACTCCTTTCAAATGCACGTATTCTCTGAGTGCATCCATTTCGGTAGAGCTCAGGTTCTTTCCTCTTAATGACTATGGAAGCAAAATCTGGGTTATGAAGGTAGCAGTTGTTTATATGACCACATGAAATACAGCATTCATCACTTTCATTTGTTCCAATGACAGTAGAATTCCTAGTGTCATAAATTTTAGCTGATTCAAACTGATGAGTTACAGAATTTAAGAACTCATTATGACCAAATCTATTCTCTTGTAAAATTCTTTCATAAGCTCCAACTTCACCCTCTAAGTTCTGTTCAACTGCAGGATAAACCTGGCTGTTTGTCACCTTCTCCAGCTCAGCCTGTACTTCTCTAAGCTCTGCCCGAAGATCACTAACTATTTCCTCAGCTTCCTGGAGCTGTGCTTCAAGCTCCTCTATCTTTTTCTGTTGACTCAAGGATGTCATCTTTGCTCCACTAACCTGTAAAGTTTTTAAAATTTTGAGCCATAAATTAGAGAAACAAGTGACTGGGACTCAGAAAAGAAATGACTTGACTCGTAGCAAAGCACTATAGGGAATTATTTGTACGCATATCAAAGCATTGATATGGCAATATGCATTATAGTGTTAGTACATACTAACACTTAAAGCTTACAAAACACCTCATATAAACCAGTTAATATTAGGGTGGCCAAAAATCAGAATCACTAATAGAAATTAGAAAATACATATTTTTACACAATTCAAAATGTTCAAACAAGTCAACCAGAAAGATAACTAATCACGTACAAACATGCTATGGATACAACTGTTAACATCTACAATATACATGAATATTTTCATCATCAAGTAAGCTCCTACCTCGTTAACTCAGAGGGGAAGAATGAGTGAAAGGGCCAAGGGTTTTCTAATCAGCTTTCATCTAATAGAAATCACCCATAGGTTACAATGTCCAAATTTATACAAAAACTTAGCATGTACTCATGGAAAGATCGAGACTCAGATGATAAGTAAAAACTCACACGAAACCAGCGTCTGAAAACATAAGAAGAGTGAACCCCATCCAAGTGTCTAAATCAACACACAAACAATTCTAAAAAGGAACTCCAAACCAGAAGATGAAAGCAGAGATACTAAAAACAATCCCATTTCTGAAAAATCATTGTACCTCAGAATCTAACATTTGTTTGAGCCTAAGGAGCATCCGAAGCGACTCTTCCTTAACCGAAACAATCTCACCCTGAAAACGCATAGCTTTTCTCTCAGACACCATGATTCTCGCCGCCGCTTCTTTCGCCGTATTGAGGATTATATCGGCGTAGACCTTCTTCAAGGCTATCAATTTCTGTTCCAAAATGATATAAACAGCGAACATAGAATCAAACGCATGTCCCAAAACAACAACCAAAAAAAAAAAAAACACTCAATAGTAAGCTCGAGAGAACATCAAACCCTTTCCCATTTAAACACTCTCTACAAACCCACATAAAGGACCAAATTTTGTCCAAACCAAACCAACAGGAAAAAAACTTGGAACAATATCATGACTGATGATCTTAAAAGTAGTTTTGGTTAGAGTTGAAAGCAAAATTTCAAAATTTCGTACCTCGGAATCCTCCATTTCTATCTAATGCATCGAAAAGAGGTTACCGGTGGTTCCGAGCAAGCAGGTTGCGAAGAAGCAAGCAATGAAGAGAGTTTGTTATAGCTCCTTCCCTTCTCAGTAGCAGTTGTCTGTTAGGAACTGAATGTCCCATTCCCATTACCACATTGGCCTACTCATCCACTCCTAATTACAGAATTGCCCCGTCAGGCGAGGAACTCGTAATCCCCTTCTCTTTTTTTTTTTCTTTTCTTGTTTGGCCTTCCAACGTGGGCCCGCAGTGTGAGTACAGGGGCCCACCAAGCCACGGAGATGCTGGCGCGGATGATCAATTCCGGGTGCCAGAGTGGCCGTTTCCCATTTGGCTAGGATCAGGTCGTTTCAAGGTTTCTTACGCGAAAGGGTGCGTTGCCGTTGAGTAATAAATGCTTAAATTATGGATGTTATAACAATTGGCTTTAATTTTATTTAACAAATAAAAAATAATTATTAATTTCATTATCTATTTATAAGATTTATAATATTAAAAAATTATTTTTAATTTTTAAGTATTATAAATTATAAAATTAACAATGACCTTTATTTATTAAATAAAATTAAAGATATGCGTTATCATTAAATCATATAAGAATTTTTCGCATAGAGAAGCAACAATTAGGATTAAATTATCAATCATTTATTGGGCTAATATTTTTTTTGTTTGAATTTGGCTTGAATTAAGATTATGAACCATTTGATTGAATTTAAACAACTCATATGACTGATTTATTATCTCAATTCATTTGGTTTATTTAATTTAAAATAATATAAAACTGTTACTCATATTCATTTAGATACATTACATAATACGTAATATTATATTATATATAATATCATAATTTATTTCATAAATATTATTAACATAAATTGTAAATTGTAAATATAATTAATATATCAATTTTTATTGGTAAACCAAATAAATTAAACGAAACACCCATATTCATTTAATAAATAAATCAACTTTATAATTTAAATTTAATCCATTTGATTTATAAATCCAACCCATCAAGTCACGGCCAATTTAGCTGAACCAACATGAAGTGAGAATTGACGGTGAGTGCTGTGCTGGCAAAGGCTATACAAATATAAACTTGATAGGATCCGTCTCGGACTTTACTATGTTTAACATTATATTATTGGCTTATAATCGGATAAAAAGGTAATATGTTAATTTATAGTTATAATTATATATTTTCCTGATCTTTTTATTAATAATCATAACGATGCATTTTAATTTTTTAAAATAGATCTTTAACTCTAAAGGAGCCAAATTTAAATAGAGCAATAGATGAACATAATAAAATTTTATTTTCTTTTCATGCAGGATTAAATAGAATTTTAACATCTAAAAAATAAAGCAAACGACTTTAATCTTTTTCAATTTAAAATATTATATTAGTCTTCCCAATATTTCAATGTACTTAATTTTAGATTTTTCATTATGATTCTGTCTAATTTCTAATTACAAAATTAAATTGAGTCAAGTGAAATATTGTACTCAACTAGATATATCTTTATGCCATGATTTACATATACATTTTAACAGAATTAATCCTCTTGGTTCTATGTCAGATTTCTCCTTGAATAATTAGATCAGAATTTAACAAAATGATCAAACTTAAGTTGATTAGAATAAGTAAGAAGATCAAAATTAAATATTCTAAATTAGGATAGTAAAAAGCACCCAAGTTATATTTTATGGAATTGAAATTACATTTAAACCTTCATTTTAAACTATACATACATGGTGCCCAACAAAAAAAGAATGAGAAAATGCCTTTAAAATCTGGTTGGGAGATAAATTATCTTCTGAAGAACATAATTTTAATAGAGTTCTTTAAATATTTATTGTAAGATTATTCATTTAGATTATGACAAGTATATTAATTATTTTATTAGATATTAATAATTTTAATTTAATAATTATAATAATTAGCAATGTTGTAATTATAATAGAATAATTAATAAACATGTGGTAATCTGAATGAAAATTTTTATGATAAACACTTAAGAAATTTTATCTAAATTTTATCCATTTTAAATACTAACAAATGCTACTCTTAAATTAAAAAAATAAGTTACAAATTACCTTTAAACGTTAAAGAAAATTATGAAAATATTAATTGGTCATTAATTTTAACCCTCAACTAATAAATAAGTAGCATATACATTATCAAGATCATATTTCTTCTCCTTTAAAGTACAAAATTTACATTGAACATATTATTAATTTTGATTATTCTTCGAATCTAGATTATAAAACTTAAATTTTTTGTGATAAAATAAAATATTTGATTCAAATTTTGTACCTTATATAAGCAAAAAAGGAGCAAGTTTCTAATAAAGTATATGTCACATATTTACTTGTTTAGAGTTAAGATTAATAGAAATTTAATGTTTCCATAATTTCTTCAAATTTTAAAAAGAGAATATCTAACTCTATTAACGTTTAAGGGTGTAAATTTATATGTTTTTAAAATTGAAGTGTAACTTTTCTTTAAATTCCTTTACTGTTGTGGAAGAAGCTTTTTATTTATTTATTTTTTCCCTTTCTTTCCCGTGTGATAGCTTAAATTGTCGCGAAAAAGGCTATTATTATTATTATTATTATTATTATTATTATTATTATTATTATTATTATTATATCAAGTCACAAGCTTTTGAATATAAATCTAAAAGGTGAAGATTAGATTTATAAATAAGTAGTGTCAAGTTAAACATTATTTAGATTCTAGTTGAAACTTCAAACTCAAATTTAAATTTGAATAAAAAATTTAAGTGAATTTGCTTAAATATAAACGAGTTATATATATTATATAGTCCAAATTTCTAAATGATGCTAAGATATTTCAACTCGAATTCAAATTTATGAATGAGTCTTAACGAATTCATACAAATTTAAATAAGTTTAACTTTTTATTTATTATATTATTTTTTGTATTTATTTATACCATGTAATATTATATTTATATATTATACTATACATATTTTATAGTTATATTATTTAAATATAATATAAAATATATTTTATAACTATATTTGTTTAGATTCGTAAACAATTCAAACTAAATAATAAAAAATTTTAAATTTAGTTCATGCATTAAATAAGTTTGATTTATTTAAATTTAACTCATTTAAAATAAAAATCAAATTAAATTATTTATAAATCAATTTTGAGCTGCTTAGTTGAACTCATTTATACTTCTAGTTAGGACATAAAAATGAGATTTGGAGGAAAGTTGTAGAGATATTTTTTAGTGTTATTATATTGTTAAAGATGCTGATAAAATGTTTATTGTTGAGTTTTGCTTGGATACAACCTCAAAAAAGTTGTAAAATTTTATGAAATTTTTTTCATGAATTTGCAATTTATTTTCATAAAATTAGAACTTTTTCATAAAATCATGCAAGTATTTATGATATTAAAACACAATAATTATAATAAAAAAATTATATACTCATGTAATAAGTGTAAACAGTACAGAATAGATAAAGATACTAATACAAAGTGTATGATCATAATTTTTTTTTATAATTAAAGGTCATAACTAATTTATATTTTCATTTTCTTTTTTGTCCTCCCATCTTTATGCTAAATATGAATTTTTTTAATTGTATTGTACTTTGAAAATACTTTACGAAGCATATATTGTGTTAAAACAAAAAAAAATTACATGGGTTACAAAATATTTTTTAGTTAAAATGAAAAAATTTACTTGAGTTACAAAATATTTTTCTAACTACAGTCTAACTTTAATTTTTTTCTTAAAAAAATATTTCTTACACTTATTTTAAATTACTCATATAATATAATCATATTAAAATTATCATTTACTTGATATCTATTTTAATATTATCACCCTAAATTTGATTGTAAAACCCCTACATGTTTAAAAAAGCATATCTTTCTGTAAATTTTTAGATTTGGCATTGTAATTTTTCTATAAAAGCCTGGATACTTTGAGAGTAACAACCTCTATAAATAGATTTTTATAATTTCGTGTGATGTGTCATAATTTGCATCAAAACTATAAAAAAAGATTACAGTTCTTTTAAAATAATTGTAATATTTTTAGTAGAATTCATTCAAACAAATTTTATCCTTTTGCAATCAGTATCAAGCCAGAATTCTTGGTTCCACTGTTGTGAATAATTATACTTGCAACATGAATATATTTAAAAAATTTATTAAAAAAAAATACAATTTTTATAAAAAAGATTATAAATTTACGTAGAAAGCACTCCTTTTTCAAGGAGAAAATCTCATATGCATGACATATGCCACATTAAATTATTTAAAATAACTTTTTAAATATCAAATTACTTATAAATTTGAACTCAAATTGCGGTTATTGCATTTGTCCATCAAATAAACGGAACCTTTGCATTTTCTTAAATCCACAACGATCCAATGTCGTATAAAAAATTTGTAGCGGAACCAAATTTAATATATTATATCTAACCTTATAAAATTATAGTGATCTACCCATTTTGAGAGCCAAATCCAACAAATTCAAACTCATAGATAATTTATTATTTAAAAAATGATTTTAAATGGCTTGAATTCCATGTACATGAGGACTTTTCCGTTTTAACAAGAACTCAAATGATAATCAAGATGCTAATTTGACTTATATTTATATTCTCGATTTTTATTTATTGGGATACAGATATAAAACCTTAAAAGTAGACGTGAGTACGAATAAAAAAAATTATCAAAATTTCATTGAATTTAGGTATGGGTATCGAGACTATACCATTCGATCCTTCTCATATCTATATTATATAATGCATAATTAAATTATATAATAATATATATTTATATATAAATTTGTTATATAATAAAGGAAAAACTAAAATTATGTGTATAATCAGTTAATTTAAATATAAAATATTTTAAAGATAAATTATAGCAAAAGAGTTCTTATTTTTTTATTGTATTAATATTATTAGAATTTTTAAGTAATTATTATTTTATTAAAAATAATAAGATATAAAAAATATTTGATTTTTATTAAAAAGTTATAATATGATATAAATAAATATATATTATCTAAATAAAGTGAGAAAATAAAGATGGATACAAAAATTTGAATATAAATAAAAATGAAAATAAGTAATAAAAACTCTTTATATAAATATAAAGATGAAAAAAGTAAAATATTTTAAAATGAAAATAAATACGAAAATCTTATTTTCCGTACCCTTGTCATTCCTAACCACAAACCGGAATTTTTGGGTTGGTCTGATTAATTTCATTATTATTATTATTTGCCGAGCCATATTCTTGTTGACCTTATTCTCTCTTCCGCTACAACCTGACCAAAACCAGTGTTTAAAAATTCGTTACCGCTGTTACGCAGCACTGGCTAGACTGACCCGGACACAACTGACTCCCATGATCCGCGTTTTGTCGGGTTAATCCAACAGCAGACGTTTGTCGGGGCAAAGGGCCTGACTACTCGCCCATTTCATTTCCTTAGGCTGTGACTATCCGCAACACTTCGGGGGGTGGCCTTCTCAGGTTCAATTGAAAGCTTACTCTCCCCGTTTTCTTCCCCCTCTTGCTGAAATTTTTCCTGGAAAATTCGATAGTGGAAAGCGTACAAAGTGACAAACGCAGCAAACCACAATAACTTGTAAATTTTCAAATTTGATTCGTATTTTGACCCGAATTCATAGTCTAGGAACCTTTTTACCTCGTCACCATCATCTTCCTGAGAATATTTTCGACTGGGATGATGCCTTCTGCCATTCTTATTGGTAGCATCGGCCTTCCAGTTCCAAATTTCCAGTCCATACCGCCATCTACTAACAATTCGAGAAACTTATGCTAACTTGTAAAGAAAAAAGAAAAATGATACTTTCACCCTCCGTGTCTCTGCCCAATCCTTCACTTTTATCCGCTGCAGTCCTCAAATCCAATTATAATAACCTTCGACGATTTTCTTTCTGCTCTAGAACTCAGATTTTCTTTAGCCATCGGAGATTCATCTGCGGAGATTGCAATTCGAATCTGATAAAGCTCGAGCTAAGTCCGGAGCAGTGGTCCTCGGCAAACCTTCGGTGACAGTAGAGAAAGGCAAGTACAGCTAAGATGTGGAAACGCTAATCGATAAGCTCACCAGCTTGCCTCCAGCATTGCTCGGTGTCTTGACGTCTTCAAAAACAAGCTTTCCTTGAACGATTTTACCCTTAGGAGCTCCACCGCGTGGCGATTGGCGACGTTCGCTGCATCTTTTCAAGCATATACAGGAAGATATTCGACGAAATGCCCAGCCAAGGTGTGGCTTGGAGTCTGTTTTCATACAAGACAGTGATCAATGCTTATGGGCGTAAAGTTCAGTACGAGACTTTTCTCGAACTCCTTGATAGAATGAAAAAGGAGAGCATTTCACCAAGTATATTAACTTGCAACACTGTGATTTAAGCTTGTGTGGATTGGGATAGATCGGGAAGGATTTTTGGGATGATGGGGTTATTTGCTGAAATGGGGCATGAAGGGATGCGACCCGAAGTTGTTACTTATAATGCATTACTTATTGCTTTTGCTAATTGGGGTTTAGGTGATGCAACTGAAATTTTGTTCGGACTATGAATGAAGGTGGTGGAATAGTTCCTAATGTTACAACTTACGATTGTCTTGTGGAAACATATCGAAAATTGAACATACCTGACCAGGTTTCAGAGCTTGTTAGAGAAATGGAGTCAGGAGTTAATTTGCCAGATATAACATCTTATCTTATAATGTACTATTAGAGGCCTATGCACAGCAGGGGTCTATCAAAGAAGCCACGACTGTGTTTAGGTAGATGCAGGAAGCAAGCTGTGTGCCAAATACATCAAAATATAGTATTCTATTGAATTTGTATTGAAGGCATGGCGGGTATAATGATGTTTGTGACCTTTTTCTTGAAATGGAAGTGAGCAATACGGACCCAGATGCTGTTACTTATAACATCCTCATACATTGTTTCATGATATGGTGGAGAATTTTGAACCAAATATGGAGACCTATGGAAGTATGATATATGCCTGGGGGGAGGGAGGACTCCATGAAGGAGCCAAGAAAATATTACCTTATATGAATGAGAAAGGAATAGTGCAAAGCACGAAGGCTTACACTGGAGTAGTTGAAGCTTATGACCAAGCTGCAATGTGCGAGGAGACTCTAGTAGCATTTAACGCAATGAATGAAGTGGGAAGCAAGCCAACTCTTATGGATTTGCCAGGGGTGGACTGTACATGGAATTGGAAGTAATTTCATTGAGTATGAGTGAGTCTGGTGTACCATGGGATGTGGATTTATTCAATGGTGTGATTTAAGCTTTTCAGCAAGGAGGTCATTATGAAGAAGCTATAAAGGCTTATGTTAAGACGGAAAAATCAGAATGTGATCCCAATAATCTGACTCCTGAAGCAGTGTTAGGTGTGTCCTGCTCAGCGGGGTTTGTTGACAAGGACAAGGAGCAGTTCCAAGAAGTTAATGGTTTCAGAATACTGCCCAGTGTCATCGGCTATTGCATGATGCTATCTCTGTATTCAAAGAATAAACGATAGCCATTCACTTGCCATCCTGTTCTTGTTACAAATCTGTAGTGCCACATTGAGTTTGCACCTTGGTTTGTTATTATTACTTATAAAATGTTTGGCTTAAAATGTAGCCTTTTTGGCTTTTGGCTTTGATGCTTATAATTTGCTGGATAAGATGATCTCAACTAGGGTATCAGATACTCACCAAGTGATTGGACAAATGATCAAGCTAATTGGCAGATAATAGAATATGTCTTTGACAAACTTAATTCTGCAAAATGTGGATTGGGAATGAGATGTTATAATACACTTTCAGAGGCTCTTTAGTGGATGAGCCAGAAAGAAAGGACGGCAAGGCTGCTCGGTGAAGCATTGAAGCAAGGGCTTTTTCCTGAACTTTTCCGTAAAAATAAACTTGTGTGGTCTGTGGATGTACACAGGTATTGTGCAAACTCATTCCGTCTAAAGTTGATTCATTTCAGTTGCGTGCCTTTTTGGCAGAAATGTTGTAACCAGGGCTTTGACACCAATGTTGGGTGTGATTTTTGAACCTTCTCAACCACATATTTTTTAACCAACAATTCCTTCCACGTCGGACGTGGAATAATCCAACAATTTCTTATTAAAAAAATACACGTTTGAAACATTTGGCACAACCTTCTTGCAGGATGTCAGAAGGTGGCGCATTAACAGCATTGTCAATTTGGCTGAATAATATTGAGGTGATGCTGATAACTGGCGAGGATCTTCCTGAGAACGTGAGTTGCTTTTGCTACTGAAAACTTGTTGATTTATGTTCTTAAACACAGAGCAGGGTGCATAGAAGAAAAAGAAGTGGAAGGAGGAAGTCTTGGTTTTGTGGTCAATACTCACATGACTGAAGTGCTGCGATGATCTGGCATATAAGTTGTTTTACATGATGACTTGGCAGCATAACTAATTTTATTTTCTGTTATTCTCCCTTGATTTATTTGGATTCAGTCGCGCACACAGTCTGCCTGGTAGTGTCAAATCCAGAATGCACAATTTAATATGTGGAAGGGTCACAAAGTATGATTTTTACATTGAGTTTTCTGCCCAATGATATGTTCCAACGTTGAGCATGCCAGATTATGATGAAGCAGTGTTACATGCACAATTGAATGTTTTACACCAAGCTGCATTCACATCTTTTTAATTATTTGAACCATTTTTTTAATTATATAAATACATTGGTGCCAAAAGTGACATGCCAGATTTTGGTGTAATGATACGTGGATGGAATTGATTGAGATAGATCCAATAGAATGGTTTAGTGATAATGGAGGGTGCCTATTGCCGTTATTTCTTATTGCTTTACTCTGCAGTTCATTTTTATAAGATAAATTTGTGGAAATCTGCATATAAATGATATGTTTTCCCATATAAACAGGCCGGGCCAAATGGAGAAAAGCACAGTTACCCTTCCTCGTGCAAAGGCTGCCTTCTCACACATGCAGGATAACATCACTTTCCCTGGGTGGAACAGAGGACGCGTTGTCTGTCTCCGTCACAGCTGAAGAAAATTCTGTCGGGCACTCTTCGAAATGGACTAAAAAGCATAGATTAATATCTTTAAGTACCAACGCCTTGAGTCATTTGGAAGCTAAAACATCCAATTCTAATATGAGTAGTAAAGCTAATGGTGTTGATGTTAGAACAGAAACCAGTATGAGAAATGAGAATAAAGCTTCTAACAGGTGCGGTTTAAACAAAATAGGAAAAATCCATCCGTCATTTGGCTTATTTAGAATTGCAACATTCGGGCTCATATTTGTTGAATCTATGTTTTTGAGCTGGCTGGCTTTTTAGCTGGCCAAATTTTGACCCCCAATATCTATCAATTCTGATGGTAAAATGGAATATATTCTTGGATCATCATTAAAAATCTTGTAATATGGCATTTAGCTGTATGTATAACCATATAAATTTTTTAAGGTTTCGCATCAAATGTGCTATAAAATGTAGGTAATTCAACAGTATTACATGGGGGAGATCTTACAGTGTTACTAGATCTGTCAATTCATATTTAGTATTATGTTAGAAGGTAGTAACAATCCAAATAATAACTGTGTCATGTTTTCTTGATTAGTTTATTAAATGCGTTAAGGTAAACAATTTGTCTAACTCGCTTAATAATTTTAATAAATAAATTTTTTATTAAAAATTTATTTATTAAATTTAATTACTAATCATTTCTCACAAAAAATATATTTAATTATTGATTAAATATTTTTTGAATTTTTGTTGCCATGTTATTCAAGTATCAATTTCATGTTTTTTTATTATATATAATTATTTATAATTTAATTATTAATTATTTTTAAATAATATTTTTAAATTTTTAAAATAAATTCTTGCATAAATTAATGTATTGATTCAATTATAATTTTAATTTAATCTATTTATTATTTGTATTAAACGAATTATTATCCGTATTTATGTAAAAGACTTTGTGTTTGAAAATTACCATCTCTAAAGTGCTACTATCAATATTTGGTGGAATATGCTGCATGATATTCTGACCATCCAACATTGCGTGCCAATATATGGTGGAGGCCAGGGTGTCGTGGGGTCATGTTATCCTCCAGCAAGTATTGCCTGCCCTACGGTCGAGTTAGGAGTATCTGTATTTTAGCCAAAAGAGAAAAAAACCTTGGGAGTATCTGTAGCAGCTTACATGCAGTATTTGGAATAATGATCTTTGCATATATGCGCACTTAAAAGTAAAGTATGCTCATTTTTATTGTTGGTAACAACTCAACAAGTGAAACTAATAAATAAGTGAGATCTGTTTATATTAAACTGGGTCATATTGGATGATCCGTTGTGAAAGTGAAGCAACAAGTACGATATTATATTAAAAAATACTAAAACTTTCTTTTCTTCTTTTGCATACCAGCCATTAATATTGGACAATGCATCAACGTATACATTATGTCTAGGCACATTCCAATGCTTTTGTCTATATACACTAGTTATGATGGCGGATTGTAAATTACTCTTCATATAAATTACAAACTATTTACATAAATAAATTTCATATTATATGAAAAATATTATAATAATATTAAAATTTAACTCATTGTATGTATTTTATAATTGTGTATTTAAATTTGTAAATTATATTTTTTTAAGATGTGTTTTATGTTCTGATAAATAAAGTATAAAAAATAAATTGATTTTTAGAGCCAATTGTAAATTTTACACAATTTGAATTCTTAAATAAATGAAAACGAAAACTAAATAAATGATATCTTTTAAAACTTATTTTACTCTTTATTTATTATTTGTGAATTATCTTTGAAAAATAATTTAATTTAAAAAGTTTAAGTTCATGGTGCCCACAGATGGCGCGAGTTTGTAATTATTTAAATTATATAATAAATTTATCAATAAAAAATTTATTGTGTTAAGTTTTACAATTATTATCATCTCATTTTATTATAATTATAATATATTATATGTAAGAGAAACCGTTGATGTCGTCGTAAGAGATAAGGTGTTCTTTCATGAAAATTTTTTCAATTAAAAACAATTTTGATAATATTTCTATATTTAAATTATAACTATAACTAAAAAAAAATTTAAAAGTAAAACCTTATTTAGAATTTAAAAAAATACAAACATAAAAAATAAAGTTATAGATTATTTCATTTCTAAAGACAAAGAAAATTAAAAGATAAAAATAATATTTTTATTTTAAAAATAATCTAAAAAAAGAAAGTTGTAGGTTGTCTTAATTTTAAAATTAAAAAATATTATATTTATACTTCTATAACTGAGTAGTAAAATTATAAAAAAATATAAAATCAATATATGCAATTTAAGATATTTATTTTTAAAAATTAGATTAAAAACTGTCGCATGAAAGGATCATGAAAAGACAAAACTACCTTAAATTATATAGGTATTTACATTCATTATTTTGTTACCACTTACTCAATTTAAATAATTGATTTTGTAAGAATCAATTTAATATATGTTAGAATATAACAATTATTTGTAAGCAATAAATAATTATATAATTTTTATTAATTAAATTTATATAATAAAATTAATATTTTAATGACATAAATATTATGATATATTAAAAAGGGATTATTTAATGTGTATAATATTATAAAAACTTTTTCTTTTAATCAATGTGCAAAATATTACAAAAATACTTACTTTAATTAAGTTCTTCATAAAAAATTTGATAAAAACAGATATATATATATATATATATAATATGAGGTGAATTCTAAGGTATCCTTGGGGGTTTAGTGTCCGGGGTGGTGTGGCAAGATACAAATCACTGGATGAGATTACTAAGTCAATACTAAGATTTTTGTAATCTCATCCAGTAGCTTGTATTTTGCCACACCACCCCGGGCACCAAACCCCTAGGGGCACCATAGTAAGCACCATAATGTGAAGATAGTATAACCATTACAATATATAATACATAATTTATTAAAAACATGATAAAATAACATAAAAGTAGGGCTAGACACTTAACTATATTTATTTAATAAAAAATAAAATATTTTTAATAAATTATTTATGTCTTTAAGAAAATTTAATAAATAATAAAATGCAGTAATATATACATTCTTGAAGAAAATTTAATATGAAGAATAATAAATTTAATCTACAATATTATTAAGTTAAATAATATAGTCAAATAAATTTTTAAATATATTTACATCCCTATATATTATTTTATATATAAAAATATAATAATAAATATATAATTTTACTAAATATCTTTATTCAAATAACTAATTTTTTCAATTGGTGAAATTAACTAATACAATTAACTAAGAATGAATTGAATCGTTAATTGCAATTGTAATTGACTAATTATTAAACAAGGTTATAATTTCCTGCACAATCAATTATACATATATATTTGAAATTAGCATTATTTAAAAATATTTGTATAATAAAAAATATATTATATTATATTTATATTATTCAATGATATTGCTTCTAAACTTTAAATAGTAGGAGTGAATAAAAAAAATCATATGTTAGAGAAGTTAGAAGGAGGAAACATAATATATGAGTTGTGAAGTATTGACAAAATTTTAATAAATATATTTATATTTTTAATTTTAATTTTAAATACAGTAATTGGTATAAAAATATTTATAAAATTTAAGTAAATTAATTTAATTTCTTGAATAATTTCTAGACTAAGGTTTTAAATCATTTAAAATATAAGTGAGTTAAAAATAAAATGCAATATAGGACATTTATACCACTTAGTGTATGAGCCGTAAATCAAAGGATTGCACATGGAAAAATAAAATAAAACATTGACTTAGTGTATGAGCTATAAAAATAAAATTTTTAAAATTTTAAAATATTATTATAGTAAAAAAATTTATTGTGTTATATATATTATACAGTGTTTAAGTTATAAATAATATAGGTAAATAAAAACTAATGAATAAAATATTTTAAAAACTTATGAAAGAGAAAATAAAAAAGTATTAGGCAAGAAAATTTTTTCCTAATGCTTGACACGTGTTAAAAAATATTGGAATATAACATGTGAAAATTGATATAGAAAATATTGAAATTTTTTAAATAAATATAATTTTATTTTTATTAAAAAATAGAATACGCAACTAATTCATTCAATTTGTAATTTATATTAAATATTTTTAATAAAATAAAATATCTCATATTATATATATACTATTTAATAATATTGGCATTTGAATTGTAAATAACAAAAGTGGATATAAAAAGATATAAAAAATGGAAAGTAAAGAAAAAAACAATGTGTCGAGTTAAAAATAGAAAATATAATTAGTTAATTTAATTAAATAAATTATTTTATTTATTTAAAATATTTTTATGATTAAAATAAAATATGCTGTTATATTTTTAGAATTTAGTTATATAATTTTGTAATATTGACGTTTAAATTTAGATAATTAAAGTGAATGCGTAAAAAGATTTTATATATATATATATATATATATATATATATATATATATATATATAATTATAAAAAATAGTACAGTTACTGTAAGTAATAAGAATTAAAAAGAAGATATATATATATACCTACCAAAAAAATAAAATACATAGTGAATTAATTTAGTTAAATAAAGTTTTTAGTATTACCTTTAGGTTAATACACAGTATCTTTTAAATTGATTCAATAAAACATTCTTTAATTTTTTTAGATATTTTTGTTATAAAAAACAAAATATATTTTATTATATATATTAGTCAATTATATTTGAATTATAAATAATAAGAGTGGACAAAAAATCACTTTGTGGATAAAAGAAAGAAAAATAATATATAAGTTATGAACCTTTGATAAAATTCAAATTGATATATATTTAATTTAGAATATAACATTTAAAAATTGATATGAAAAGATATTGATGAAAGAAAAAGAAAAACAACAATGCATGAGTAGTACAACTTTGATAAAATCCTAATTGGTGCATATTGAATTTAAAATATAGTTTTTATAATTGAATATCAAGAAAATATTGATGAAATTTAAATAAATTGATTTTTAACTTAATTCATCAAATTTTTTATTATAAAACAGGATGTGGAATAAATTAATTCAATTAATAACTTATTTATATGTATTAAAATTTTAAATTATTTAAAATATTTATATAATAAAAATAAAATAATCATGTTATATTTATATTATTTATTAATAATATTAGTGTCTAGGCAATAAACAATAATAGTGGATATTAAGAAAGAAAACATGCAATTAAATAAATAAAATGGAAAATAAATAGTACATAATAATATTTAAAAATAGAATATATAATAAATTAATTCAATTTAATAAAATTTCTAGCTTGTCAAAAATATTTTTATAATAATAAATACATTATATTGTATCTATACTACTCACTAACGTTTAAATCATATGTAATAGTAGTAAAGAGAAAAAAAAATGCAATGAAATAAATGGAAGCATCACCAACAATGTGTAGACTAAAATTAATTAATTAATTTAGTCAAAGTTTTAACCTATTTAAAATATTTTAATATTAAAAAATATATATCAGTATCTGAGTTCTATATAACAGAAATGAATATGTATAAATTAAAAAAATATGTATTAAAATAAATCAAATGAATAGAAATAATAAGTGAGTTATAAAGCTTTAATAAAATTTTAATTGATGTACATTTAAATTAAAATATAGTTCTTAAAAAATAATTTCAAGAAAATATTTATAAAATTTAAACAAATAATTTTTTCTCAAAATTTTGTTTTCTTGAAAATAGAATGTCTAATAAAACAAAAAATTTAATTTAATTAATTGAAAAAAAAGCAGAATGGTGGGAGGAGGCAGAGGCGGGAAAAATTTTTCAATGGCAAAGTAATAGCTTGACACGTGTTAAAAAAAGAAAAAGCAGAAAATTCCTAGTAGTATAGAGACAGACAAGATGGAAATAGATATTCCTACTCCCCACCGTGCAAGAGCTGCTAAAACTTCAAAGTAAAGTTACAGAAAAATCTGCTTAAAAAGAGATTGAACGAATAAACATTTTGGGATTAAAAAATAATTTAATAATAAAATATTTTATCTTTAAAAAAAATGAAATTTTACGTAACATCACTCTAAACCTCTATAAATATTGCAACCAAGGGTTTGTTTAAATTGCATAATCCACAAAAGTAAAAGAAAATAGAATCTATCTACATATAGAAAACGAGGTTTCTCTTCTCCTTTTTTTATTAATTTTTTTGGACACGTGTCGTCTTCTGGAGCCTTTCCTTTTTCGTTTCCCGCCCAAACTCCGTGCTTGCCAGCTTTCTGCTTGCAGCTTGCCATTGGGGTTCAATTTTTCTCCTCAAACCGCGCCCCATGGTGAGAAAAAAATGGGTTTTTATTCTTCCTTTTATATAAATAGTTGTTTTTTTTACATAATTTTTCTTTATTCATTTATTACGTCATTACATTATATTATTGTATATATTTTTTTATTTTATGTACATGTTTGTTATTTATCATTTTAATGCTAATATGATTGAATAATATAAATATATTAAAATATATTTCATTTTATTATGAAAATACTTTTAATTTAACTAAATTACCTAATTACATATTGTAATTTATTTTTTTATATTATTCTAAAACTCATCTACTGTTTCACTCTTTTTTTAATTTATTCAATTGTATGTTTTATTTTTTTCCTCTATTTTTTGTGTATAAAATTATTATTTATGACTTAAGCACTAATTTTACTAAAAATTTTATACTTTATTTTTGTCACATAAATATTCAAAATAAATCAAAATATTTAATTGAATTGGAATACTTAACTACATATTCTATTTTTCACTTTTATATTACTTTATATCTTACTCATTATTTCTTTTATTTTTACTTGCTTTACTATATATTTTTATTTTTTAATATCTATTATTATTTATAATTTAAAAATTAATATCATAAAATAATATAAATATATTGAGAAATATTTAATTTTGTTATATTCATATATTTAAAACAAGTTAAAATTTTAATATAAGAGATAATAATGGAATTAATTAATTGTATATATATTATTTAATGAAAATATTTAAATAAATAAAATTGAACTTATATGTTTAATTTTTTCGATATTATCTCAATATTAATTTTTAAATGTTATATTTCAAATTATATATATAATAATAAAAATTTTATAAATACTTTATAACTCATATCCCACCTTCTTTTATCTGCTTTATTACTTTTTTTTATATTCACTTCTATTATTTACAGTTTAAAAAATAATAACATTGATTAGTATAGATATAATATATTATTATTAAGTAGTATATATACAATAAAATATATTTTTATTATTACAAAAATATTTTAAATAAATTAAATTTTATTTTGATTATATTCTTTGATTATATATTCTATTTTCAAGTTCTTACATGCTTTCTCTTCTCTTTATTTGCTCTATTACTTTATAATCTTTATCATCTATGAAATACAAGATTTTATTTTCTCTTATTTTATTAATTTTTTCAATGAGGTGTCACTTTCTCAAACTATGTTGAATTTCATTTTCCCTCCAAAACTTCTCTTTTTAATTTTTATTTATTTATTCTTTATCTTTTATTTATTATTATGTATATATTTGTTTCCTTTTGTACAACTTCTTTTTCAATTTATTTTACTATTTTATAAAATTATATTCGTTTATATTTGTTCCTTTTAATTACATTTCATATATTAGTATAGATATATTATAATATATTTTATTTTATTATAAAAATATGTTATTATAACTTATTTATTATTTTAATATTTTTTAGTTTCATTGCATTTTTCTTTTTTCTTTTTTTTTTGGTGTTTAAAGCTAATGTTTACGATTCAAATATTAATATTACTAAAAAGTATATATATTTTATTTTTGTTATAAAAAGTATTTAAAATAAATTAAAAAATTGAATTGAATTACTTAATTATTACAAGTTACTCATTATTTTTTATTTTTATCTATTCAATTTTATGTTTTTATTATTCTTTTCTTTTCATATCCACTATTATTTCTATTTTAAATACTAATATTATATAATAGTATAAATATGTCATAATAAATTTAATTTTGTTGTAAATATATATTAAATAATTTAAAATTTTTATATAAAAGGTATTAATTGCATAGTATATTATTTAATCAAGATATCTAAAAATTAAAATCAAATTTATCTATTTAAATTTTGTCTAAATTATCTTAATATCAATTTTTAAATATTATATTTTAAAATAAATATGTATCAATTGAGACTTTGTTAACACTTTATATCTTATGCATTATTTCATTCCCTTTTTATTTACTTTATTTTTTATTTTTATATTCATTTATATTATTTATAATTTAGACTGTAGTATCATTTAATAATATAGATATATCATACTAATATTATTAAGTAATATAAATACAATATAATATATTTATTTTTATTAAAAAATATATTAAGTAAGTTAAAATTTAATTTTCTATAAGCTTTGATTGTATATTTTATTTTCAAGCTTTTAACACTTTTTCTTCTCTTTATTCACATTATTACTTTTTACTATATGAGTGGAGTACTTTGCTTTATCTACTTTATTATATATATACAGTTTAAATGTTAATATTTATTTCATTGTATGTATATTTTTTACTTGCTATTATTATTTATGATCTATCAACTATATATTCTATCATTTAAAAATATTTAAAAATTAAAACCAAATTTATTTATTTATATTTTTAAATATTTTTTCACATTAATATTTAATTACTATTTTCTTCAATTAAATATAAATCAATTAATATTTTATAAAAATTTATGAAATATACATTGTTTCAAACTTCTTTTTATTCATTTTATTAAATATTTATTTTTTCCATATTCACTCATATTATAATTTACTACTCATATGTCAATATCACTAGATAGAAAAAAATATAATACTTTATGTTTTATCTTTATTATAAAAGCATTTCATATAAGTTAAAATTTGAATTGAATTTTAATTGATTTGTATTAATAAATAACTTTTATATTATTTTATAATTTTAATTATGTTTCTTCTTTTTATTTGATTCATTGGATATTTTTCTTCTTTTTTTATATTCATTTCCAATATTTATAATTCAAACACTAATTTTACAAATATGTATATATACAACATAATATATTTTAGCTACTTTATGTTTTAGTTACAATTCTTTCATTATTTTTTTTTAATTTAATCTATTGTAGTTTTTCTTTTCTTCATAGGGACTGTGTTTGTTTACAATTTAGGTACTAATATCAATAAAAAGTGTATAATATTTATTTAATTATATTTTTGTTTAAAAATTTAAAGTATTGATTCAAATATTATTAAGCGAAGTACATAATTATATATTCTAATTTTTTAACAAAAATCTAAACTTAGATTCAAATTTATTTAATTATATTTTTTATTATATTTCATATTAATTTATAAAATTATTGTATTTCAAATCTTTTGATTCAGGATACAAATTTATAAGTATAAGAAGAAGTCCCATCAAATAAAGATTTTTTATTAGACAATCTTTTGATTGTTAATACAAAGACTACTATTATAGATATACATCAATCAAGATTTTATTCTTTTACAATTTACATATTATTTCTTTTTATTTTAGCTATTTCATTGCATATTTTTTTATTTACTTCATATATTTATAACTTAAATGCCAATGTATCAATATAACATAAAATTTTTCATTGTAAATTTGTCTTAAAAGTTAAATATCATATTTAATTGAATTATTTTACTATATATCATTTTTTAACTGTTATATCATATTTTAAAATGTACTAATTTCAAATCTAAATATATAACTATAAAATAAAAAGATAAATTAAATTTTAATAATTTTTTATGATATATTATACATTTTCATATAGAAAAAAATGGACATCTGTGTGTATACATGAGTCTAAACGCTTACTACAACAAACTTTTTCTTCTCTAATGATAGGGACACATGTCAAGCTCTTCTTCTTCCTTTTTTCCATTTTCCCACCCAAAGTAACATTTTCCTTTCTTTTTTCATTTTCTTTCATTTTATCACTTGGAGATTTTTATTTCTTACGCAAATCCTCTTCTTCATTTCTTTTTATTTATTTTATTACTTCACTATATATTATATATATTATCTTATTGCATAATTTTTATATTTATTCTTATTAGTTACATCTTAAATGCCGATATTACCAAATAATTTAGATATAGCATAATATATTTTATTTTTATTATAAAAATATTAAATAAATAAATGATTTACTTTAATAAAATTTCCTTTTGTATTTTTATTACTTTTAAATTATAACATAGTTTTTTAATTTTTCTATTATCCATTAAATTATGTACATATTATTGTGTAATATGTTTTATTATATTTTTTATATTAACTCATATTATTTATAACTCATATTAAATTATAAATTTTTTAAGTCATAGATTTGATTTTAATTGAACTATTTAAGTAGATGTTCTATTTTTTATTTTTATATTATTTTTTAGCTTAATATTTGCTTCTCTTCTTTTTATTTAGTTTGTGGCATGTCTTTCTTCTTTCCTTTTTTCACATCTATTTATGTTATTTATAACTTATATACTAATTTCATATATAGGCATATATATAATAAGATATATTTTATTTTTAATACAAAATTATTTTAAATAACTTAAAAATATAATTTAATTGAATTATATATTATATTTTAACTCTTTCTTATTACTTTACAAGTATCAATTATTTCTCTCCTATTTATTTGTTATATTTCATTTTTTTATAATTTAGATGTTAATATCACTAAATAATCTATATTTAACTATTAAAATAAGTTTTTCTTCTTTTTTAATTATCTTTTGTAACAAGTGTCAACCATATATAAAATTTTAACCCTCCAAAACTTTTCATTTTTCTTTTTTCAATAATATCTCTTTTATAACTACTTTTATTGCAATTTGGCTACTCTTTTGTAAAATTTCTTGAACTTTGTTTTAACTCTTATGCAAGTTCATGTATTTTTATATTTTTTTAATTTTTGTGTGCTTATTTTTATTTTATAAATTTAGATTGTATTTTTTGACTATTGTGTTACTTTACATCTCATGTATTATTTCTCTTTTTTTTTAATATACTCAATTACATGTTTATTTTTTAATTTCATTTTAAGTTCTTTTTTATTTTATAACTCATATATTGTTTTTTACCATTTTTATTATATTTTTTTCCTACTTTTATTATTTATAATCTAATTATATATTTTATCTTTAACTTTTATAATACTTTAAAATTTATTTATTTATTATCTTTTTATTAATTTATTTTATTAAATATTGACCATTTTCTCTTTTTTCATGTGAATTACTATTATTTATAACTTACATACCAATATTACAAAGTAACATAGAAATTACATGGTATATTTAACTTCAGTATAAAATATTTAAAATAATTTAAAATTTTAATATAAAAAATACTAAATGAAATAATTAATCTCCTATATTATTATTTAAAAAATATTTAAAAATTAAAAGTAAATTTATTTATTTAAAATTTATAATTATTTTATTAATATCAATTTTTAGTGCTATATTCAAAATTAAATATATATAATTGATATTTTGTCAAAGTTATAAACTCACAATACTTCACTTTTTTTAAATATTTTTATATACATTTTTAAAATTTCATTTCTATTATTTATAATTTTTATATTAATACTACTAATTAATATAAATATAATATAATATAATTTTTATTATAAAATAATTTAAACAATTTAAAATTTTATTTTAATTAAATTATTTAATTGTATATTCTATTTTTAACTCTTATACTACTTAAGAATTACATGCTTTTATTTTCATTTGCTCTATTATGTATTTTGCTTCTCTTTTTTATATATTGTCAATCATGTTATTAATGGTTTAGATACTAATATCAATAAAAATTATACATATAATATGATATATTTTATTTTTATTTTAAATAAATTAAATTTTAATTGAATTGAATTATACTATACTCTCTAATTTTAACACTTATGTTATTGCATAATTCGTTTATTATCTATCTTCTTTATATATATATAGTCTACTACATATTTTTTCTTTTTATGTCTATTACTATTCTTTATCACTTAAATTCTAAATTATATAAAATATAATTGAGATTTTATCAAAATTTTAAAACTTATTCACTATTTCACTTTTTGTTAATATCCTTTTCAACTTAGATAAATTAAAATTAAAATTTAATTATATCATATATTTTAATTTTAACACTTATATTATTATATAATCCACTATTGTCTTTCTTTTCTCTCTCTCTCTCTCTCTCTCTCTCTCTCTCTCCATATATTTGCATATTTTTCCATTTTATATCTATTATTATTGTTTATTGCTTAAATACTAACAATATAAAGTATTATATATAGAAAATGATAAATTTAAATTTTTTTAAAGAATAATTTTAAATAATTTTAAAATTAAATAAAAAATTATTAGTTGAAATAATTAATTATATATTCTATTATTTAATAAAATATTTAAAATTAAAATAAATTATTCTATTTAATATTTATTAATATACATTATCTTGATATTATTTTTTATATTTTAAAATATATAAAATATAATTGAGATTTTACCAAGAATTTATAATTTGCTCACCATTTCACTTTTTATTATTATTTTTAACTTAAAAATTAATTTACTTAACTATATATTATATTTTTAACTCATACACTATTTAATATTAGAGTCACGTCACTTTTTTTTATTTATTCCATTGCATCTTCTTTTCTATTTTTAATACTATCATGTTATTTGTGTTTCATATGTTAATATCATTAAGAAGTATAGATACAAAATGATATGTTTTATTCTTTTATTATTTTTATTTTAAATAATTTAAAATTTTAGACAATAATATCATTAAATAGTATAAATATAACATACTAATATTGTTAAGTAATATTGATACAATACAACTTATTTTATATTATTACACAAATATTTTAAATAATTTTAATTTTAATTTAATTATAATTTTTAGTTATACTATCATATATATATCCTATCTATACATCTAAAATAACTTTTCTCTTTTTTATTTTATATTATTATTTTCTATTATATGTCAAGTTATTAGCCTTTGTAATTTTTTATTTCTTACTCAAGCTGTTTGTAATATTAGTTGTTAGCTTGCAATTTTATATCAAAGTGTGTTGTTTCTTCTTTATGATGTATAATAATAAATTAGTGTTTATTATATATGTTTTTCTTATAACTTATAATAAATATATTGAATTATATTATTAATTAATTTATTAATCCCGTGCGGACTCAAAACTAGTTGTGTCTATATGACTTGGAATCGCAATGATTTCCAAAATCCACATTTGCATGCGCTCCAAAATTCGATTCCCTTTCCCCTATCCACGATTCAACTCGACACCTTTTTCGTGTCATGCAACTTACTTGTACTTCATTTTTTTCTTCTTCACATATAGTCACTTGAAATCGCTTCTATTTTTCTTTTTTTAATTTGAATCATATGATATTTAGTAAATTATATTAAACTTTTAATTAATTTAAATTCGAATTAAATTGAATTTCGGACAAAACTTTTTAATAATAATTTTTATTGAAACTTTATTTAAAATCATCAAAATCTCAATCACTTGAAATTTTTATTACTCACTATTTTTTTCCTTCTAAATGAAAATGTTTATTTCCTATTCTTATGTTAAACTTAGGATGCCAAATTACCTGAAATTTGGGATCCCATGGAGATGGAGGGACCTTTTTTATCCTGTAGAAATGGATCGAACATTTACACCGTTCTAAATTTTGGAAACGAGACAATGTAAAAAAATATTTAAATATTTTTAAATTATACACTAATGAATTCATTATAATTTTATATGCATAAAATATTATAAATAATTATGTGATGGAAGAGCATTATAACTTAAAATGATGATTGATTATATATGAATTTAAACTTTTGTTTATTTGTATTTGATATTGCTTAATAATGTGATATGTGAATTTTAAATACTTAATTTTAAAATTTATATTTTTGTTTATCGTTTCTTAAAAATTTTTGTGGAGTTCTATTACTCCACGGGATAAGTAGATTGAGAAGTTCAATATTTAGGTTTCTTGGGTTCGCTTTCGGAGACGCCCACGTTTCGAATTCGATGTGAAAGATTGACCCATTTTAGAGCGATATCAATTGGTACATGCATTCTAATCCATGTGTTACATGCATGTTACTGTGGGCAAATGATGAAAAAAAATTATGATTCTCTTTTATATAAATGTTATTAAATATTTAATAATATTTATATAAAAATAATATTAAATTTTTAACGTTAACGTAATATTAAAATTTGTTTTTAAGCAAATGACACCCCATAATCCATTTCCTTTGTTGCTAAGAAAATGACAAATTGCTTTTATTACTCATCTCTTGCTCGCGGGGTGGGGAAAAAGGAAAATGAGAAAAGATAGGTTGTTACAGCTTAAAATATCTTTCATAAAAATTATAAAAAATAGTTTTTTAAATAAAAATATTTTTATTATTATAATTTAAAAATTTTTATTTATAAAATATAGAGATAATATATCATTTTTATTTATATAACAATATATAAGATTATTCTATGAAAATATTTTTCAAAAAATAAATGAGCCCTAAATGCCTTATGTTCTAACTTGCAACTTTAAAATCATAAAAATATATTTCAATCAGTATCTTTAAAACCCAAATTGGATCAGTTGGACCTGCCGGTCTAGCCGAAAATCAGCTCCTAATCTGGTTTGGGTAGTGTTTTAAACCGGCTAAAGCGGTTCAGCCATTTTGAATTGCCTTGAATCGTCAAGCACCTGGAGGGAACCTGTTGAATCGGTGCAAACAGGTCCAAGCATATTGATATGCATGTATGTGTGATTCTTCAATAAATATAAAAAAGATGCTATTGCAATGAGTCAGACATATGAAGGTACAAACGAATTGAGTGAATATTTATATATATCAAATTTGAATCAAATATTATTAATTCTTAATTTTTAATCAAACTTAAAATACTTGAATTTAAATCCAAGTTTATAATAAATATGAAATTAAGTAATTTTATATAAATTTATTCAAATAATTTATTATTTATATAAATAATTTTATAAGAAATCTTTTATTTTACAAATAAATAAAATACTATATTTTTTATTTCATTTTAATTATTAATATAAATTTTTTATAATCTTTAAATTTATGAATAAATATCTACATAATTATCATATAATACTAAAAAATTATACTTAATAAAAGCTAGTTAATGAATTAATCTTAAATTATTTATGAGGAATTTAACTCATTTGTACCCCTAATCAAAGCTCGGATCTTTGCACATAAAGCTCCTATTTTTATATGATAAAATCAATAATAATACAATTTATATTTACTTTAAAGTAAACATATAGATAGCATGGATCAATTGAAATAAAAATGAATGTAAATAAAAAATAATTATAATTTATAATTATTAAGTATAATTATTATAAATAAAAAAGAATAACTTTTATTTTTATTAAAAATTAAAAATTATATTTTTATTAACGAATCTAAATAACTTTATTTTGAATATTTTAATAGGGTCTTATCGAATTTTTAACGAATCTGAATTTTTAATAGATATAAAGTAACAAATTCTTAATAGATTTATATTTAATTGAATTTGGATCATATTTACCTAAATTTGCTCCATTGTTATTCCCATCACAAGTGAAAATTTTTAAAAATATCAAATAACTTATATAAAATTTATTTTTAAATAATTTTTATATAAGCATATAATGTTAACACATAATAAAAAAGTTAATATGATTTTAATATATATAATTACTATGCCTCAAAGAAGTTCTATTATTGCTGACGAATAACGTTGACTTTACCTTGAATGTGAATTCCTTCAAATTTTGGAAAAAAAATTGTGAATCTATTATAAAAAAATTGTGCGTCTCTATAAGTTTTACTTGTATATTTGAAAACAATTAATAAGACATGAAATAGAAAAAAACTCGATCCATCCATATTTGATAGTGTAATAAATCATAAACTTTAATCTTTTATTCGATAATATAAAAGATGAAAAGATCATGGCAGAAAAATACGAAGGTCGGAGTTCTAATAGAATCAATCACTCAAACACCTTGCGGGCAGCAAGTCAAAAATAGTGGCTAATGAATAAGTAGCTTTATGGGTCGAGCAAAACGTGATAGTGGAACCCCACCAAGCCTTATCTGGGTCTTATCCCCCATTTCCAGTAGCACCCCACCACTAAAGCTGACCAAACACTCAATCATAACAAAAAGCTAATGTGGGATAAATAAAAAAATTCATCCATGCATTATATATATATATATATATATTTTAAAAAAATTCAATAATTCACATTAAATTTCATATTTTTCAGATATAAAAAAATATTCAGTTTAATAACTCTTAATTTATTAATAAAATTAATTTATATATACATTAAAATTTAATTCAATATAGAGTAAATTTCGCCCCAAAAAGGAAAACTTCTCCTTCTTCTCACTTGCCGATAAATTTATTCAATACGGAGTAAAATTGACAAAAAAAAAAAAAAAAAACATTCCTTCCTCTCACTTATAGATAAATTTAGGGAAACCCCTATGAGGTACATTGTTATATTATCAAATTAAAAGTCGATATAGTATTATATAATATGCAGTAAAACTTAATTAATTTAATATACTATCAAATTTAACAGTAATCATCGTATCATTGTATTAATATATTATAAATTTCTCCATAAGTCTAACAAGAATTCTTCCTCCCTTAAAAAAATAGTATTATTAGTAACATTTTAATTTAAATTACCCAATCTTATAAATTCTATTATAAAATATGATGAAATTCATAAAATCGAATAGTAAAACCAATTTGGATCCACATCCTCTAAGGTGTTAAAGGAAAAAGTGAGGTATAATAACTATTGATTCTAAAATTAATGATTCATGATTTTTTATTTAAAAAATTATAAATTATTAATTTTAAAATTAATAGTTATGATGCTTTTATAGTGCAAAAAATATTTTAAAGTATCGTGATCCAATTTTCTTAGTTACCCAAGTGTGCACCTTAATTTAAGGGTATCTTTCTTTACACGGACAACGATCCAAAACTTTACAATATCAATACAATTAATAAAGGGCTTAACTAAGATAATTTATTCAAAACTAGGGGCACCAATCAATTTAATTTAACTTCAACTAGTAATATTTTAATACAAAATTAGAGTTTTGCTGGAGTCCGTTTAATTTAATATCCAGGATAATATAAGTTATCATTTAATAATTTAATTAAAGGTAAGTTGGGGAGACAAAGTAGAGGTTGACCATAAATCTGATAGTCTGATGGATTAGGATTTAGGTTTCATGGATGCATGTGCCTTATAATACTCTTCATTAGAAAAGGTAAATTCACGAGGAGCCCATGTGTTAGGATTACAGTCAGAATTATTTAGAAAATCCTCCGTGCTCCTAGCTTGTTCCCTGCACCTTAATTATTTTGGCCAATCAGGCTTTTACTTAGGTTTAAGAGTTGGGGAAAAAATATATGATTTAATATCCCATAATCCTTTTAAAATTTAAAAACATGCAAATAACTTCTTTAAAATTTTCAAAAAAATAAAAATATCAAAATTTCAACTAAAGGAAATAAAAAATACAGAAATGAATTATTCATGACTTTTTTAATATAGAAAAATAAAAGAAATAATAAGAAATTAAAAATAGATATTTTACTTTCTTAAATACAATTTAGTCAAAATTTAGAAATAATTTACTCAAAATACTTATATCATAAATGTATTATAGAATCAATTTTGTTATTAATAATTTATTTTAGTAGAAATCCTATTCAAAAGCTGGTTAAATTCACATTAAAAATAATTAATCATGTGACCATCCAAATAATTCTTAAAATTGGCCTCCAAAAAATTGGTATACCAAAGAGAAGCGGTCACAATTTTCAATTTTTCATAGTTGAGTTGGTTAATTTTATTTTAAAAAATTACTACTATTACAAAAATAACATTGTTTTTATCTGATATTATATGCATATTTAAAAGTCCAAGTAGTAAAAAATTACTTTATTTCTATAAATAAAAGTTACATAGCAAAAAAATTAGATTCAATATAAATTTTTTGTGATAATTTGAACTAAAAATTTATTTTAATCCCTATAAGATTAAATTTTTATCAATTTTATCTCTAATTAAAATTTTGTATTAATTTGGTTCATGTAAAATTAAAAGTCCTTAAAATTGTGTCTTTTTTGAGGATTTTAATCTCAAAAAGGATCAAATTGATATAAATTGCTTGTTAGGGATGAATTTGATAACAATTCAATCTTAGATTAAATTTGAACTAAAAACTTATTTTAATTCCTATAAGATTAAATTTTTATCAATTTCATCTCTAACTAAAAATTTGTATCAATTTGGTTCCTATAAAATTAAAAATCCTTAAAATTGTTTCCTTTTTTACATGAGATAGAATAGTAAATTATTGTATAGAATGACTAAAATTTGAGGATTTTAATCTTAAAGGGATCAAATTGATATAAATTGCTTGTTAGGGATGAAATTTATAACAATTCAATCTTAGAGGGATCAAAATAGATTTTTGATCTATAAAATCATTTGATAATTTTTAAAACATTTTTATATTTTATATACATAATTTGAGCTTTATAATAATTTAATTATTATATATCAAAAATTTTAATTTATATTATAATTCTTGTTCAATTCAATTAAATTAGAAAACTTTAAACCAGTCTCATTTTTTATTCAATGACAGTCTAGTTTTTTAAATATTTATTTTTTTACTAGATTATTAATATTTTCACTTTTTCAAAACTTCAAAAATGTCAGATTTTGAAACTTTAAAAAGATTACGTAACAATAAACCATCTGTTAAAAGGTTTATTTGTATTTCCCCTTTAAAATTTCATATAATAAGTGAAGACCACATGTTACTATAGATTTGGTATGTATTAAATCAATTATTAAAAAATATATTATTTTAAGAATAATTTTATGGAGGTTCTCTAAGAAATGCTAGTAGTAATCAATGTTAGTTATTTAATAAATTAGACATGAACCAACATCTTCAAGGAGGCTATCTATAGATTTTGAAATTTTAAAAAAATTATGGGATATTAAACCATATATTAAAAGATTTATTTAAAATTTCCCTTTTAAAGTTCCATATAATAATTAAGAACGACATGTTATGATAGATTTAGTATGTACTAAATCAATTATTAAAAAATATATTATTTTTAGGATAATTTTATGAAGTTTCTTTAAGAAATGTTAGTATTAAGTAATATTGGTTATTTAAGAAAGTAGACATCGGCTGCAAATCAACGTATATACAAGTAATATTATATACTACATTATTCCACACTAGTTATATAATCGACGTTATTATATCATTTTTTGCTAAAAAAATTAATATCGTTTTTATAAAAATATCTAAATTCTTCTACATTTCATGTGATTTTAAAAAAAAAATAAATGTGAAATATTTATATAATATTTTTAATGTTAATTTTTTGCTTTCCCTTATAGTAAAAATTGAATAAACTCAATATCATACCAAAAATATATATTTTAAGTTAAAATTTTTGAAAAATTATAACTTCATAATCAATTATCTATTTGGGATTTTTTGTATTTCATATAAATTTTAGTATTTATCTACTTAAAAACAACCAATTACAATTTACCTTCCTAAAATTATAAAAAAAATGACTATTTTATAGACTTTTTCACCTTTTTCTTCATCTTTCATTATTATATTGCTAACTTCGACTCTACTGCAAAATCTTATCATAAATATAATATATATATATATATATATATATATATATATATATATATATATATATATATATATATGTATGTATATATATAACCCATAAATAATGATAAAAGTTAAACATAAATAAAAAATCTCTTTAAAAAATTTATGTAAAAAATCAAATAAATGGAAGATGCAAAAATCTAAGAAACGAAAGCAACAAAGTAAGATTTAGTATTTTGCAAAGAGAGTTAAGTGGGAATGGAGAATGAAGTTGACAACAAATAAGAGGAAAAATGAGAGTGATAATGAGAAAAAAAAAGATTTATTTTATTTATAGTATAAAAATATCACTACTTTTATAATTTTAGATGTTGATTATTTTATGAACTAATATTTAGAGTCTCACAGGAAGAGAACATATTAATTGTTTATTAAATATTAATGCATATTTTTTTTATATTTTAAAAAATGTCATTGTTGGTATAACTTTAGATATAAATCATTTTAGAAGCTTACGTCTAAAGTTTTGTAGAAAGAAATTACATTGGTTATTTATAAAAAAACTAACATATTAGTTGATTTTTATTTTTAAACATTAACGGTTGATCTTAATTTTTTGAATTGAATATTTCCTCTCTTTCAACTTCGCTTAATAACTAATGTGAAATATTTTTTGAGTGTTATAACATTAGTTTAAATAAAGAAAGAACTGAGATATTAAGTTACTTATAACTTTTAAAATGTCGTTGTATTATTATATATATATTGATTTTCTTTTGAATTGATGTCAATTGTTAACATCATTCCATGTAGCCGTGAAAAGTTAAGTGCTTTTATTATTTAATTACTTTTTAAAAATAAATTAAATTAAATAAATAAAAATATAATTTTAATAAAGAAAATAATTTTATAACGGAAATACATAACTTTTTAGCAAAATAAATTTTTCATAAAATTATTATATCCTTTTATTACATATTAATAAATTATTTCTCTTCAATTTAGTAACATTTTTTATTCTATTTAGTTTGAAGCACACAGTCTAAACAAATTTAATGCATTCGAGAAGATTCTTTATGTTCCATGTAGTTGCCATATAATTTAGTTTGAAATTAGGTATGAAGTCTAAAACGAAAGAATTAATTAATGATTAATTATTAAACAGTGATTCGCGCAAAAAAATCATTAAAAATAATTAAGAATAGAGTTTAAAATTCATTCATTATCAACATATTAGTTTTTCTATTATCCATAAATAATAAAAATAAATATATCATTAAAAAATTAATAATTTTTGTTGAGAATATAAATTTAATTTATTGTCAATTTAAAATATTTTATATTATCTATAAATTAAAAAGTAGATTGTTAAAAAATAATAATTAATTTTTTTTAATAATAATAAAAAATTTAATAATTTTTATTAATATGATAATACATAAATAAATAATAATATAGAACTAATTTATATCAATGATGAATTAAATTTAAATACCGTTAGTAATGGTAAGAATGCAAGTGTTGGGTTTTTCAACAATTAATTGGACATTTTTCTAATTGGCTTTAATTAAAAAAATGAAGGTGATGATGGGTTACATGTGACCTTATCAACTGGTGTTAAACAAGTGGAATCAACTTAAAATTTAAATTGCTGACTTTATCTTATATTAAATTAAATATGAAATTTAAATAATAACAATATAATAATCTGACTCTTGTACTCAATCATATACAATAATGCAAGTAGTTATATCAAAATCTAACGGATTAAGAAGATGTCGATCCACTAAACCCTTCTGGAGTTTTCTTTAATACCTTTACACACAGCTGTAACAACAAATTATAAAAGCAACTACAAATATGTATGGGCATATAATAAATAAGTTAATTTATAATTTATTTATTTAATCAATAAATTATAAATTATCTTCTAAAAGTATTTCTCATAATAATTTGTTAAAAAAATAAGTTTTAATTTGATAAATTACCTATAATAACTTATAAGCTATTACCTCTTTAAATTTTTTGTAATTCTATCCTTATTTTTTATTAATTTATAATTTATGCCCTTTATAATATAAATCTAAATATTTTTTGCATAAAATATAATTATATCCTTAGTTTAAATTATAAATATATAAAAATATATATAAATAAATAATATCATAAAATATAATTAATTATATTTTAAGTAATTATAATTTTATTATAAATAATAATAAAATAAAAATTATGTAAGTAAATAAATATAAAAGCTTATAAAATATAATTAATTAAATATTAAATATTATATTTTTATTTTAAAATTTTTAATTACTTTAATATAATTTAATTTTTAGATAATAAAACAAAAATTATGTGATTTTATAATTTCAATTAACTTAATAGCTAATTTTGCAAGATACTTTTTAAATAATTAAGTAATTTATCAATTATCAACTATCAGTTATAAGTTATCAAACACTATTTAATTTATTGGCTATTTGTGTTAAACAAAACCATAAGATTGTTAACTTTTGTATTTATATAGAAGTAAACAATCTTTAGTTTTTAAATGTATGAAAAAATGTTATTAATTTGATAATAATAAAATAATAAATAAATTTATAGTCAATTTATCACTATTATTACTTTTTTAATTTAATAAATATATTTATTATCGAGATAAGAAAAGATGGATAAAGTTAGCTCAAATAATTTTAAATTAATATTTATTCATAAAATAATTTAAATATTTTAAATTATTTTATTATTATTAAATTAATAGTATAGTTTTTCTATCAAAATAAAAATATGAAAGTTGATCACTATGATATTTAGACATAGAGATTAGCATGCATACACACACACACACACACACACACACACACACACACACACACGTACGTACGTACGTATGTACATACATGTCTAATAGTTTGCCAACATGCAATTAAAATATTTGATGATTTTTCTTCACTAATGTGGAGAAAATAACATTATATGAATAACATTTCTTTATAACAAGCGTATATCATATTTACTAAAATGGTTGCTTTATTGATACCAAGTTATTATTTTATTTTAAAAGTCATGAGTTTGATATAAGCACTAAATAAATGATCACTTATGCTGAATTACAATACTTAATTTTTTTTAACCTTTTCTTTTGATGAATAGCGAAGTAGTTAAATTACTAGATTCACACACACAAGAATTATAAATCAAACTTTGGATGTAATGGAAAATATAAAACTTTCAAAAGATATTAAATACTACTTAAATTAAAAATTCTTAGCAAATTATGACACTGAATTTGAAAATCATGGTGATTTTATCTTTTGTTACAAAAATAAAAAAATTTAAATAAAAATTAAAAAACTTATGTTATGAGAAAATTTTACTTATGCCATAAATTAAATTATGAGAATAATTTATTCATGACAAAGCATCACTTATGTCACTAAAAAGTAGAAAACCTTTTTTCATGACAAAATATCACTTATATCATAATTAATTTTATAAATAATGTTGTGACAAATATACATATAAAAAAATCCATCAAATTGAATAAATTTTCTTCTTAAAATTTGAAGAGATAAATCTATACTATTTATAAAAATCCATTTGATAAATTTAGTAAGGCAAAAGGATCATAATCAAACCAATTAAACCAGTAAGCTGAAACGGTGATCTTGTTTTATATATTTACATAGAAATAATATTATAAAAAATATATTATAATGATATTAGTAATATGAAATTAATTGTGTATAATAATAAATTTTATATTCATCATTATAATTTTAAAGGAACTTTTATTAAAAAATTAAAAATAATAATTATTTAAAATTATAATTTAATAAAAATTTAAATCATTATGTTAAAAACATTTAAGTAATTATATTTAATGGACTGATATGTATAAAACAAATTAAAAAACTAATTTGGTCCCAGGTTAATTTTGCTTGTATTAATTTTACTCCTCTCAAATACTTTATATCAATTACGTCATTTATAAATTTTAATTTGATTCCTATATTAGTATTTTTATTAATGTGTTGATGGCTTGATAGATAGGAGAACTAAAATAAGATATGTAAGGGATGAAATTGATATAAAAAATTTGTAAGGGTTGAATGATATAACTGGTATTTAAGAGGGATTAAAATATGTTATATAAAAATTAAAAATAAATGAATATATAATAATTTATTATTAAAATTTTTATATACATGATAGTTTAAAATTATAATTTATATGGATAATTATCTCAAGTAATTCAACACTTACCAAAAGAATTTACTCAAAAAGATATAAATTTTTCACTTTTATCTTGTAATAATTTAATTAACAATAATTAATAAAAACCTAGTTCTTTATAATTGGATTTATTTTGTAATAAATTAATTATGAATATTTCTATTATATATATTCAAAAAAATTACATATAAATACAATATTTGCAAGTGTGTGTACATATATATAAATTTTAAGCTTAAAAATTTTATTTGTGGGATAATATATATTCAATTTTTTATAGAAAATTCATATTTAAATTATTAATTAATTCTTATTTTTTAGGTCCTTCACAAATGAAAAATATTTCAAATTAGTTCCTCACAATTTTTTATTATCAATTTCATCCATCACATATGATTTACCTATAATTATAATCATTCTTTTTTTTTTGTTATTCACCCATTAACAAAAATACTAATGTTGAGAGTAAATTAAGTAATTTATTTTTTATGATAAACAAAATTGATACGAGATGTTTATAAGAGATAAATTTGATATGAGTGAAATTAATGATAAATTAAAGTAGGGCATTCTATAAAAAAATAACTTTTCAAATAAAATAATAAGGCTTTTTTTATATGGATTAATATTATGTGCATTTATTTATATAATATTCTATTATTATATAATTAGTACTTCATGAATGTGTTTTTATTTATGAAGTCAATTGGTTAATTAAAACTTTTTATAAAAAAATATTGCATTATAATATTATAGAAGTAAATTAGTATAATAGTGAAAACTTAGAGATTCAAATTTAATTGCTTGTAAATGCAATTTACCTTCCATATGCACCTTTACTAATCAAAGACACTATTTAAATGCTTAATTTTCAAGTAATAATAAGTACAAAAGTTGATATTTCAAAATAATGAAAACCAACATACTTATTTATTTTTATTTTTTTTTGTAAAAAGACTAGTTTAATTAATACCCTTGAACAAAATCTCTAGCACGTAAAATGCCTACCCAAACATTCATCTATTAACAATCAAAGCCTATCAAGGAATGATTTAAGATATATATATATATAAAAGCGCGTCTTCCTTAGAGTTTATAAACTTAAAATATGAAAGGGCAAGTTTAAAGCATAATAAGGAAATATTCTAAAAAAATAGATAAATATAATTAAAAATTTTACTAATAAGATTACCCTTTTTATACTTAAATGATACATCATGTGCTCAAATAGAGTATATTCACTAATGGCATCATGTCATCTATATGAGCATAACGCTTTCACTTTCGTAAATTCACACATCACAATTACATCAACCAATATAAAAAAATGAATATAAAGTAGGTATATAAATCTCTTTGTGACTCCCTTCATCCTTATCCTTTCTAAGTCTATCATTATTTCTCCAAGTTATTCTTATTCTTCACAAGCAATCAATAAGATCTGGTCTATAAACCACATATTAGTAGTTTATCCCTAACACATTTCTCAAAGCTATTTACAATAATAATAATCATACTTTGATTAAATTATGCCATAACACTAATTTATGTATTTAGAAAGGATTTACGACTTCACCATAGTTTTCTAAGTTATATTTTGCATAACTATTTCATAAATTACCATTAATGAATAATCTTATAGTAAAATATAAAATTTAAGCTTTGTGGATTGATTCAAGAACTAATCCAAAGCTTTCAATAAGTTTTTATGAGACCTAAATTGATTCAAGTCATCTTGCATAATTCTATAAGATCTAAATCAATTTTTGAATTGATTTAATATAAGGGAGGTTACCTTCTAATCCAATTGAATCAACCCAATTACGCAAGGTTAGGTTTTATAAAAAGTAAATCAATTTGTGAGTCATTTCAAGATAGAGATTTTTGTGTTTGAACCTTAATGAATTGATCCATATATGAAGTTCTATATTTTTGCAAAAAATACATTGTTCATGCACAAGAAAATTCTCTTAAATCTCATTCTTCAAGTAAATTTATGCTATTCAACCATTATAAAACATAGAAACAGCTTTATATTTATCACATTCAACAAGAAATTTATACTAAATACTATACTATTCTATATCATTTTATCTCAATTTATGTAAATATAAGAAAAACTTAATACTAAACTAAATTATTCAAAATCACATAGGATTGAATGGAATATTCTTATATTACTTATAGAAAAGATAATAGGTAATAAAAATAAGGATTGAGATGCTCTTAAACGTTCATGATCAAGAATTTAGAATTACGGTATCAAAATTTCATTTGAAATCAAAACCCTTAGTCATTCGTAATTCAAAGAGAGAGTAAAAAGAAAGTTTCACAAAGATTGAAGAATAGAATTTACTATTTTGCTTAGATTGAATGGAAGATAAAGGGCCGGGAAGATTAGCACTCCTTCTTGTAATAAAAGGAAGAAAAAGAGATGTTAAGTTTTTTTTTAAAAGGAAAAATGGAGATTGAGGGTTGAAGATGAGAATATGACAAAATTATCAATGATCAATGAATAATACAACTGAGGAATGTAATTGCATGTATAGATTATTATTCATGGATGGAATTATAATTTTATATAATTCAATGATCATTATGCTAGCATCTTACAACTTCATAAATGAAAATAATAATTTTGTTTGAGTAGAAGGGCCAAAAGCCTTGGGGCAAAATAAAAAAAGTCCTTTAAGAGGTTGCTTAGTTTATTTCAATAGCATGAAAAGTTTTATTTTTCAAAAAAATAAGAAAGAAATATGTTGTTTGATTGACCATTCTTTAACAAATTAGAAGAAATAGGACTTATTGGGAAGTTCTACTTATCACAAAATATGAGAAATTGCTTACACATCTTTTCTTTAGATAAGTTTTTACTTCCTATATTATTTATGAATATAATAATAAAATTATTCTCATTAAATTTAAATAATAAAAATTAAAATTTATTAATTTATATTATAATAATATAAAAGATATATTAGTTATTTTATTAATACTTCTTAAAATATTTAAAATTACTTTTTAAGAAGTTTCATTTCCTATATATCAATCAAATAATTTTGAGTACTTCCTACAAAGTTTATATAGGAAATTATTTTCTATGAAATTCAACTTAATGGGAACAATTTGTATTATGATAATATTAAAGATATAATAGTTATTTTATTACTACTTTTTTAGAATATTCAAAATTTAATCAAATAAGACATAAAAAGTTACTTTCTAAGAAGTATTATTTTTTATGTATCAATCAAACAAGTTTAAATATTTCTTGAAAAGTTTGCACAAGAAATTATAATATTTAGTATATAATAATCATTTTATTAGTACATATTAGGATATTCAACATTCAACCAAATAAGATATAAAGAGTTATTTTTTAGGAAGTGTCACTTTTTACGTATTAATTAAATAACTTTGAGTAATTCCGAAAAAGGTTATATAAAAAGTTATTTTTTAAGAAATTCATATTTTTGTAAAAAAAGTTATTTTTTTGTATGAATTAGATGATTCTTAAATCTATTCCACACCAACATACTCACTCTTAATCACATTTAATCTCAAAACACATTTCCTTATTTATTTATCAAGTATTTCATACACAAATTTTAACTATAAATTTATTACAATTAATTAATTATTTTTATATAAAACAATTTAATTTTAACGGTTGTAAATGTAATGGACTTTCCAATGTGAGCCGAAAGCAAAATTTTGGATATAATTATAATTTAAATTTAACATTTTACATTAAAAGAATATTTTTATGAAAGTGTTTAGAGAAAAGAATCAACGCCAGTTGCTTTTAAGTTTTTTTCCAAGTGTATCATATGTATAATAGTCAACGTCATGAGCATTGCTTGTCTTGTGTTTCTCATAAAAAAAAAAAAGCGAAAATTTTGTGTTTTCAGCATGGTAGAAAGTTGTTGTCGCACACCAGAATCCCTGATTAATTAAATGAGTGAAGTTTTATGAGAAATTTCTTGTGTCATTTTTTTCATGTGTTATTCTTAAAAGATGTTTTTATTTCTATTTATTTATTATTTTAAAAATTTTATAGTTAAAATAAATATATAATAATTTTATTTATTAATAATTAATTTTTAATAAAAATATATTAATAAATTATAATTTATTTTTAATTAAAATTATTTATTGTTTTCTTTAATTTTTATATAAACACCATGCAACCGCATTCCATAAGTCTTGATAATCTCAATTGGCGCCGACTTGACTTGACTATGATGAGCTTTGACACGTTCTTTGGTTTGTGATCCGCGCTTCTATGACTTCCCCTGAGATTACTTCTAAGCTAACATTGTCCCCACATCTTAGTGTAATCTAACACATTTTTTAGTCATTTCACTTTCTTAATTATAAATCCTTCGAATTTTTAATTGCTTAAATAAATTCCGGTTTAGATGTGTAACAAATACTACAATTTTTTTTTGTTAAAATATATCTCATTAATAAAAAAAATTAAATGTTTTTCTTATGATTAAAAAAGTTTTAATACTTCACAAAATTAAAATGATATCAGCTTTAATCGGAGAACTAAATAATGTATAATTTATGCATCCACAATATAATCATATTATTTATATCAATAATACATCAAACAATATCATATATTTCATTTTTATTTTACGATTTTAGTTGTCTTTTTAATGATTATAAACGTGATAATGTTATGTCTCTAATTTTCACAAAATAAATATTGTGGTTTTTGAGTTATTGATGGTTGAGTGGTGTTCTCTCTCTCTCTCTCTCTCTCATTTTTTTTTATTACAATAAGAATAGTTAAGCGATTAAATTTATGTAAATAAAAGACTAAAATTAAATCTATATAAAAATATTTTTTAAAGTAGGTTCCAATAATTAAATTATTAAACACATCCTAAATTGAGCATTTTTTTATCAATATTGAGTAATAATTAATTAAAGGATGCACTCCTAACTTCTAAACATATCCCAACCTATGAAAAGATAACTTCTTCAAGTCTCATTTGAAATAATGTATAAATACAATACAATATAAGAAATATTAAATAATATAATATAATATAAGATAATTTAGCATATTATATTATATAAGTTTGTTATTATAAATTTATATATATTTTTTATTCATTATTATATTATAGGAGAATTTATAAACTTAAAATTTAATTATTTTTAAATATAAAAACTAATAGAATTATTTAAAATATATTTGAAGTACATAATTAAATTAAAATATTTTTAATAATAATAATAATATATTTTTAAAAAATATATGAAATATATTTAAATATTTACATTATGATTATAAATGATATAATATCAATACACTTACATAAATTAGTAAAATAATTACAATAAATAAATTAAAAAGTATAAAATTCAATGAGTATATATCTTGTAAAATATCTTAAAAATATTTAAAAATGTACACTATTCATAAATATCATAAACATAATTTAATATTGTCCAATAATTTTCTTTTAAAAATATTAAATTAAAATATAAGCATCAACATTTTTTTTATTTCAATTTTATAAAAGTATTTTAAAAATTAAAAATTTATTTTAATATAATCCTATGGGTCGTTTTCCACCCCTACAAGATAGATATCATTCTATAGAATTTACTGTATAAGAGGAGACTTTTGAATAAATTATACAATTCATTTAAAAATTTCAAATGTAATATAAAATTTGATTGTATAATATATCCTATATTATCAAATCTCATACAAAAAATCAAATAAACATAAAAGATTATTGAAAAAAATTTAAAAAGGTGTTTTGGTAAATAATTTTTTGATTAACTTTTAACTAATTTAAGTATTTTTAATGGTTTAATCAAATCAATCTATTGATTTGAATATTTGGTGAATAGAAATTTTGGTCAACTTATTTACTGTCAAGTAATTATTTTTGAAAAAGTTAAGAATAATAACTTTTAAAAATAACTGATTTATATTTAGTATTAAAAATTATTGCCTATAATAATTTTTTTTACATTTCATTCTTTGATAAATAAGAAAAATACTAAATTTTTTATTTATTTTTTAGAGAAAAATTTAGAACATGTGATAAATTATAATTATTTATTTTTTAAATAAAAACTAGATAAGTATAATAAGTTATATTAAAATATTCACATAATAATAAAAAATTACATGGATATAATTATATCCTTTTTATCAAATTGCATAAAAAAGAAGAGAATATATGTTTTATTTTATAGTAAATAATAAAAAATGTATAGAGAAAATTATTAATCTTTTGCCAAGTAATATTTTTTGAATTAAGGAATAATACATATTAAAGGAAAAAAAGAAACAATAGAATAATCTTACTTGTGAAAATTATGTTTTTAATATTTAAAATATGTAATTCATCAAATATTTTTAATGATAAATATATAAATTTAAAATTTAAAATAATTATAAAATGAATTTTAATATTTATTGTATCTATCAAAATATTACAAGTACTTCTTAATTAGAAAATTATAACTATTCATTTTTAAAGAAAAATTAAATAAGTATATTAAATTAAAATGATATAATTTTTTAAAAAATTAATATAATAACTACTATATTATCATTTGAAACATAATTAAAGTAAATAAATATTTAAATAAATTATAAAATATACATATGTACTTATATATTATTTTACATGTAAATAATTAATAATAAATAATTAATTTTACTAAATATCTTATATAAATAATAAATAGTTAATATTATCAGTTAATTAAATTAATTAATATAATTAGCTAAGAACTAGCGGTTAGTTGCCAAATATTGCGGAAATCTTTTGGAAGAATATTCACTTGAATATATATATATATATATTAGTGCTCATCTTATCCTTTGATTACTTGGCAATTTCCAGCACAATTGAGATTAACTTTAAAAAGTTAGTTCTTTATTCATCATTCCGTTTATGATCAACATCTACCAATTTATTTAAACATTTTTATTTATGTTAAAAGAATAATTTCTATTTTGTAACTTATACATTTACATCAAGAATTTAACAAAAAATTATTATTGCATGTATAATTTTTTAAAATTTTATTTTAATATAATTGAAACACGAAATTATGCACTCAACCACCAAATAATAAAACATAAATTTTTTGATGAAATTATATGCAAAATAATAATTCATTGCCATCTTCAATTTATATTTTTCAAGGAAATAGCAGGAAAAGGTTGTGAATATAATAGAATTGATAGAGAGACAAGATAAAACACACGTTGGTAGCAGATAAAATGAGCATTAAATGCCACGTACAAAGCCCCACAAACAAATATAATAATCCATCCACTAAACAAACATATTTTATCTATCGCCCCACATGTTGCCACCTCATTGTTGTCCCCATCTTTCAATTTCTCAATATATAAATTCCTCCCTCACCGCATCTTCTTCTTGTTCACTTTCCGTTCTCCTCCTCCTCCTTCAATTGGACTCAGACTCAGGAGTCGAGGCATTGCATTGTATCTCCTCTGGAGGTGATGACCTTAATGGCTGATCCGAAGATGTCTCTTACCGCCGCCGAGTCCGCCATGTCTAACGAGGGTGATATTCCGGCCTCCGGTGCCGGCGAGATCATGCTCTTTGGGGTTAGAGTTGTCGTTGATTCCATGAGGAAAAGTGTCAGTATGAATAATCTTTCTCAGTATGAGCATCCTCAGGACGCATCGAACAACAATAAGGATGATGGCATGGCCGCCGGTTATGCTTCCGCTGACGAGGCGGTTCGTCATAATTCCGGCCGGCATCGCGAGCGTGAGCGGAAACGAGGTTCATTTAGTAGCTTTAAATCGACTTGCAGCTCTAGATTTAATTTTTTCTCCTCATTTTTGAAAACAATAATTGATGACGGCCAGAAAGTTCATGCTTTGCTGATATGGTTAATTTATTTGCATTGATATATTATTGATTTTGGATTTTCTTGAACGTGTTTGTGGATAATTGATCAGGTGTTCCATGGACGGAGGAAGAGCACAAGTTGTTCTTGCTTGGATTGCAGAAAGTGGGGAAAGGCGATTGGAGAGGGATCTCGAGGAACTATGTGAAAACTCGGACACCAACACAGGTTGCAAGTCATGCCCAGAAGTACTTTCTGCGGCGAAGCAACCTCAACCGCCGACGCCGTAGATCCAGCCTTTTTGACATCACCACTGATACGGTAATTCTTCGATCATAGTCTCTTCAGGTCATCAGATATCCTTTTAGTTCCTGCAAATTATAATTCCCTGGCAATCTCTTGATAAAAGAAAAACAAAAAGAAAAAAAAAATACTTGAGAAGAAACGTAGGAACATGAAGTGTGAATTCATACTAGTCATCTGTTTTAGGTCCATTGACTATTAAGAACAGTGGTTGGTGTTAAAAAAATGAGATTGAATTGCTCGACTTATTTCCTAGTCTTCCAATTCGTAGTCAAGTTGAATATTGATTCTCCTATTTGTACCTCTGATTCTTGGTGATATCCCATGTTTCTAGATGACTACATTAATTATCTTTGCTAGATGATGAGAAAGTTGAACGTGAATATAATGGGATGGATTTAGGTTTTGTTTTCCTACGATAGGGAAAGTTGACTTGCCTGGAGTTTGTGGTAGGCAAAGTCAAATTTGTCCCGCAAGCTGTAAACAATGAGGATTGGAGGATCAAAATTTTCATAATTTTATCAATTTTCTGTTTCAGGTCTTTGCAATCCCAGTGGAAGATGAACAGATGCAGCATCAAGATTCTGTGTCTCACTCAAATCATGTGTGCCCTGCAACCCCCGAAACTAGCAACTTTAATGGGTTTCCAATGATTCCAGTATATTCCATGCCTGTTTGTTCTGGAGTGATTTCAGTGCCAATTGGGAACCCAGTGGAAAGTCTATCTCTGGGACAAGGAAATGTGGAACACGTTGGGTCAACCAGGCTAGTTCATCCTATTCCCGTGGTTGCAGATCCTAAGTCTTCAGGAGCCTCTGATGTCATCTCAAGTTCAAGTCCATCTTTTGATACCCCATCACTGTCTCTTGGATTATCCTTGTCATCTAATCACATGGAGACATCATCAAGGCATTCTGCTTTACATCCTGTGCCTCGTTTCAACAATGGCAATGGGGATAACGTTATAAGCGTTGCTTGAAATATTGATAAGTTATGATGATAGTCCATATCTAGATAAACTTAGGTTCTGGAAGTTATTTATCTGTAATTTCCTGTCTCTTCATGCGGGAGAAATGAAAGATTTGAAAAGAAAAATGGAAGACAAACCAGAAGGCAAGGTAACTAGGTGGCTGTGAATTTAAACCCTATGTACAGACCCCAGAAAGGTCCTGTTCTGTTTCTTTTTTGCATATGATATGACCTTAAATTTTTGTTTATTTGGACTTTTATGCTCGTAGTTGATGTAATTGAAAACTAGTACATTTCTGTTCATTGCTGATAACGTTGGATGTGGTGTAGTTACTACGAGTGGTCTCTGTAGCTCTCTGGGTAGAAAAATATCAAGTTGGGGTTCACGGTTTGATGTTTCTCTGTCTTTTTCTAAAAGACCAGCACGTTTTGTTCTTTAGGTGATCATGATTGAATTTCTATTTCATAAATGGACTATGGTAGTTGTAGTTGTATCTTATCGACTGAGATTTATGGGCCACGCGGGATCTTCATTTGTTTAGAAGCAATAAATTTCTGTCATTGTTGTGGGGTACATGGGACCTTATGACTGGGCAAGAAAAGCTTGCTGTGATAAGGCTTGGGTTGTTTAATCTGTGTTTATTTGCTGCAATTATGGTGGGATAGATGATGTTTGTGTGTTGAGAATCGTAAACCGCTCGAAAAGGTTTTGCTGGCCGCTGTAGTCAATGCTGGTTGGAAAAAATTGTATTGTTGGTAGGTGAGAGAATAATGTGACGGTGACTTGTGCAAGACAGAAATATGTTATTAATCTTTAAACGATAGGGTGGATTCTTTCATTCTGAGGTTATAGCAGGTTACCAAGTTCCGACATTTTTCAAGGGAATTCAAAGAAGATAAGGAGACAAAATGGTGAGGAGGTGGGAGAAAATTGAATAGTCATTTGAAGAGGTAAATTTATTTATGATTGCAGTGTCAAATATTTATATGGAATAATCCGATGAGGTCTATCTATCCAACCCTTTGAGATTAAGGTTCTATTTTGCGTAATAAATAAGAAAGCTTGTAGATTATTGACATAATCAATAAATTATAAGTTAACCTCTAGAGATATTTCTCGTATTACCTTATAAGTTATTTTAGATAATTTATAAGTTCTGATTTAATAAATTACTTAAAATAGCTTATAACTTATAAGTTACTATTTTTGAAAATTATTTTCAAATTTATCCTTATTCTTTTTATTAATTTATAATCTATATCTTTTGTAATATAAATTTAAGTAATTTTAAAAAAATATATTTAATTATATTTTAAGTAATTATAATTTTATAATAAATAATAAAATAAAAATTATATAAGTTTATAAAATATAATTAATTAAATATTAAAAATTATACTTTTATTTTAAAATTTTATTATATTAATATAATTTAATTTTTAGATAAATATAAATTATTTTAATTATATATATTTCTATTAATATGTTATTTTATATTATTTTATAATTTTAATTAGTTTATCGGTTATAAATTATCAGTTATCAGATAACTTATCAGTTATCAGATAACTTATCAGTTATCAAGTAATTTATTAAAGTTTAGGATTTAAGGTTTAAAATTCAAAGCATAAAAAGAAAGGTTGAAAGGTCAGTACTTATATCATCCTCCCGTTATGCCTCAAAGCAGAAGATACATACATACTAAAATTGGATATTTAACATTTTAACAGCTTTTGTAAAGCTCTCGATATAATTAGAGCAACAAAAGGGTCCAAAAAGAGTAATAAAATATTTAATTTATTTGCATTTATATTTATAAAATTTATTAATTTCTGATTGCTTAAGGTTATATGACAAAAATATTCTGTAGTTGAGCTTTTATGTCATTATAGTTAGAGCAAATATAATTAGAGTAACTTAAGGGTTCAAAAATAGTGAGAAAATATTTTACTTATTTTTATTTATATTTATGAAACTTACAAATATCTGATTGTTTCAGGTTATGTGACAAAATATACTGTTTGCTTAAGGTTATGAAATTTTCTCCTATGAGAAAACAATGAGTAGTTCCGCTTTTGTGTCAACAAAATTAGGGCAACTTAAGGGTCCAATTGTTATGTGGGGTCTGTGTTATGTGGAAAAAGGATAGTCCTTTTTTTATTCCTCCTATTTTTCTGTTATTTTCAAGGTGATGAAAAACATATTTTTGTTTCTGAAATATTTTTTTTAACTAGAACCAATCCTCTCTCTCACTAAAGAAAAAGGAGAGAATCCCATTCCTTAGAAGTAGTAAGAATAATATACACACACACATACATTTATATAATTTATTTGTATTTATTGTTATAAAATTTAAAAATGTTCTGTTTGCTTATGGATATATATTTATACGTTGTTACGGGAGAAAAGAAACCCACATCTTCTAAGTAAAAATTATTTTTTCCTCCTATCAGCCCCTAAGGTGCCATAAAAAATTCTTAAGTTGCACACATAATGTTTTCTAAGAAAATAAACCTCTTTCAGGGGTATATTTATTTTGTTGAAAAATATTTTTATAAAAAAAATATTTATATGTATATTAATGAAAGAGTAATATGTTATTTGTAAAATGAATTTCTTTTTAAAAGAGTCTTCTTCCATTTTTTTTATTTAATATTAAATAAATAAAATATTTTGTCTTGTCTTAGCATTTTATAATACGACAACGTGTATCCGTAAAAGAACTGAGCATAAATTTGGATATGAATCTATGATTAAGTTGCTTCATTATGAAGAGTGAGGTAGCTCGGCTCCTCTCACAAAAAATGGTGGTCCAGAAGAATGTGATGGATGAAAGAAGACAATATCTTTGTGTTCATTGTAAGGATGATGACTGTGTTCTTTCTTTCTTAAATCTGCGGCCTCAGAATCTTTGCTCACTCGGATGTATTCGTCTCAAGTTGACGGAACAGAAAATATCCTGTGCTCATATTGGTGGTCCAGCGGAGGATGCTTGGTTTTCCTAAGAGCAAAGTATCATACTTTAATGTTCCTGATTTGCCGGTAACCCTCATTAATTGCTAATTTTGCATGGATCCTAATTCATGAAAAGGCTCTTTTTGGGCTTTCACGTAGACTGACATAAGAAAAAATGATGACAAAATATAAACATTTCTAATAAATGATCCATATTACTTAAACAAGAATATGCTGACGAGCCTTGTCTTCTACTGCAGTTTCAGTCAAATTTGATGCATCATATTCAACCCCTGTAATTTTCTTGTTCTTTTTATCAGTCTTATCATATTCGGAGGGACGTAGATACAAAATTTTTGTGGGTCTCATTATAATAAAACATGTCCGAGCCAGGTTACGGGGGTGTTTGGCAAACAGCTTTTTCATTAGCCGTTAGCTGGTTTGACTAAAATCAGCTGGTTGACTTAGCAATAAGCTGTTTTTGGTATTTGGTAATCAACTTATTGAATCAGCTGATTGGTCATAAAAAGCTAAAAATGGAAAAGCTAAAGGGAGTAGCTTTTTCAATTAGCTTATCTGAAAAATGACCAAATTACCCTAAATAAATTTTCATATTTTTCATTTCGTCCTTTCTAAAAATTCTTAAAAAATTTAATAATTATAAAAAGTAGATTAATTTAATTTTAAAAAATATTTAATATATAATAATATATTATTTATAATATATCTAATAAATTAATAATAAATTATAATAATTTTAAAAGTTATTTAATAGAATAAATATATAATATTACTTATAAAAACTATTTAATTTTAAAAATATCCAATAATTTAATAATAAATTATAATAATTTTAAAAATTATTTAATAGAATAAATATATAATATTATTTATAAAAATTATTTAATTTAAAAAATATTTAATAATTTAATAATAAATTATAATAATATATTATTTATAAAAAAATTAATATATTGACTAATATATAAAATTTAAAAATATTAAAATAAAAAATACTCAAATAATTCATAAAATATACTCATACCCTTATATGTCATTATACATACAAACAACTAATATAAACAGCTAATTTTACCAAACACTCTTATTCAAATAACTAATATAATCAGCTAGTCAAATCAGCTAATACAATCAACTATCAGCTAATAGCTAATCAAACCAGTTAACTGCTACAGCTATCAGCTGTTTCCCAAACAAGGCCTATAAATTCTGGTACAAATTGGTTTGAAATCGTTGAAAATTTGTCCACTATTGTATATATGCCATTGATTTCAACATAAGCTTTGCCAATTCTAGTTGAATGGGAATTAAGAATCAATCTTAGCACTTTGAAGCATAAATAAGCATGCTCACTTCATAGCAGTAACATTATCAACAGCTGGCGTCACTGCTGCACGCTTATTGCCACATTATCACTTGTATTCTAAAATGAGTATCATAATAAAATTATCATATAATATAATAGTGCCTTCTGTTTTCAGGCTATGAATATATGCAGCTGATATTGTTCTGCTAAATTCACATTCAAGGGCTGCAATTCCATTATTCCATTTTTGCGTGGAAATCATTTATGGCCAATATTTTATAACTAATTACTTACACATTCTGTGAAAGTTGCTTGTAAAGATGCATTCTTTATGCTTTTGATCAATATTCATTATGTAGATAAAACACAAACACGTTATTCACTTCAAAAAAATGAAAATATTTTCAATTCTATGGTAGTACTGAAATTTTATTACTATCTCTATTTGTATTTTGATAAATAGAATGTTTTGATATTATAGTTCAGTGACAATTAAGATTTAGAAGATAATTATTTTACTTATCAATATAGTAGACGGTAAAACTAGAAATATTTCAGAAAAAAAAAAAAAAACTATATATTATAGCCTAATAAGGCAAAGTGGATTCTATGGTAATGCATAATCGAGGGAGGCCTTCTTCATATTCGTTTCACACGTGATCTTTATTTCTTGACAGTCAGAGACAGAAAAAGCAACAATATTATCTGCTACAATTTGCTTCTTCACAGTCTCCATTTTTGTTGCTCGGACCTTCATTTCTTAAGCAGAGACCAGGTTTTATACACAAGTTTAAGTTAGTTTTAATTTTCATTTTCAAAGAAATGATAATCGGATTATATGTTAAGTGCTTCGAGCTCACTTAGGAACATATGTAAATCGTTTACAGATTATGTCTTGCCGATGAGAAATACAAGGAAAAAATAGCTAGTTAATGTAAATGCCAGATGCTGCGGAGATAATAATGTAGAGATGGCTGTGTAGCGAATTTCACAAAGCATATATTAATTAAACTCTACTCTGTTGCAGTAGTTAACTAAATGGGAAATTGAAGAGCAAGTAGTTAAAATCTTCAAATGTTCAAGCTTGCTATCTTTACTTTATCCATTAGCCAGACATACAAGTTGTTCCTAATTTTTCATATATGCTATCTTAAACTTGTTTATTTTTGTTTAAAGAATATCCTTAATTTCGCCTAAAGTCTTTGGTTTGAGTGATATTTGATATTCTTTGAAGGTTTTGTGCCTTCTTCAACAAATTGGATCCAGAATTCTTTTCCTTATCTTTATATATGTGTCTAGTAATTTAACCACTCCTTCTATTATCCCAAAAATGAACATCCTTAATTTCTACCATGAAGCTGCATGGAATAAGGAGGATTTAATAAAGAAATAATTTCTCTATAATATATTGATATCAAACAAAAGAAAGGCATTTGTTTCATGTGATGTAAACCTCCATACTATTGAAAAAGCATGATCCATAATACTTGTTCATTCAGCAAGGAATATTACAATGAAAAGCAGGGTCTCTGCAGAAACAGCAAAATATTTTTCTCACCAAACAAACAAGATCAATTTGTTTGTTTTACCCAAAGTAGCAGATGCAAGAAGACAATAACATTATTGCTTGGCCACAGGAATTAGTTAAGCAGCAGGCTTCCCTGTCTCCAGTAAACCACATCCAAGCTTCTCACGTATCTTTTGAATATACTCAGAAGCCTCTCCATCAACACCGTCTTCTTTAGTTGGCTTAATTATCCTGCTTCCAGTGTGAAGCTTTACATGTGAAGTTGATCCAATATTCTTTTCAACAGGAATCACATAAATGGGGTTTGATCGGCTCTGTGGCTCTTGGAGTTTTCTTCCTCCTCCTGGGATTGCAGGCAACATGGGTTCTTCAATGGCAGTCACACGCTCAGGCGATGGATTGTCCTTCGCAGTCTTTCCAGTAGTTCCGAGAGTCCTGTTTGCAAGAGAAAAAGAAGATGTCCTGATGATGTTTGACACAAATTTCATGGATTTCTCACAAACAGATTCCTCGCTTCTGGATTTGGCCTTGCTATACAACATGCCTAATATTGCTAAGTTCTTTTAACTCCCACAAGCACTCCGTATTATATGAGGAGATTGCTTGCTACTATAGATGAGACGGATAGATATATATATAGTATGAGACATAGCTTCTAAAGCATATTGGTGTAAATGGAAGATTTCTTTGAAAATACTTTTTCCCTTACCGTTGTTTTGGTATAAATATATACTAATTTTTAATGGGAGATTTCCTTTTTTTTGTTATTATTATACAAACAATGATAGAAAGGAGAAATTCCTCCGATCCTATTGAGTAGAGCGCTAATGGTATATTAAAACTATCAATAGAAGTTTATTTATAAATTATTTCCGAGTTCAATTAAATCAAAAAGTAACAATTCAATTAATTATTGAGTACTAAGGAATCTCTATAAAGAGGGTTATCTAACAAAAAGGACAATTAACATTAAAAGAAATTTAAACTAGTGACTAATAAAAATTATAATAATCTTATCTTAAACCAACTTATATTGATCAATAATATGATTTGAATTGAATTAACATTACTATTTTATATACATGAATATATGACATGATTTGAATTGAATTGACATTACTTCTAAAAATGAGTACATAGTTTAAGAAAATGTGCCAGAAACTTGTGCACACAAATAACATTTTTTCCCCCAAAGTTTAAGGAAAAAGACAATATATCTTTATGATTAGAGAAGGATGAAACGTAAGGGAGAATTGTTGATATGCCTAAATCTAAGACCTAAGCCACATAATAGGGAGAGGGTTCAAGATAGCATAGCACATGTCGTTAATAATCTAAAAGTAAGGAGGAACAAGATTCTTTGGCACTGCTTAATTTTTCTATTTGTGATCTTTTCATACTGCACCACTTTCTCAGGGCTTTCCTGTTCCCCCTACTATTAATCAATGATCTTCGCTTTTTCTCACCTTCTCGAGTAAGTTCCAGTGGAATCTTGTGTATGTGGCTAAGGAGTCTGAATCCTAGCCAACAATACAAAATTAAGGCGTTTGGATCGGACATTCTGATATGCTCTCAACTCTTTACGAGATTAAAAAACTAATTTTGAGTTTGCACGTGATTTATGCCTTCTTTCACATAAAGGTAACAAATCTGACCGACCAAGGATAAACAATATCAGCTATCTATTGGGTAGAAGCAAAGCAACGAAGGGTACGGAGGAAAAAGAGATAAAGAGGAATGTTAGGACTTCAACCCAAATTACTGATGCGTAATTATTTTCTACTATAAATTCTCTTTCTCATTAAATTAGGTTTCTTCTTAGAAATGAATCGTAATTAATTGTGAAACAAGTTTTTCGACATATAAATACTGATATCATACAAGATTTCAGAAGAAGAGAGTTCATTTTGGTAATCCTCTATAACTATAAGCATTACTCCAGATTTTGCAATTTGAATGAACAATACTTATAGTTACCTAGAAAATTTACGGTCGACTAAAAAAACACTAAAAATATTTTGAATGTCTTTTAAATATATATTTAATAATGATTAAACATTTTATATTTTCTCTTTAATTCCTTAGTAAATTTATTTCTTGTTTTCGTTAGTAGAATAGGCTAAAGTTAAAATCAATTTAAATATGTGTCACATTATCCGCTACTTCTTTGATCTAAAATTATACCAATAGGCTTGTGCAATAAAAGCTAATTAATGTGACATCATCATTATAAAGTGGACAAAACACCCAACTTCATACGTAACAACTCATGCAAATTATTTAGATTTTTCACTGCTTGACCAAACTCAGCGTATATTTGGAAGCACAAAAAATAGAAAATAGAAAGAAAATAAATAATTTTTTCCTTTAAAGTTATATTATTTTTAAAGCAAAACACTCGTTTCTTTCTTTTGCCTATATTTTGCTGTGTCCAAACTATTAGTGGCACGGAAAGAATTTAAGACAAGGAGTATTGGCTTAATCAATGATTAAATGGAATATCGAACAAGAACTTGTAACTGTACACTAGAATGTAGATGGTGAATGACACGTATTATAATTTTGTATCGTATAAACCAGTGATAAATAATAAGTCAAATATGCTAAAGCTGAAGCAAGAATTTAAGCAAGCCGTGAGAATTTGAAAACAATATCCAATAAACTCACTTAACTCATTAGACATTCTCTATTTTTTAACTTGTTCGTCTTGTCTGATGAAGAAACATAACTGTGCTCAGTTAAAAGAATTTACAGTTGAGAATAAGAAGGGTCCAGCTAGCCCTGCATTGGTACATTTGATTTTTGACAAGTCACAAAATATTTACTAAATCAAACGATAATAAATACCTCGTTTCCGTACAACTCTAGGACTATAACTTTTTTCCTTTCAGAAATAAGAGTGTTGATCCATTTGCAAAGATTCCAGTGACTTCCGCAAAGAATTATGCTTACAATTAGTAAGGCTTGCCTGCTTCAAGTAACTTTGTTCATCCATATACACATTTTTGGTGGCTTCAAAAGGCTTCAGTTTATCCTGAGGAAAGCCAAGGGTTTGGGGCCACGTAAGTATAGCCCTGAAAATGGTCACCTGATGTTGGTGTGGGTGCTGGCGAGTCAACAGGAGGCATAGCAGTCCAGCATTGGTCAAAATTAACTGTACAGTCTTTTCCAGTCACGTCTGGCTTAAACTTTGGCTGCAGTTCTCTGCCCTCCAATTTCTTCCAATTGATTGACCTAAACCACTTGTGACTTTTAATCTCCTCTCCTCCATTTGGCCCACTCCCAAGCCTATTTGATGGATCCTTTTGCAGCAACTAAAGTAAACATAAATTTACCCTTTTTTTCTTGTTCTATACGTCGAAAGTACAGAAATTAGAAGGAAGAAAATAGATCCGTCTTGTATACTTACTCCTTTCAGCAAAGAGTGAGCATCAGTACTAAGAAATGGAGGAAGTTTCACTTTCTCTTTAATGATTTTCTCCTGAAGTTTCTTCCTGTTAGCATGCGTGAATGGTGGCTGCCAAATGAAAATTAACAATGAGCAAAATCTTAAAGAGAAGGTCAACACATTTGGTAATATAGCAACAGCTCTATTTGTGTGCATCCTTACATAAAGTCCCATATCCCATATTATTGAACTGAGTTTAGGTGGTTTCATATATACAATCAGCATATGGAGAGAGATAAATTAATGATTCAAGAGATGACATTACCTTCCCCATTAGCATTTCAAACAAGAGTATACCAACACTCCACCAATCTGCATTTTTGTTGTGGCCTTTAGCTAGTAAGATTTCAGGAGCCATATACTCTGTGGTCCCACAAAGAGAGTTTGATCTGCTTGATTCCTCAATTTCTTTGGCCAGTCCAAAATCAGTAAGCATTACCTGTATGCACAAGTACCAAAAGATATTCATATCTTGCAGTAGTTCAAAATTGAATTTGATCCGTCAGATTCATTAATTTTCTCTGTTAGAGCAAAATTAAAGTACAACTTGGGTCCGCAAATGTCAGAGCTTGAGACTTGACTGTACATTTCAGTAAAATTTCATAACTAATTTAACAAGTTAGTTATCAAATTTCTGAGATTACATTAAGAGTAGAACATATCAAGTTACATAGAACAATGAAGATTGGAAGGATATGTGACAACTTCCGTCCATATTCCTTAAAACAAATTAAGTGGGTGGCATGGTCATTACATGCCCATCAGCGTCCATAAGTATATTTTCAGGTTTTAGATCCCGATGCACGATGCCGCTCTTGTGAAGGTGTGAAACAGCAGATACTATCTCAGCAGTGTAAATCCTTGCCTGATCCTCACTACTCAAGACATACCAAAGATGGAATCAAAAAAGTTGAGCATCTACCATAGCAACACTTACTAAAGTGGTGAAGCAAAAACGTACCTGAAGAGACCCTGCCGATATAGATGGAAGAAGAGATGTCCTCCATTTATGAAGTCCAAGATCAAATATAATTTACATTTAGTCTGTAAATTTCAATCAAACACAACAATAAGAAAAAGTTCTTGGATGAGATAAAGGAACACAGATTGTTTCACATCTCTATAAGCGCGGAGTTTAGAAGATTATTCAACTTGAAATATAACATGCATGAGAAGAGCTCAAATGCTAACCAGTAACTATCAACTTAGCAAAATAAGTGTGCCAAGAAGGAAAAACATCTGAGCAATGTCGAGATAAAAAGAATATACAAAGCAGCAGCTTGGCGAATGAGATATCAATCGTATTCCAACATAACCGCTGCTTCATCATAATTGTGGTCTAGCCACTAACAACACAAGCTTTGATCCGTTCATATCCAAAATTGCAATGGCCTAAATGGAGAAACATACGACAACACTATGTCTGTCTTACTCTCACTATAAAAAATACGGGCTGCAATTGTGTAACTGCATAAGCATGCCCACTGAAGGAGACTCTTAAGTCTCAAAGCATCAAGTTTACAGAAGCAGAAAAAGGCACCTGGAAAGAGTAGCGGAGCTGAACAATGAAAGGATGAACCACTTTAGTAAGAATATCTCTCTCAGCTTTCATATAATCTACATGATTCTTTTTAATGATGGTCTCCTTCCTCATAACCTTCATTGCAAAAATCCCATCACCATCACTATCATCACCACCTTCGAGAAGATCCCTCTTTTTCCTGACCAGAAAGACCTTCCCAAAAGCGCCCTGACCCACCATTCTCAAAATCTCAAAATCCCCGGGTCCGATTTTAACCACCACTTTCTGATCGCAATTACTCACAACCACGTGCTTCTCATCGATCCCCGACCGATTTTTATCATCAGCTTCGTTCTCATCTTCGCTCTGAGAATCGAGTTCGTTGACGGAGAAGAGTGAATTGGAGGATTGAGCGAAGCGTGGGGAGGGACCTACAAAGGAGTGGGACCTACTCTGGATGATACGTGGGCTCCCTGGCATGGCAGCGGATAAGGGTGATGGATTGGGATCCTGGGGAGTGGGAGGGCCAAAGACATGCGAAAAATCTAAATCATGATTGTTGGTGGACGAGGACGAGGAAGAAGAAGAAGGTATTGAGAGCTTGCTGAGGTTCGCAGCAAGGAGGGAATGTAAGCCCTTCTTCTGAGATGTGGACACCATTTTCAGTTAGTCCTTGAGAAAAGGAAATGAAGAGAAGGAAGATACAGACGTGTTCCAAGACAAATGGGAGATGGAGAGAAAACGGAACAGTAATTGATAAATCATAACTAGGGGAACGATAAGTACTAAAAGGATTATCGAAAGCCACTTGCATATGGATCCTGAAATTAACCAAGCAATGATTGGCAGTCTGTCAAGTTGATATCAGAAGACACATAAATATAATCCCCCGGTCACAATTATTCTAATTTTATACGCTCGTAGTATATGTTGATGAATTAATCAACGATGTTGCCTCAACCCAATTAACTTAATTAATTATAAAAAAAATATAAATTATCCTCGTGTGTTTAAATTTTACCTTTTTAATTTTAAAATTTTTTAAATCATCCTCTTAAATTTTATAAAATTTAGAATTAATACCACCATCAATTTAAGTAATTATTTTATTAAATTATTATTTATATAAAAATTTAAAAAAATCATAATATTATAATATATTATTTTTTCACATATAAATTTTATATTAGATAATTAATAAAAATTGAATTATGTATAAAAATTTTTAATTAAATGCTTGTAACTGAAGTGCAAAATTATATATGAAAAAGTAACAAAATAAATTAACATTTCATACAATTGTAAATATTGTTTGAAAACTTCATAAAAAAAATCACATAATTTAATAAAATAGCTAATAAAATAAATAATTGGCATCAATTTCATGTTTTATAAAATTTAAGGGAGTAATTTTTAAATTTTTAAAATTGAAGGAGATAAAACTTAACCCTCCAAAATTAAAGGGATAATTTGCGTTTTCTCCTTGATTATTTGAGTCTATTGAACTTATTTGAATTGTACTAGTCTTTAAGGTCACCCACACTTGATACATGAAAAAAAAAATGTTAGCTGGGGACGTTGTGAAAGCATATGGAGATCAAAACTCTTATTAGAAACACTTTTGAGTGAAGAGAAAAGCATCCCAAATTTCATTAGGATCATGTTTTCACAATCCCTTTCCAAAAATAAAAATTAAGGACTCGTTAGTATGAAAGACACAAGGAGCGATAATAAAATATAATGTAGTATATAAATAACATAAATGTTTATAACCTACAATTTTTTGTGCATCATTATATAATTTATATGTGTAATTCTATAATTTTATATATTTTTATTACAAAATAGAATTTAATATCATTTTAAGTAAAATTATCCTTACATAATGGTATAATTGTTGAAGTTGGAGCAGAGGAGGTGGTAATTGTATAATTATAGAAATGGCTTATAATAACAGTGGTAGTACAATGGCAATAATGATTGATGGTAGCGGAAGTGGCTGCTAGCGGTGGAATTGCCAAAGTTGGCAGCCCCAAGACTCACGTTAACGGTAAATGATAGAGTTGTGAAGGAATTGATAGAAATTTTCGCTTTTACATTATCATGTTTAATATATATTTTGTCTATAAGTTCTTATCCCTTTACCTTATCAATATACGTTTGAGAGGGAAAAAAAAAAAGACTGGGGTCATCTAAAATTATAACATGCAATTTATGCACTAGACATATAACAGACCTTCGATATACAGCTTACCTTGTAATATAATAAGGCCGTGTTTGGTGCGCCAGCTAACCCTTTGAGTGTGCAACTAATGTAACTTCCTGCTCTAAAAAGTAATAACTTTTGGAGGTTCTTCGACCGGTCAAATGACTGATGGCCGAAATTAGATATATTTCAATTAATTTCTTTTAAAACGAAATATAATGGAATTTTCATCCTCCCGAGTGGATCTCAACAATTAACTGAGTTAATCTTAGATTTACCCCCTTGGAGCTTAATCTGTCGCCTCTCGAGATTTAACAATGAATTTACAAAATTTGTATCATCAGGATAAAAAATTGCTATTAACTTGGACATCAGGATATAATGAAAAAGTTGTTAATCTAGTAGCTTTTTACTGTCATAATACCACGTTACTACCTACCTAGAAGAGTTGTCCCAAAAAACCAAAAAAAAAAAAAAAAATTGGTATCTTTATTATCATCCTCTTTTACCTTCATTTCTCCGATACATGTCAATAACATCATGCCTCTGATTCCTTCACTTCGTTCCCGAGGCACAGATAGCCCTATTAACACAAACAGGACGGTAACATCCATGAGATTAGCGAAACCGCCAAAGCAAAGCCTAAGTTTATTTTGCACCTTATCATTGTCCTCCTGTTCTTTTTCTTTTTCTTCTAATTTCTGCTTTCATTAAATTACAATTCTATACCAAGTGTAACCGCAGGCCCCCAAAATTGAAAAAGCAAGACAAATGACATCACTCACCAATCCCACTCAATAAATAAATATACAACACCCCATTCGATTTCGACCAACGAAGACAATAATAGCCCATGTTGTGGCATGAATTCTCCTAAAAAGTGGAGAATGAGAATGGATTAAAAAAATGAACATAACAGCTTTTACAAAGCCAACTAACTCAACAAACAGACAAGGCCTATACAAAATGGCCCCCCTACCTCGTGCATCTACCATTCCTCTATCTTACATGCACCAAATTTAACTCAAGCGGTCTCAAGGCTTCTTGAACTATTTCCTGAACTGCTCTGTTGCGTCGACAAACATCCGAGAGCTCCTCAACAGGCACAGTCAACCCATTTGTATCACCTCCTGATGCTGTATCAGATAATGCTTGTAAGAATCTTGATCGCTCCACATCTGTGGCGGCAGTTGATGGAATCAATGAAACACTCTCTTTCGCCCACTCCAGTGCTTGCATCCCATATGCTCGAGTTAAAGCTAGTAACGTGTAAGATACCTGGAGTTCTCACAAGTTAATAAGATGGCTGTACTACAACCAGCCAATCATGTAAATTGATGTAAACAGAAGTCAACAAAGAATTAGCAAATTACCACATCTACTCGGGACTTTGGAAGTGCCCCGGTTAATGAAGCAATCAAAATTCTAGTGATGCTTGGGCCTCGAGGAATAATTACACTATCTCTCATAGGCAAAAATTGCTCTCCCATGCTGGATTTCGCAAGATCAAAAATATCTGATAAGAAATGCAATATGGAATTGGAAGCTTCCCTGCACAAGAGGGAAACAGCAAAAGGGTAAACCCAAGACCACAAATTCTCACAATTATTTTGAGAGAACATCTCTATTCGAAGCACATGTGCATATCCATAGGATTCTCATACGACTTGAGGTCTCTTTAAATAAGATGCACCCTTATATCACAACCAGAGAACATATGTAGCACAAATTATCCACATTGAAGAAAGGATGAGAAACAGATATGTTTGCATGTAGAAAGGAATTCAGTCAACCATGAACCTTTGGGCCACCAGTGGCACCGACTTCCTTCCAAGTAATAGTACCTGGTTTAATAAATATTTAACAGTCATAACTTAAAAAAAGAGAAGAGATCCTTCAATTTTCAATGAGCAATTTATCTTTCGGTTATTATAAGATTTGCATGATAGGCAAGTACTGTATTTTATGTCCCCTTGCCAGACATACCCATGTATAGTAAGTCCAACCGGATGGCCATTTCTTGAGCCTTTGATTTGAAGGCAAGAGCATCAGATGCAAAATAAAGGTGTGCTAACTCACTATTAACTTAATTATGACATACATTAAAACGCACAGGTTAATGCACGCAAGAAGGCTGAATGATGGAGCCAGATGAGAGAAAACACTTATCATTCTGCATATCTCAGTTACAAAACAGAAGACTGAAACCTTTCCACAGAATGGATATGGGTAAGTGGGGATGAATGAGCATTCATGTGTATGTATATACGTGAGATAGAACCCATACCTATGCTGTACAGTGATTCCAATCATAGAGCAATCAACTAATGAGGGAAAAACTGATGATGGAATAAATAGCTGAGGACAATAACGGATACACCTTGAAGCCAACAAGAAACAGTCATCAGCTATATCTGGCCTGGCCGTGAATTCCTGCAGCAAGAAATAACAATCAAACATAATACCAGTATATTTTTAGAGAACTCCTTCCCCATAAAGTCTCTTAAATCCCACCTGAATATTTGTAAGGAGGAGTGTTGTGTGCTGGAAGAGAGCCTCAATCAAGTTTTTTAGGTAGTCAGCGCAAGATGGATCTGAACCAAATATCTGGAATTCAAAAGGAACCACCAAACAAAGCATATATAGCAAACTAATCCATTGATAACGCTATGTAAGGGTAAGAGACAAATCTCGTAAGATATTAGATATTCGCTTTGAAAATAATCATAAGATGAAACTCATTAAAAATGGGCACTGAATGTTCAACTCCCTAATAATGTTTCATAGAATGTAAGATATATGTACCTTTATAACTTCACTGGAGAGATATAGAAAACAGGGTTGGTGATGCTGCCTATAAAGACTCTGGATCTCTTCTAGCATAGCGCCAATTGTAAGCCCCATGAACCTTCCAGAAGTTCTCACCTAGACACATTTAGAACACTATGACCACCCATAATCTCTTTTCTCCCAGTTATTGGAGACATCAAGACCCCTCAAAATCTCTTTCAACAAATGATTGCCAGAAAGCATTCAATGAGACATACTAATATTTATAATTCTGACAATGCTTAGAATCAGAATGTAGCTTCTACAAACACATTAGGAGAACTGACTTGAAAACTAACATTAAATCTTAATTTGTATCACTGGCAAAGCTGACAAACAGCCAACTAAAATATAGTTTACCACATCTACAAAGAATGCAACATGACCACAGAGAATGTTGCAGCTTACTGAAATAATTTAAACTTATCGGCTAATCTACAGGATTGAAGCAGTACATAAAAATTGCAGAACCAAAGCAAATAACAAGTTAGTGCCTAGTTCAGGGTTTCAACATCTTCAACACACTATGCCCTATAACTACCCAAAACGAATTTGACATGAGGCAATAATAGCAGAGAACATGGTATAGCTTACTGCATATTTGCAAGCTCGGCAGAGAGATTCCATTGTTCGCATGTCCCAAGCACGGCTTCATCAATATCATTAGCAAAATGTATCAGCCAGGTATGAGAGCACCAGGAAACTTTTAAAAATAGAAAATAGAAAAGGCAATGAGCATTGCAGAGTACTTACAGATCAAAAATAGCTTTAAAAATTGGCCAGAAGCGTTGAATAGCATCTGCTACTGCCTGAGGATGATTTACGTATCTAGAAAAAGATACAGTTAAATTTTCAACCTTGAACAAAAAATATGGGAACAGGGCGTGAGGGTTGTAGACACAGAGATGCTGAAGTATGTAACATACCTAAAGATGTAAGCAAACCGATCAATATGTACTGTCAACTGACGAGATGGCCTTTTACTCAGGATCTCTGGCCCTTGATTGATAGCTTCCTGATGGAGTGCAAAGTGTAGGATCAAATACAGAGAAAGCATGATTAAAAAATCCATTAGACAGACACTAACCTGTAATGGAGATATGACTGGCAGGCATAATGCCTCAAGGGCCCTCTGGGCATCATCCAGAGGAAGTTCAGTAACAACCATGCTGCATGAAAGTGTTTGAGATGCTCACATCAAATGATCTGTTCATGATATCAAAAGCAAGTACCCTATGTAGGAATATTTCAGGCATCTGAATTACCTCAAGGCTTCAACCAGATGCAATGAATCTTCAGCAGGGACTTTAATACTGTCCTCTCCACTAACTGTCCTATTGTATATGTGGAACAGACCATTTAAGCATCCGCAAAGCTTTTTTCGACAGTCTGAAATCCAAGTCCAATTGTGAGTCCGACTTCTGAATTCTACTAGACACAATTTCGAGAGGCACAACAAAGATCATGTCTACTGATAGCTAGCATCTTTTAAGAATACTGAGGAGATTGGCTTTATTTGGCATACACTTTTTCTGGAATTGATTTCATTTCATTCATTTACAAATGAATTTTATTATTTAGCAACTTTCTTAAAAATAATTATTTCAATTTATTTGTAAACAAATTATTTTATTTGTAATATATTAAAAATACATAGAAATCAATTAAAAAATAGATTTTGATGATATTATAGTAAATATAATGTTAGAAAAAGGATAAATTATTTATAGAATATGTTTTTTAGGTGAAATGAAATAAATTCTAGTGAAATCCTTGCAAAATTGAATGAATTTCATAATGGCAAAAATGTAATTAAAATGGGAATTGTAAATGAATTGAAATGAAATGAAATCTCCTTTTACTTAAAGCCAAACACCATAATAAAAGAAATTCATTTAAAAATGAAATGAAATCCTGTTTTTGATTATGCCAAATAAGGGGTATAAGTTTTATAGCACTTATTCCATGATAAATCTGGTTGCAATTTGCCAAGGTTATAAGCCATTTTAGTCTTTTGTTTTTGGGGGTATAGAAAAAGTGAGGTTGTGAATATTTTATATCACTTCAACAGCACACTTGCTAGCTAATAACTAAATAACACATTAACAAATAATATAGGAAGCTGCATTTCATCACTGTCTCCTTCCAACATGTTGTGTCTTTATCCACAAGGCACATTGGAAAGAAACAATACAACATACTACTCAATTTTCTTCATCCAATAGCTTCCATCTAGATTCATTTCCTAAAAAAAGAAGTATTTTCCCAGAAGCCCATGAACTTCATATTCACTTCTTTTCTTTGGCAATTAAATTCCACAACTCTTTCAAAGAACAAAGCTTAAGCAAGTTAATTGCCTAATAAACAAAATGAAAGAGTCCATTTGCTAGAGTGTGAAGGAAGAAAAAAAAAAACAACTATCATCTCACTTATAAAACTTTGCACAAAGTTTCATAATCTGAACTATAACATTCTGACATTAAATGACATATAAATATTTATTAAATGACATACTTCAAAAGGAATTAAGTTATACCATCACAGATGTGTCTAAATGCCAAAGCTGCAGCAGCTGCACAATCCTCAGATGTACCCATGCCATTCATTAGGATATCTAGAACTGAAGGCAGTATGGACAACCCACAGGATGCAGAATCAAGCCATTTTGAATAAGCTCCAATCGTCAAGCACACTAAAATTGTTCCCACATGAATAATTAAAGTTAGCAAGCAAAACATAATACCTACAAGTCAACAACATCAATTTGATTGCAAGACATCCATAAAGCAGCCAAATTGGAAGGAACCTGGGCCTTCAAGCACGCATAGTAGTGCCTTAGATAGAGATAATTACCATCACAATTTCATGGTAACTTGCCTTATTTCCAACCAAAAGATCCGCACCCAAAAAAATAAAAAAAATAAAAAAAATAAAACACTCCATTCATCCATCCATCCATAGGGGCCAGGGGACTGAAAATGAAGATAAGAGACCGAGAAAGTAAGAAAACAGAGCAGGAAAAAAAACAGCCGCATTTATTTTACCTGTCTGAAGCAGTTGTGGTTGAAGAGGAAGTTTAGGAAGCAAACCCATGATCTGTATCAACAGAAAACCAAAATAAAAATTGTTGACCTAGAGAGACTTGCAAATAACATAATATTAGGGCTATTTTCAGTTAAATATATATTTTCAGATGTAAATCACATAAGCAGACCTAAATTTATGCAACAGCGATACAAACAATATGCAAGCCAAAAAGTATATTTCCATCTGCAAGTTTGAAAAAACTTGCAACTTTTTTAATACCATCCTAAATATAACCTTAAAATTTATAAATTCAAATTGTAAAATCATATACCGTATATGAGTATTATGTAAAACATGTCAGTGAAACAAGATATAACTGGATGTTAAAAGTACCATACCAGTGGCATCACTTCAGCTTCAACTGCTGACACATAAAATGATATGGCACGAATACAAAACAAAGCAGCTTCTGCAGGACGCCATTCCTTGTGTTCATCATTTCCATGGCCAGATATTGCCTTGATTAGAAGAGAAAAATGAGTTCTAGAACAGTAACAGGAGTGGAAAATAATATTCTTATTATCGAAAGTGTGCACATCAAGCAACACCAAAAGCATACGTCATTTTTTGCCCTACAAGACATGCTAAAAACCCTCATTTTCAGAAAGAATACTGGAAAGCAGAAACACAGGCCACAGAAAATGCTATCATTATGACAAATCTATCTAATTACACACTGTTCTCCATCCCCATTAAATGGTAGAAATTTCCCTCCAGGACCAATTTCACTTTAAATATGATTATTGAAAAAGAACATTCTGTTAATAAAGAAAAAAGTACATGAGAAGAGGATAGAAATCCTCAAAATAAAGAAAGAAATAAATAAAGACAAAACTGCTCGCAAATGTCTATGCATCTGGCTGACATTTTTTATAAAATTATTATTGTAAAGAATTAAAACATAAAACAATGTGAAAAAACATGCAATATGCAATGGAATAAGTGCAAAACAGAAGATAAAATGAACTTTTCTAGAACACTTTCCAAGATGGCTACAGACAGAGATTAAGGTGAATGAGGTAAGCTTCTCTCATACAATTAGCACATCCTTGTATATTCATAGTGAGAGGATCAGGATATTCAATCATCTTAGGAAGTAATTACACACCTCAAGAAGTTTCACATAAAGAATTTTAAGTGTTGCGTCACCACCTAGAACTGATGCTGCATCTGTTAAGACATCCGCAACAGCTGAAATAAAAGGCAAATTTCTGATAGTTTAGTAGAAATACTAACCACTTCTGATCAAGGTGATCAAAAGAGACATAGCATTTCTTAAACTGAATTTCAAATATGCATAATCATAAATCATAAATTGTATGGCTATTGATGATGCACTACTTCAATCACATTAGAAGTTTTTTTATCAATTCACAGTAAAATTCTATGAAAGAACAGTTTAATTGATAAAATCATTAGAGTTCAGAAAGAAGCGACAGCTAAAGATACTACACATCTACAGATATTAAGGACAATACAATGATTTTGAGCGTATAACATAAACCCACGGTTCACAAAATGAAGGTTGGAAATTCTGGCTTCCATTTGAGACTTAAGCCCCAAGAGCTAGGAAGATTGACAAGTGGCTATGAATGTCTGTGATATTTCTAATAAGAAGAAAACACTTGCTCCTCACATAACACCAACCCATTACCATATCTAGTCTGCTTAAATTCCTTTAAATCCTCATATGCAAGGTCTTGATAATCTTCAGGATACTGAACTCGAAAGCTAACCTGTAAACCAATCCTCGGACCCACTATGTATTAAACAATAAGAACGTAATAATAACAAAATATATAATATTGTAAAATATATCATAAAATGGAAAGTATAATGTGCAAGCAATGCAAGGATAACATGAAATATTTCACGTTTCTAAACAACAATGTAGAGCAAAATCCACATAATTGTTCTCTCTCTTTTTGTTTAAGTATAGAAAGCAAATTTACATTATAAGAAAGGAAGCATCATTGATCCAAATATACAAGGTTTTGAAATCTTTCATAATAGTTTGGGTATTAGACAATAACAACTGCTTATTTTGAATCCAAGTTGGAAGACTCACCAGTGAGACAAGTGATTCATATGCAGGACGGAAAATCTGGAGCCTCCTAATTCTCTCGGCCTCAATAGATGCTTCATTTCCATATGAAATATAGGCATCCCTGTCAGATTATGTAATAATTTCATTTACAATATGGTTCAAACAAATTCCGGTCAACTATGTAGCTTTCAAGGGGGAAGGGGGGAACCACCTTTTGGTTAAGTTCAACTGAAGACTATGCCAGAAGTTAAAAGTCATTGAAGCAATATCATATTCCGGATGTGAAGCGACTTCCAACAGTGCATGTACAATCAACATTGATTCATCTGAGCCTGGGAAGATGATCCATTGCATTTTGAGTGTAGTTGATTCGATAATAGCAAGAATCATGAACATTTGATAATGTTTTTACAGATGCAAGAGAAAACAACTATGACTTTTGAGGGAGACACCTATATTAAGTGTACAAAAATATACACATTGCATACCAGTTGCAATCAGCTCCACATATGAATCACCCATGTCTGCAAACAATCTAGCAATTGCCTTCACATCTTCCTCATCCTGAAAGCAGATAAAAGGATTGTGAAATGAGCATAGGTATCATTAGTCGGTCATTTAGTGCAGTTGTTCTTTGGCTAAGCATGTTGATATAAAACACACAATGAATAGAAATAAGACAAAAAATCAAATGAGAAGGGAAAATGTCACAGGTTAAGAGGGATCTATCATTCCAAGAGCGGCAAAACATTTGTTTCCATATTATGTGAACCAAACAAACATATTTTCTACATAACAGATGCAATATGTAAGTTTATAAAACAAATAAGATACAAAGGTTAATCAACATACCATGGATATACCGATTTATTGAGCAGGGAGAAGACCATAGACAAACAGAATTCATAGAAACAAGCAGTCATGCCCCAGAGTAAGTACAATGAAAACCCTAGAAATGCATACCTTTGAGGAATCACTAAGCTGTGTTTTAAGATTCATAACTTGAGGTACAATCACTTGAATTAAGGGCATATTAGCAGAAAGACCACCAAAGTTTCCTGCTGCTGTGTAATGTATTAACTCAGAAATCACTGCAAAGTGAGAGAAAATTAAATGCTATGAGATAGGGAAACAAGACCAAAATCAGACAGTGGTAAGAATAAATACAAACCCATGAGAAAAAAGTTAAATATTTAAAGCAAATAAGATAGTACAACATTGAAATGAAATAAATCTGAATTTCGTAACAGAAACTTGTTGACTAGAAGGAGGGGGAAAAGTAAAAAAAGCCATCCAATTATTAAGAACTATATACTGATAATAACATTTAGCCCTCCCCAGCTGAAATACCATTTACAGATGCCTCTGAAAGTAAATCAGAATTCAAGCTTGATAATGCTGTGAGAACTAATGGATGAGAAGAAAGCACAGATCCAGGTATCCTGAAATCCAAATAAGATTAGATTAAAAGCCAGCAGAACAGAAAGCTTTCTCTTTGTCTATCTTCTGTATTGAGTAATTAGAAGGAGCCCCAGACAAAAGTTTCATAAAAAACTTTAAAAATAAAAAAAATAAAAAGATAACTCAACTTCATTTTATATTATGCAAAAATCAGTCACAAATTTTAGGGGGGAAAAATCCACTTCATTTTTTTATGTTCTGCCACACTGATACCTATCTTGGGTCTCTAGGATAGGGTCGTAGTCAGCTTCCCCTACATTCATTCATAAAAATTATAGAGATATAGATGTCACAGATCAGCTAGTACTCTTACATCAGGACAAGCACGACAAAGCAGAGAAACAGAGCCACAATCTCACTTGCACTTAGGTAGTATCAACCTAAGACAAAGAACCTAAATTCACAAAAATATTTCCTACAGGCTACAAACACAGCAGGCACTCTCTATCCATATTTATTTATATGTCATCATTATCAGTAACACAACATTTGATTGACAATGCCAAAAACATTATATGATCAGCCTAAGAGTTATTCTCCAAGGCATTCAAGCACAAGCCAACAATACCAAGCTAAACTAATATCCTATAAAAACTCCTAACTTTGGACAGAAAACCAATTAATTTAAGTACAGGTGGAAATAAAAGGGAAATTCCATACCCATGCTTTAGGCGAAGCCAAGAAGCAAATGCCTCAAGAACCTGGCATAACAACATGTTAATAACAAAATTAAGCTACTCAATGATGAAATTAAGCAACTCGTAACCATATAAGGGAAACAAATAAAATAGAACACCACTCACCTGCTCTTTAAGTTCAGAAATATTCAAGCACGCTGTCAAGATATTAAGAGCAACCTCCATTTGAGAATTTAGCTCTTTTTCAAACTGTCGTCGTCTTTCTGGCCGAGCTGCAATCTTATAGTTTAATACTTCCTAATTATGAAGAAAAATTTCAGTAAATGACACATATGAATCCAAAACAGGCTATTTAATAAACTAATTCAAAAAATTGCTTACAACTGTCACAGAAGGATCCATGGACTCTATAAAAGTTAAGCACATGCATGCATAATCTCTACTAAAGCTACCACGTAGAGGTACCCTACTGGCTTTATAAGATATAAAGAATTCTTCCAGTAGATGACAACAAAAGAGGGTGCACAGCAGTATGCAGTAAAGATAATAAAGTGATCTTTGGTTGCAATAATATGATAATGTAATAAGGCCTAGCAATTCAAAATCTTGGCATTTTTCTCAATAACAAAATGAAGAGGCCACATATTTACTTCCACACATATCAGCTAATATACCTCTGGCAAAACTGTGAGTAGCTCCAAAAATCCTGGTATATATTCTGGATGGGCATCCATTTCATCCCTTAGCCATTTCACAATACCACCATCACCCCAATCTTCTGCAGGAACATGCACAGCCAATGCAGCCACCGCAATGCTAATCTACAATTATATATTTCATACTTTTATTTAAAAATAATAATAATACAAAATTATTCCCCAATAAAAAGATCAGTGAAAAGGATGCTAGATACTTGTATATGATACCTGAGTTCTCACTTTAGGAGGACCTTTGTGGAACCTTTTCAGCAAGTTCTGCATTTAAAACAAACATGAATGTAAACCCCATGATCAACAAATAAAGCTTTATGCCTATTTACACATATGAGGGGCATGGCTGGGAAAAAAATTATACATGCTCTGTAAACAGAACAAAATTACATTGCAAGGAGAAAAATGTATATTTGGATGCCTCCCACAACGGGGTAAAGATATTGCATATGCACCTAACTGCATGAAGACATACACAGCAATGCAACTCTATCATGTTCATATGGAATACCAAAATTTACAAATAGCAAGTCGAAACAATTGCTAAAGTGAAATCATCAGATACTCACTCACATTTAAAGAGTCACGCAGTGGCCGGAAGGCTTCAGAAGGTAGTTCTTCAAAGTCTCGTTGTACCTAGATCATAACAAAAAAAAAAGGAGGGGGGGGGGAATCTCAAAACTAAATAAGGATAACTCGAAAAAAAAAACACCCCATTTCCACCTAGTATTTTTGCTATCAAAAAATTAGCATTTAACATTCTTGAGATGCATAAGCACTATTTTGGCACAAGCAGCAGGGCAATAAATTTACCTTGCTTCTTAGGGTCTGAGAACAAAATATCAATGTTTCCAGATTGCTAGTCGCATCGTGAAGCAAATTATCAGCAACCTATAGTACAAAAGATAAAGTTATAAATATGAGTGCAGCAGCTGAGCATTCGCATAAAAATTGTGCTTACAACTGAAACAAAGGGTTTTGGCTCTGCACTATTCAGCTTACACGTCAGAAAAAAGCCCTAATTTCAATCTATCCCTTTAGCATCTAATAAGCAAAGGACTAAAAACATTCATCAAACACAGCCAGATTAACTTGCAGCAAAAGTTCACCGTTCCAATGCCGCCAAAAACCAATGAAAAATAACATAATCAATCAACATACAATTCAACAGGATATTCTCGGCACCGATAAACCATACATTCAGCTCATTTCCCACAGAACCAAATCAATCAAAATTGAAAATCATCGGAAACAAATCCAACGAGCAAAGAGCGAATTGAAGAGAGTACCTGCCACGCATCTAGAGTTCGCTGAAAATCTTGTAGCCACCGATCGGCTTCCATGCGGACTTTATCATCAGGGTGATGGTACAGTGCATTTAGGGCATCTTTTACAGTGTTCTGAAGCTCCATGGAGCTTGAATCGAAAAACCGATTGAGAATGAAACTGTATCTCAATATAGCAGGATTCACTCTGATTTGTATCTCTGGTTTTGATTTTAAAATCAGTGTGGGGTTTCTTTTGTTTCTCAGTGACAGATGAAATGAGGGAAGGAGTTTTTGGCGCCCGGGGAGGAAGATGGCGAAGGCAGAGAATTAATAGCCGTTTGATCATTTGACGCTGGTCAACATTCGCTGCATACTAAAAGTCTCGGCGAGTTTAAAACCATGAGAGACGTTGATCTTTACACGTGGCAAACCATTTGATGGCGAGCGGTTGGGTCCCACTTCACGGGACGTCATTGTGGGGATCCACGGTGGAGTAGAATGCCAGGTTCATGAACTTGTATTTTTTTGGACACTAATTATTTGGGAAAAAAAGGGGTTAGGGGATGGTGATAAAGGGCAAAATTTTGGAAAAGAAATTTAAAGCATTTTGAGGAAGAAAAAACTGACCAGATAACAAAATAAAATAAGAGTGATTGCCAAAAAAAAATAAAAATAAATTACGGGTGAGCCTTTTTTTTTAAGTGAATAATATAGGGACTAATTTGTCTAAGCTGGTCATGTTCAGTATCTGTACAAATTTTCCTCCCTCCGTTCCAATCAAGAAGAAAATATATATTCTATAAATTTTATTCGACATTCCAAAATTACATATGGCGTGATTTTTTTGCCTCCTAAATTCTCATAAAGAATGAAATAAGAGATAAATTATTACCTAATAACAACAAAAAATATACAGTTTAAATAATTTTTTAAAAAAAGAGTTTAAATAATATATAAAATATTTTAGATTTATATTCTTGCTGCTAAAAAAATAATTTTCAGTACACAATGTTATTTGACTATTCAAAATAGAAATGGACTCACCAAAATGACTATAATCACACACTTTTATGGGATTCTGGAATGTCATTCTTAAATTTTAACAATTTTATCTTTGATTAGAATGAATGTACAGACAAAATAAAAAAACACAAATCAGTTCCAAGATTAGAATTTTAAAAAGCCCAAAATAAGTACACTATGAATCCAGACCATTTTGAAAAGTCAAATAGATGTCTTCTGATTTCAAAACTAACGGGTTTCAAATTTAGTAATTTTATAACAACAAATTTTGGATGGATATTATATATCCGTTGGTTCCATCACGCGTGATTCGTAAAAAAGTAGAATGTGATGCATTGATAAAAATAATGGCTAAAATTTTCAAATTCAAATCCCACTGAAAGATAGATGAATGAATATATGAAAAACTGGGGTAGCAATTGCCATTTTTGTATATTTGTTTGTTGGGTAGGTAGTTTAATCTTTTTCCCAATCTTTAAAAGATTAAGTATTTTTATGTTAAATTGTATTTAATATATTAAAATTTATATTTTTAATTTTTATTCATGTGTTCTGAAATCCAAAAAAAAAAATCTAATAATGAAACACACAATCTCTTAAAAAGTCAAGTTCTTTTTATACTACTCTTATTTATTTATATTATTTCAGTATATTTATATTTTTTATATTAGTTTTAAAATAAATATGATCATTATTAACCCTCTTAAATAAAAGTTATTTTCAGTCAAATTGTTAATAATCATTTATCATTTGTTCATTTGTATTCATTAGACATAAGTTGATGTATTAAACAAACTAATATTTTAAAATAGTTTTAAATTTTGATGTAATTTTAAATGTTTTAAAAGTATTTATTTTAAATAAATTATATGATATCCTTTCCCTTATACATATAATAGTATCTATTCTCTTTTTTTTTTAAATGTACAGCAGTGACTTGTATTAATCTTACATTAATATTATATAAGAATTAAATTTAAAAATTAATTCAAATATACTAATTAATTTTCAAAAGAACTTTATGAAAAAGGTAAATTAAATATAATATTTGGTTCCATCTTTATAGAGGTACTGAGTATTACTTTTTTAAATTTTATAATTAATATTATTAGTTCTTAATATTTTTGTGTTATAATTATTAGTCCATCTTTTTATTTAAAATATTAAAATAAATAAAAATTGTTGAAGTAAATCATTAAAATCCATCTTATAAAGTCAAATAAATTTTATTTTTTGGTTTTTAATCATTATTTTAGTATTATTGATGAAGAAAAGAATGAATAATTTTAACAAAAATAAAAATTAGAAACAATTAATACTAGTTATGAAATTTAGAAACATAATAATTAGTACTCTAAATAAGTAATTAATTGTTGTGTTTATTCAGAAAATATAATATGAAAAGTTATGGCTCTTAAATGTTCATATAATTTATTATTTTGAATGCTCCTTTATTTTATTGTAATTTCAATTTTGAATCAAATGAGTTTTATATGATATATGCTAATATTAAAAAATTTGATTAAATATATTTGATATTAAAATAATTCTAAAAAGTATGATATTAAAAAATGACAATTTACATTACTAAGAATAAAAAAATTATGCTTTTGAAATAAGAATGAAAATGTAATTTAAAAAAAATATAATAATATAAATTTGTTTCTAAATAATCATATTTTGAGCTATTTGATCATTTTTATTCGATTAATTGTTTAAAAATTATTTCTTCTCAATTATCTTATTTCTATCTTGGTAGATGGTATTTATTTATGTCCATGTTGGTAATTGTAATATATCAAATCATCTTGGTAATTGTAACATATCAAATTATCAATATCAAAGGAATTTGTATTTCAATATATTTGTCTAATGTGGGGGAACAATCTTAGTATCTTGTCCTATATTGGCTGCCAGTCTAATGGTTTGCCAGCTACAGGAGTTATAAGTCTATCCAACTTCACCAAGCACAACAACATGTGAGCGAATATGGATGATGCTTCGCTCATTTTTTTTTTTTTTTTGTTAGACACGAAGTTAACAATAAATGAGGAATGGCATTGCATTTAATCATGTGTTAACAATAAATAAATGAGGAATGTCCTATATTGTCCTATATTGACTTAATCCTTCAAAATAATCCATCTAAACCACCAAAAAAAAATCTAAACAACATAAACTAGGAAAGAAAAATAAAAGGTAGGAATTAAAATTTTTAAATTGCAAAATCAGTAAAGGTGAGGAGAATTTGGATGTGATTTTATGTAAGCTTGGCATAGAAAAACAAGACGAAGAACCCAAAAGCAATGTCGCTGCCAAATAGATTAGCATCATTTGGCCATGCACTAATGATCAATGGCCGTAACAAATAAAAGTGTTCATGCACTGTAGTGCTTCATATTTATGTTACTTTCATTTATTACCAATTACATGTTCCAAGTTATCCACTTATTTCAATTAGTCTTGTTTGTGTACTGGCTATTTATTTTACATAAATCTGTTTAAGATTAACCCTTTACTAAGTTTTAGAAAACTCCTTCACATATCAAAAAGAAAATACAATTGTTAGTAGTAATTATAAAGAAAAATATAAAGAAGTAAAAATGTGGATAAGATTAATAATTATGTATAAGAGACAATCAAAAGGCTAGATTTATATTATTTCTTATATGTTATTTCTTTCACTACATTTTACATTTGCATCTTCTACTTATGGCAGATTAATTTTCATGGTTATTGTATTAGATAGATGATGTTTGGTAGCCAATTTACGCTATTGATCTTGATAAATATTATTTGTAGTTTTATTGTAAACTATAGATATGACCATCTACTTTTTGTTATTACATTTGGAATTATATCTACTTTTTATTTCTACCATTGGAATTATATTACATTGTATAATAATTAATGTACATAAGAGTAATAAAGGTTAATCAAATTCAGTCCACATAAACACAGCCAGGAAATGATATGTTTTTAACTTAGAAACAACTATAAACATTCACTTGTTCATTAATTATTTACCATGCAAAAAGCTCAAATGTATAGAACAATTATTTACCTGTTCCTCATAATTTACTATCAAAATTTGTTAATGTTGAATTTTTTTATAAATTTATAATTACTACCTTGGTCATAGTATAAAAATGTGGTTTTTTTATTTCCTTGATAATCTATTTTACTTTCTTTGAAACCAATTATTATAATTTTACTTTACTGTAACAAAGTTATAAATTAATACTATCAATCAATCAACATTCTCTTTTGAACACAATATACTTAATAGGGTTTAATGCTAATTAAAATCCTATCAATAGTGAAGGAAATATTAGATGTTCTCCTATTGCATTCATACTAGATTCTATAAGGCAAAAGATTAATCTAATTGCAGATCATGCAAATCATTCTCAAAGGTAGTTTATAAACTCCTATAGAACATCATTCTCAAATAAAGCAAATTGTATTCTACTTCTTCTGTCTCATCTAGTTCCTCAAATTAAAAATAGCAATACAAGCTATTTTATTGTTTACTATATATTATGCTTAGTCTAACTTACTAGTATTATTTATTTATTTATTTAACTTTCAATGTTAGGCATGCAATTCAAAGATAACTATATACACCTTTTTAGAAATATATTTGCTTTAAATGATAAAGGAAGAAAGTGTTGTGATGAAAGCTTGACAAAAGTTAGACATAACAAAAAGTTGCCTTCCTATGTATATAATAGTATTCTTGTTCTTTATGAATGGTTCATGTATCCTTAATAATCTATTTATTTTAGATTGCTATAGTACATAATGAGTTCCTAGATATTAAAATAAAACCATTAAGCTTTTAAATGATGATAAATGAGTAGTGTGAGGTCATGTAAAAAGGTATAGTAATATTGTCTTATGCAATATGGTACAATTCAAATTATCTTATGATATTTGATCTTGAATTATGTTAATGTTTGAGAAAGTCAAATAGAAGCAATTGATATCATCAATGACTCAAACGCTAAATCTAATAATAGTTTGTAAGGGATAACGTTAACTTAAGGGGACTAATATGTGTTTACAAGGGATAATATTAGATGGGATTTACAAAAAGATTTACCTACTTTCTTTTCTCTATTATGTTTACGCCTCATGTGATTTGAATGTGACATATATAAATCTAAGGACTTTTGCAAGTAAATATGTATAATCACGTGGTTAACATGTTAATACTAATGACATTTTGCTATGAATTATATAACAAAAACACTTATGCGTAAGAAAAGGTAAATTTGTTCAATAAGTTTCTATTAAATTCTTAAATTAATTGTGCTTGAATGCTTGTTCACTAAACCCTAGACTTATCACTCCATGTTTTCATTTTTGTAGATTCATAGGTTATGCCTCTTTCATCACTATCTCAAAGGTAAATTCCTCAAAAGCACTCCAGTATAACTATGGGTAGCAATGGCTATTTTGTTATTAATAGATATTTTAAGTCTTGTACTATATAGGGACACAGGTAGAAGATTATAAGCTCATCTTATTCAAAACTATTTAGGTTAGTTGATCTCTTAACTTAGATGAATTACAAGCAGATCTAATTTATAATACCCACTTTAAATTATTTATTATAAAATTAAGAAAATTTAATATTTATATAATAAGGTTTATAGGAATTATTTTATAAAGATTTTAATAGATAATTTTATTTGAAAACATATAAATTTCAAAGTATTTGTTATAAGTGTTTTAAATTATTAAATGTTGGGAGAATAATGCTAGTTATAAAAGAAAGAAAAATGAAATGAAAAGTCAAAAATAGTGATGAGTGATTAAAATTCTATGTTTTTTTGAGTTCATGGTGCACTTGCCACGCTATGTAATTACCCTTTCTCTCACACAATAGAGTGCAACTCCTTTTTTTCTTTATGTTCTTCAAGCTAAATACCTTAAGCCTTCTTTTCTCAGTGTCAGCATCATTTATAACATTATGGTCACTCTTCCTCACAATCTCATCACAAGAGATACTAGTTAAAGGCCAGTAATAACAACGTCGAATTTGTTACTTAAATAAGAGCTATTATCTTGTTTTAGCAGTAGCACCTTAGTAGCTTGTTTCGAGTTGCTAAGCTCCTTTCCAAGATAAAATGAGTAGGCTTATATCTTATTTCATTTACTAAACTAACATTTTTCCATTTTTTTATATGGTTGCTTATAAACCTTAACCTTTGATCTTTGAAAAATTCTCACATGTGAATAACAACCAAAGGCTAAACTCTGAAATATTTAGTGAATCAATGTTGCTTCCTTACTTGATAAAAGACTTGTAAGTATATGCTTTTCAAATTTAAATTAAAAATTGAAATTTTAAGGCTTTAAACTTAAACATTAATGTGAGCTAGATTGGTGATTAATTTATGATTAATTATATATAATTTTTCATAAACTAAGACTTCAGTTATGGATTAACATACTTTTTGGCAAAATTAGAAAGTTATTTGTATATAATCATAAAGGTGGATTTTAAAAAAGTTCCTTACTTAAGTAGGCATTCTAATTATAATCGCTTATATATCACGATTCTATTAGAAAATTACTTACTTTCTTGAAATATTGGATTTAGAAATATGTATTAAAATTCAAGGAAATTTATGTACTATTTAGTAATTCTGAAAGTTTAGAAATATGGTTTTATATGTTGAATGATAATTATGTAAGATGTAATATTCATACACGATAATAAGAGTACTTTCTTTTATAGGTAAATAGTGAAAAATCTAGAAAATTTGCATATTTTCTATAAGAATCGTTTCATAAAGCATTTCCTTTAGTTTAAAATTATAATAGAGCCAAGAATTGCTTCTAAAAGAAATTCCTTACTTCTAGAAGCAAATTTATAGAAGTAGAATTGCTTTAAGACTACGGTAGAACGAGGAATCACTTTTAGAAGTAATTTATCATTTCTAGATTGTAATTTTCCTTTGAAATCACTTTTAGAAGCGATTATAGGCTAATACAAAGTTACTGGAAATCCAATTCTTGAATCAATTCCCTGGAGTGATTATAAGCTAATAGAAAGTTACTGGAGATCCAAAATCCTTTCTTGAATCAATTGCTTTAACCTAATTTTCATGTTTTAACTTTAAAACTAAATTTAATTGATTATTTAAGACATGCTTAACTTTGAAATTGAATTATGAGCATAAAAATGAGCATTTAGTCTCTTTCAAACACATGTATGACTTTTATGCATCAGGGTTTATTAGAGTTAGGTACAAATAGGAAATTTATTATGTTAAAATAGATATATTTGTTGTGTAAATTGTTTGAGGCCATGTAAGGAGACATAAAATAATTATGTATTGAAACACGAGATCTTGATAGAAAATAAATTAGGTTGGATTATAAAAATAATGATAAAGGTGGTATGTTATGTGAAAGTCCGTGGAAGCTTGTCTTCACTAAATAGATGTAATGTTAGAAGGTTATAAGGTATGAAATAATGTCAGAAGCCTGCACGTGACTATCTTCACTAAATGGCCATAATGTTGGAATTCATGAGAGTATCTTCATTATACCTTAACCGTGATACAGTGCATTAAATCTATATGCTCATTTGTGAAGGGAGGGAATAATAAGGAAATTTACTTGTTTTTCATTATTTAGTTATTTATTATTTTTATGTTATCTAAATATAATGCATTCACATGGAAATGAGCAATTGCATAAGCAGATATATATATATGGCTATATGATTATTAATAATTACTAATGAAATTTTGATATTATGTATATTTATAGTTGGCATTGGTAGATAGGATAGTCTTTTGGAACTCCTCTTTCTTCTTTGACAAAAGCATAAAAGTGTAGTTATTATTCTTTAGTTAGGAAAGGTAAAGACTTCTCTTAAAAGATATAATTATACTTTTTTCATTACAGTGTAGGCATATTTTAATAAATTCCTATCTAATTATTGGTTGTTCATTGAGTTTAATAAAAACTCACACACTCTCTCTTTTTATCTTTTTCTTTGGGGATTTTTCCTTAAGTGCTAAACTATCATTAGATGAGTCGAAAGGGGATTTGCTTAAGAACTCTAGCATTTGGGTTAATTAAAATAGCTATGCATGAAAAATTTATTTAACTATTCCAAAATGGATTTTTAAAAACTAGGTTAGTAGGCTATTACCTAAAAAGACTTCCTATGTCGTTACATGCTTTAAGATATGTCATGGCATAATTTCTTTTTTATTGTAGAATTATTTTAGTGAATGAAATCACGTTATTTCTCCATGTCTTATTGTAATCCTCCTATATTATCTCATGTACGCTCCAGTATACTAACAGGGAAAATAAGTTTGGCTAGTGAAAACTGATTATTCGAGTTTCACATTATGAAAATAAGTAATTATTTATATTGTTATCCTCTTGTATTATCTCATGCATGCTCCAATATACTAATAATGAAAATAAGTTTAATTAGTGGAAATTGTTATTTAAGTTCATGCTAGTCATGATTAGGATTGAGTCATTACATATATGATATTACTTAAAGGTATAGCCTTCTTTAACATTGTGAATTCAATCCCAAGACTTTGTGTATGTGTATGTGTATGTATATGTAGTAATTTAACCATCTCTATTATTATCAAGAAAAATTGTGAAATCAAAATAAGAAATATTAAATGAATTTTAATTATCCAAATCTCTTTATTTGAAATCTAGTATCTAGTCTCATTTATATCATAATTTTGCTCAACTTTTTATTTTCCTTAAAAAATTCTAATTAACTTAATGATTATACATAAAAAATTAAAATGACTTGTACATTATATATTTCTTTTAAAATTTATGATAATTATGAAAAGCATAAATAATTATAAAAATATCATGCAAAGAATCTTTTATATTATAAGTGTTAAACATCTCATATATTATAATGTATTAAACATCGTGTAACACCAAACATTTTTAAATTATAAAAATATCATGTAATGATGTTGAATGTGGCATTGAAGCCACTACTTCAAACACTTTTCAATTTTTAAGCAAGAATTTTCTTACTTAGATTTTCTTAATAATTAATAATTTTCATAAATAATAAGCATACAAAAATTGCAATTTTATTAATAAGCATTTTATTGCAAAAATTTTAAAATTTAGTTAAAAATTATAAGTTCATAAAAATATGAGTAGTATAGTAAAAATTATAACAAATATATATAATAGTACAAAATTTTTCAATATAACTTAATTTCTTGAATGGAAAAAAACTCCTTAATAAACTATAACTTAACTTCTTATAAAAAAAAAAACATGATATAGGTTTAAAGTTGTCATTAGTTATATTTAACGGAAAGTAATTTTATATTTTTATTTCATAAAAGAAAGTTGAGCTTACCAAAAAAGGGAAGTAATAAACAACTTTATATATTTTGTAAATCTTTTTAAAATTTTTACTTCATCTATTTTATTTGATAATGATATGTTTATCTTTTCTAGTTTCCAGACTAGAAAATCTTAAAATGAAAATTAATTAATAGTAATGTAAAACTTTATTTATATGCAACTTGTGAATTTTGACCTTCAATTTCAAAATGCAAAAAGAAACCATAATACCAAAGGCAAAACTTCCATATAAAACCATTAAATTATTTGCATAGACTTATTAAACGAACTGTGATCTACAGGCTTAAGTGGATTAAATTATTCAAAATTTATTTTATTTTAATCGTGAACTTATTCGACTAGTCCAATCTATGGACTTACAATTAAAGTCCACGAATTTGCAAACTAAACCATGGATACAGTCCAAACTAAACCACCTAAATTTGGCATATTTTCAAGGAAGTTTATATGAACTAGTCCATTTCACACCTTTACACTCATATCCCCTATCAAAATTGAGTTTTGTAATTGTGAACACAAAATAAGGAATAAATAGACGAGATTAGAAAATCAATGAGGATGTTACCAATCTAGTGATGTAATGGCACTCATTATTGTCTTAAAATCTTTACTCCTAACTATATCTAGGATTCAAGCCTAGGATCTTGTGTATGTAAATTAAGTGAATTACTACTTATATCATTATCCAAAAAAGAAAGAAAATCAATAAAGATGTACAGCTTCCCTATTTTAATCTTATTTAATTGCGTATGATATTTGTCACTTATACTGTACTAATAATAAGAAAAATCAATAGTACACCATTAACAAGTGATATATTGGTGTACCACTAAATTTAACAATTAATATGTTTTCATATGTCATGTGAAATCTAATCTCAGAAAAAAGTAAACCTAATATGTGGTTAGATTTGACGGTGCATTAGTATACCATTGTGGTAGTAATGTACTAAAATATTTCTCTCGACAATAATCTTAACAAGACTTTAATAGAGCTATTAATTAGGCTAATTAGTTAATTCTATCATATATTAAGTAAAATTCAATGTATGCATGAATGAGCTTTATTGGTAAGTTATGAGTTATTAGATTGAATATTTTTTACCTTTTAAAAAATGTAAAATTCAATGTGAGCCATTAGATTCCATGCATAAAGTAAAAATATTTTTTTACCCCGAATGTTGTATGAAATCTAATGGCTTTAAATATTAAACTCGATGTCAAGATTTTTTTATTCAAGTAGCATTTGATGTTTCTAAAAGATTTTGTATCCTCATCTGTATCTAAGATTTGATATCTTGTCTTTGCATGTACATATGTAATTATCTAACCACTCTTATTATTTTAAAAAACTCACAATTTAAAAAACATAACAATTAAGTGAAAAGATTATAGTAAGTCACATCTTGAATTGAATTTAGATATTTTCCCATTTTATTTTCTATTCTTTTTTTATGTCTTTCATAAAAGAACTAGATTCATTATGGATTCACATATTTTTATTAAAAAATACAGGTTTAAAATGGATATGAATTAAATTATTGTTATGGATAAAAAGCTAAGAAAGATGGAACTCTTTAAAGAAAATGGTGTACATTATTCATCAAACAATAAAGCTAAAAGGGAAACATCTTTAAAAGAAAGAGAAGAAGAAAAAGATACTTTACAAATAAATGTTAAGAGCGTTAAAAGGAATCATAAATTAGGAATTTAAAATAATAATAATAATGAGAATGGTGGAAAAGTTAATGTCCTTCCTATTTGGAATAATTAATGCTCTTCCTACTTGGAATTTACTATTATACAAGGATTCTTTGCTTGGTAGTATACATAAGGCTTATCAACAAGCCTTTTTCCAATATCAAGCTATACACACGGATGTTGTGTTAGATGTAGAATATAAAGTTAAAACTTGAAGTGATTTTAAGGTCAAGGTCAGTTTATCTAAATAAGCTAAAGGAAAGATTAGCTAAAAGTGGAGAACTTCCTTTATAGTAAAAATATTTAGGAAAAGTGTTGGTTTTAACTATTTTGATTGGAACTTCAATTATAAATAAAACTAAAGGAGATTTCGAGATTATTTATTTAAAAGATTGTTAGTTTTAGCTATTTTGATTGGAAACTTCAATCACTAAAGAAGAATTTGACATTATTTATTTAAGAGATGGTTATTTTATTTTACATTTTTCCATAAATATAATATTTTTAAAAGGTCTTAAGGGAATGCCTTTAGTTTATAATTAGTCATTACCTAACAATTAGAAGACGGAGCCTAGATTTTATGACACCTAATGCTACCCTGCAATCAATTATAATTTAGGTTTATTTATTGGCATTCTGGTGGAGTACTATAATTTATTAGTATCGAAAGAAATTGGTGTTAAGATTAAACTAGTCTTAAGGAATGATACTAATATAATAATAGGCAAAGAAGAAATGTGTTTGAAGTTTTTATATATAGTTGTACCTAGCAACTTATTGCTTAAAAGGCTTATAATAGGAATATTTAGATAGGAAATCCAATATGAGGGCCTTAACTTTTTCTATTAATGATATAGAAGAATTTAAAAAAGAATGAATAAATGTTATTATACAAACAAATCACGCAATATTAAAAAGGCAAATATACATTATACTATAAAAGAAGTGAATAACTTTATTCATTTTGATGGGCAATTAGTTATTGAACATAACCTATTAAAGGATTATGGTTAGACCATTATTTTGCCAAAAAAAAAAGTAAAAGTAAGATTGAAAAGACTAATTCTTAGTTTGAAAATTCTTCTTTTAAAAAATAAGTATTGAATAGTTTCCTAGTAAAAAAATTTCAAAGGAAACAAAGATAAAAAGTTAAGGTTTAGAAAACTCACAGTCCTAAGATTTTTGAATCTTTTGAAGCTAGAGTTTAGCCTGCGACTATATAGATATATAAGACAAATTAGGATGCTTTGGCTAATGAGCAAATAGGAAATACTCTTAACAAAATATCTTTCAAGAAGTTAAATAGAAAGGAGGATCGACAAGAGTGTAATAATCATTTTTCATCTAATCTTGTGAAATATAATATTAATATAAGTGGTAATAGCTCCTAATCCTCCAAGAAAGAGTCATTATGCTAATATAGTAGCAAAATAACCAGTTTAACTTAATAAGGAAAGAAGGGAATAGAGGCTAAGATAGACTAAATAAATTTCAGTAGCCCGAACCTTAATAGTACATAATAATTTTTTTTGATATTTTATTTTTTAGTGAAAAATTAGGAGGGGATAATTTACAAAAAGAGACTACTTCTAGTAGAGAGAAGATTGTTAGGAAACAACCTATTTAATCTTATGAATTATGCACATTAAATAGATCTAGATTTAAGGAATGCATAGTCTAACCCAATATGGTCATAACAAAGTAAAATTTGGAAGATTTGCTAATGTTAACAAGTAAAGGATATAGAAAACTTTGTGTCAAGCCTTTAAGGTCATTTAAACACTCAAGCTTTGACCAGGATAAGCTTGATGTCATTTTCTTTGCCATTACCAACACAAATCTTAGTAAAATATCTAATATCAAGTACTCAAAATAATCTTTAGATGCAAGTAGAATGGATTATTCTTCTATAGTTTCCCACAAGCCTAATAGTAATAAGTTATTGAAAAAATGCTTATATAATGATGATTGCCAAGTTAACCTTGACATTTCCACTAGATCTGAAAATGGGATTCAATCAAATAATAGATAGGATTTATCATACAATATCTTATGAGCCCTTAAAGATCAAGAAACTAAATAACACGAGGATGCCCAACAAGAAATGGATTAATAAGGGACTTTTGACTATACCTATTAGGGTTATGATCAATTATTATTTTCCAAGAGATTTTAAGATGAAAATTCTTCTTTGGAATTATAAAAATGTAGTTAATACCAAATTTATGCAAAGTGTTCATGATTTAATATCATAGCACTCTTTTAACACATTAGTGCTAATTGAAACTAAGTTTGATAATGACAGAGGTTCTACCATTTGTGTTAACCTTCCTTTTAATTTTAAAGTCATTTCTGAAAATATTGGCTACGCAAGAAGTATCTATGTTCTATAGAAGGTTGTTATAATAGAATGTTAAGCTTTAAATTCTTTTAAACATGACATTTATCTTGTTAATCAAGTTAGTAATAACACTTTTTATTAGGCTTTTTCTACTATGTGTAGTAGTCTTTAACTTAGAAAAAGAAAGTTACTTTGGAATAATCTTAGCAATATTGCTAATAAACATGAGTTAACTTGGTGTATAGTAAGAGATTTTAATAATATGATTTACAATTATAAAAAAAAATCTAGTAGGAGAACAATGGATAATTATCGAGCTTAATTGCTTAAAAATTATCTAGATAAATGTAATATAGTTAACTTGAGTTTTTTTGGTCTTCCTTTTACTCGGTCGAATTCTCGAGACCTTCTTTTTTTCTAATTTAATGTAGACTTGATAGGTGTTATGTCAACTTGGAATGGATTTTGATGTATCCTAATGTGTTTATAACTCATTTGCATAAAGTTTACTCAGACCATTGTCCTATCCTTATCAATATTAACCTTATTATTGTTATCTTAAAAAACCATTCACGCTTAAATCTAAAATGGTTGTTCCATCTTGATTTTCCTAACTTGATTAAAGATTGTTGGCAATATCCTTCTAAGAATTTTTTTTTGTATAACTTTTAATTTTGCTTATAAATCTAGAAAGTGGAATTTATAAGTTTTTCGTAATAATTTTTATAATAAGAAAAAAGTTTTAACTAGACTTCAAGGTATAGAAAATGAGTTAGTTGCTTACGCAAATGCTTTACTTCTTAATTTATAAAACCTTTTTAAAATGGGTATCAAGATATTTTGTCATGTGAAAAAGTGTTTTGGTTTATAAAATCTAAGTTAAATTGGCATATTAAAAGAGATCATAATACAATATTTTTTTCATGTTGCTACTTTTGTAAAAAGATAAGCTAATAGAATAACTTGTTTATTGAATAAAAAAGGACAATGGATTCACGACTAGAATATTTTAATTTAAATGGTAAAAAGGTTCTATAAGGATTTATATTTTTGAGAGTTTTCTTTTACTTATATTTTTCAAAATGGAAACTAGAGTTGGATTTATTACTTAAATGATAAGGAGAGTTATGGTCTTTTTAGCATTTTTAATAAGGTTGAAATTAAAAAAAAATGCTTTATTTGATTAAAAAGCTAATAAATCTCTAGGATTGGATAGTTTGAACCTAATATTTTATCAAGAACTTTAGATTGTTATTAAGGATAAAGTTGTTAAAGTAATCAAAGAGTGTTTTGCTATTGGTTATATTCCTCATTATCTTAATGAAACCTTGTTGGTTCTTATTCCAAAGGTAAAAAAAAATCTAGATTATTAAACAATTGAAACCTATAAAATTGTGCAACTATATTTATAAATTTTTGTTTAAAACCTTTGTGGCAAGGCTAAAACCTCTTTTAGGGAAGTTTGTTTCTCCTTTATAAAAAGCTTTTAATCTAAGTAAGCAAGTTATGGATAATATTGTAATTGCTAAGACCTTGTCCATGAATTAAAGTAAGAAAAGAGGTAAAAAAGGCTTTATAGTAATCAAAATTGATTTGAAAAGACCTATAATGAGCTAGAATAGGGTTTTTTCAAAAAATATGTTATCTTTATATGAATTTTCAAACCATATCAAGAATCCCATTTTTAATTATATTAATTCTTTTACTATTATTATTTTGTTTAATGGTGGAAAATTAGATCCTTCTAAATTTTGTAAAGGCTTAAGGCAAAGGGATTTTTACCTCTTACCTCTTCATGTTTTGTATGGAGTATTGGACATTTTTTATTCAAGCTATTGTTGACCAAAATGTTTGGAATCCTATCCTTACTTCTAGACATAGTCCCAAATTTTCTTATTTATATTTTACTGATAATATAATATTAGCAACTAAAGCTTTAATTCAAAATTCTATGACAATTAAATAGATTTTAAACCATTTTCACTTATTTCCTAATCCTAACTCCTCATATTAATAATCAAAATGGAGATTGAAAGCATTTTAAATTTAGGTAAATATTTGGGCTTTCCTCTTTGTTCTAATTCTAGTTTTAGAGACATCTTTTTCAATTATATAATAGAGAAGTTGAATAACAAATTGAGTGAATGCAAAGCTAAATTCTTAAACTTGGCTGGTAGGGAAGCTTTTTGTAAAATTTGTGCTAAAAAGCTTGCCTCTTTATTATATATAGTGTTCTTATGTTTGTATTGGTATGTGTCATAAAATTGATGCCATATCCAGGAACTTACTTTAGGCTTTTTACTTAAAAAAAGAACACAATGCATTTTGTTAGTTAGGATAAAGTCACTAAATTAGTTAAAGAAGGCGGGTTAGCATTGAAGAAAGCCCACTTTTGGAATTTTACTTTTTTAATTGAATTAAATTGGAAGTTTTTGAAGGAAAGGAATGCTTTACAGGCTTAATGCCTGTATTTTAAGTATGTTTATAATAGAACTTTGCTTAAAATTGTTGTTTCTCCTACTTGGATAGGTATAAGGAAAATTGGTAGTTATGTTGCTAGAGGTTTAAGCTGGCTGCCTATTAATAGAAGAAATATAAATTTCTAGGATAATGAATGTATTGTTATTGGACCATCAAGAAGTTATTTTATTGGGGCTTTAGATTGAGAATAGATGAGTTCGAAGGTAGTTGGTTTGATTACTCAAGCTGGAAGTTGATAGTTTGATAGATTGACTTGCTTTTTTGATAAATTTAATCTACTTTTGTTAATCCTCAGAGTTTTAGAAGAGATGATATCATTAAGGACTTTTCACCTAATGGTCAATTTAATATGGCTGCTACTTCTTGCTTGATTAGCTTCAATTCTATCATAAATAATCATAATGCAATGATTAGTCAGCTTAATTAGATTGGATTCAGAGTATTCTTGTCCTTCCTAAAAATCAAACCATGATTTGGCTTTTAACTAAACACAACATTGAAACCAAAAGCATGCTTTAGCATAGAGGTATTTTGATTTTAGATACTTGTTATCTTTGTTTGCAAAATCAGTAATTACAAGAACATGTATTTTAAGAATGTGTTCAAATAAAAAGCTTTTTGATAATAGTTGCAAGGCTTATTGGTTTTTTTTTACGATAATGGTGCATGATTTTTAGAACTGGCTGAAAACTAATTATAAATCTTAAACAAAACTTATAACATTATTTGCCATGAAATATTGTGTTTGCAATTGTTCTTTCGTGCAATTGGATTTATAAGAGTAATTTAATGCATAATGTGAATAAGTATAGGAAGAAGGATGAAATTTTAACTTCTCTTTCTTATAAGTGCTTAACTTAAGCAATTGAAATTACTGTTTAAAATTACCATGGTGCTTTTAGAGAAAAAAAAAGAGTCTTTATGCTTCTAGTTAAATGGAAAAGTTTTGAAGAAGGATGGATAACTTTAAATGCTAATGGATTTGCTAGTGGTAATCCAAGCCTGGTTAGGGTTGGAGGTATCATAAGAAATAGTAACCAACAATATAAGTGATAGGCTTTTATAAAGAATTAGGATATTTTAACAATATTTTGGTAGAAATATGAGGCTTATATGTTGAATTGAAATTGGTTGTGGAATTACAAATTATTCATTTAAATATTCAATGGGATGTTGAATTGATTGTAAATATGCTTTATAAGGATATAAATAATAATATATTAATAGATAACTTGTCTCAATGCAAGATGCTCTTAGATAGAATTTTGAACAGAATAATTTAGCATATCTACAAAGAGATTCATCACATTACTAGCTGTCTTGTTGGAAGTGAAAGGGACTATCAAACTTCTTTATCTATTCTTTGTTGTCCACCTATAAACATTTTACCTCTTCTAGTTGCGGATGTCTCTTTAATTATGTTTCCTTCTATGTGGTTTGTAATATCATGACTTCTAAAGTTAATTAGTTTTATATTTCCTAGGGAAAAAAATAGAATTATCACTGTGGATTATGCTGAGAGTTTTTTATTTAAGTGACATCTAATATTTTTTACTTTATATCTTTCAGTGTATTTAGAATTTGAACTCTAATCCTCATATGTGTACCTACAATAGTTTAACCACTATTATTATTATAAAAAAAGGAAAAAAACTATTATTTCCTCTCAAAACAATATTGATATGCTGGTAGCACCATATTGAGATAGAATCGCTTTGTGCTTGTACTTTTGATTTACCCATTATTTGGAACGAGTGAAATAAAGAGAGGGGAAATGACTGTGGTGAAAAGTGGGGTGGAATTGAATTTTTCGCCTGTTTAGCTGTAGGTGAAATAAGGGAGTAAATAGGAATAGTAAATTTTGATGAGGCCCAGCAAAATGTGAAACACCCCACAAATGCAAGGAAATGCAAGTGAAACAGGCCTAACTTTTTCCATTTCTAAAAGAAGTCCTTTCTTTGCCCACTTGTGTGCGTCGAACTAGAAGTAGCATCTTCCATCTCTACCACTGCAACTCACGCTATTAGGAAGCGTAGAGGAAGATAATGCAAGTATTGCTCCATTTTTCATTCTCATGTATTTTTCTGTGTTGTCGTTGTTGTGTGTGAACCAAGGGTGTGGAGGATTTCGTCAGAGAAGGCATGTCAAGGCCGAACGGAGACCAGTTGAGGACTTTTTGCGGTGCTGTTAGGTCTGGCGAGTTGTGGCTGCCGACGATTTGTTATTATTCGGATAGGAGGGGAAGGATCTGGTGGGCTGCAAATTCTAGGTCTGCTTCCTTTCAACTCGGGTCGGTACGTTGGGTCTAGACATGCACCAAACCCGGGTTGCTCATTTACTTTCTCCAGCTGCGCTAGGGCGTTCGAAGCATAGACCCACCGCCATCATCACAAAATGCAACAAATTGCTCATAAGCAAATGCATTAACACGATTTAGGAACACAATCGAACCTCTATTCCAATTTATGTTATTGATTGGGTCCAGCGTGAGATTGAAATGAGTTTTGGGGAATTTTTTTTAAATAAAGCTATTATTGGTTTTTAAGAGTTTTATTTTATTTACAAATTAAAACAATCATGTGTTTGTATTTATTTAGAATGTTCTTTAAGATTTTATCTTTTTTGAATTAATATGTTGGATTTTAAATAAAAGAGAAGGTTTATATAATATCTATTAATTTAAGAAGAAAGTGAAGTAATTTATTATTTGAATAAAAATATTTGATACAATTAATTATTTATTATTAATTAATTATATATAAAATAATAAATAAGGACATAAGTATAATTTGTAACTTATTTAGTGTGTGTATATATATTTGAATAAATTAATCTTATTAATTTTTATTTTTAATGTGAATCTAATTTAAATTCATTAAATAATTATATAACAAAGTCTTTAACATAATATAATAATTATTTTTATTAAAATATTAATTTTATTATATAAATTTAAATAATTATTTATTATTTATAAAGAATTACTTTATTTTAGTATATATTAGATTAGTGCATGTATAATTAAAAGCATATAATGACATGGTGATTAATAAGCAAATAAAAGTAAAGAACTACTTTTTTAAAAAATATGACAAATAAAAAGATTAAAAAATAATTTTTCACATTTATCAGACTTTACAACCCCAATGTAATAAGCAAATCTTTTTAATTAAAATATCAATATGTGAAAATATTTGAAATTAATAATATGTAATATTAATATTACGGGTAGATGTAAAAAAATTAGTAATATTATTTAAAATTATTTAAAGATATTTACCTCTTATTAATATTTTATTAATATATTATAAATTATTAATTAAATTTATTGAATTAATATTATAACAAAAATCAATAATATATTATAAAAATATTATAATAATTTAACTCAATATCATTTTCAATTTCTTAATTTTCGCTCATTCAAAATAAAAAAAAAAATTATTACTATTTTCTCCCTCTTCCGTTTTTACCTATTCCACCTTTAATTACTCCAACCTCCGTTTCTTTCCATTTTCATTTTCTCCCCTCCTCCGTTTTCACCTCCACTCAAAGCATTAAGCTTCTGTTTGGGCTAGAGCGAGGGGCAGTGCCAACGGTTCTTTTTGAAGCAGACCCCCAATCCCAAACAAAGGACATGTCCAAAAAGCTGAGACGTTTAGCTAACGCAGGACAATTCTCACATGCTTTCTTCACAAAATCCGCGTGTTTCTCTATCTGGCTCACAAAATTTAAGAAAGGACCGCACAATAATCATCAAGCGTTTCGTTTTAGCTCGAGAGAGTTGAGACCATGGCTTCCTTTGCTGAAGAAGGGAACCCGTCACCGGACGTACACATTCCGCAGGAGTGGTCTGAGGCCGCAGACTCCATTGCATACGATTCAGTCACTTCGCCGCCTCCAGTTTCTTTTATATGTGGCGCTAAGAATTGCGGCAAGACAACCTTCTCTCGTTATCTTCTCAACGTGCTATTGCAGAGGTTTGTTTATGTGTAGCTTTGTTCTATCTATGAAGTTCCAAGCAAGTGTTTTTCCACGTTGTTAATCAAATGAGTTTGCCTTGTTTACATTATCATAGTAGTTAAATTCAAGTGGCATGTGATTTTTAGATATTGCTATTTGTGGATATGGTTCTGCTTAACTGCATGTAAACTCATAATTAGTGGGATCAGGATGCCACGACAAACTCATTTGATTTTATATTTCTTCATTACGATCAGCATAATCTGCTTGATGCTGATTGACCTTGATAACAATGTTAATAATTTCATGCTACTAGTTATGTTATGACCCTTCATTTAATCTTTGCACCAATTCACTGGGTCGGGTTATTAAGGATGACTAATTCCCAATTTGGTATTTCTTCTGAAAATGATTTGGAGGGGAATGGCAGAGATCACCTTATTCTAATTTAGTATGAAAATTTATGTGGTCCTCATCTAGTTTGGCTGTTGTATGCAGGTACAGGAAAGTAGCTTATCTGGATACAGATGTTGGGCAGTCCGAGTTTACTCCTCCTGGTTTTCTATCCCTAACCTTAATCGACATAGTAACTCCAGGTAATGAGTGCATTAGAATTATGTTAATGAACTTTCGTGGAAAAACTTTAGTTGTTCATCTCAGTGTTTAATTTTTGATCCATCATAACCTAGGCGCTTACTATTATGACCTTGACCCACAGTATTTAATTGCATTTTTACTATGTCTATATATTCAGATTTGACGGTTCCATGCCTCAAAACGCCAGAGAGGTATGCAATGCTGTCTTATTTCAGTAGTCAGTAATGTGGACCAAAGTCCCATTATTGTTATTATTTTTGTTTCTAATGTTACTTTGAAATGTGGTAAAGATGCTGCTTATGATGTCATATGACATGTAGTAGGTTCTGAAATCTGAACCGTTGTGCATTTGCTAGTCTGGAAAGGATAATGGCAGTTTCTCAAACTTCTCCAGGCACTGAGTCTGATTTATTATCCTATAGGGGCAAACATATAAGTATCACATCAGCAATCCATGCATTCATTTGAATGAATATGAAATGGACTCACTTGACTTGCTATCTGTTATTCATTCTCTGAACAGGAGCCTTTTCTTTGGTGATGTTTCATCTAAGAGAGATCCATCAGCTTACTTGAACCACGTAGTCGCCATATATGATTATTATAGAAGGGAGTATAACTATTTTGATGAAGGTGAAAATCATTCTAGGACTGAGTTGCCTCTTATTGTGAATACCCATGGTTGGGTAAAAGGTAAGATTGTTCTATAAAATAAATATTTTTAATTCTATTATTACTGCACACCAGTGACTTTTTCCCCTCTAAATCAACAATACATAATCCATTAGAAGTACTCCTTATGGGTTGCCATCAATACTCTTGCACTCAGGTGTTGGTTATGACGTTTTAGTGGACATGTTGAAATATATGGCACCGACACATGTAGTCAAGATAAACATATCTGCTGAAAACAAGAACCTACCTGCTGGAGCATTCTGGTTAGATGGGGATTATGAAGGGACAGTCAATTTAATGGAGATAAAATCCGCTCGTCAGGACTCAATCAATAGATCGTAAGCCAAACTGATTAGAAACCTTGTTTGGAGAAACCAAACTGTATTTAGCATTTATTCTGAATAATTTCATCACCTGCTTTTGCATTGAGTATCATAGAATATCCTTGTTTCCCCAGGGTGCTTGTTCAGAAGGATGCCCGTCTCTTGCGGGATTTACGACTAATGGCTTATTTCAGACAGTGCTTACCTAGTGATTCAAGTATTTCTACGATCAAGGAACTTGCACACGCCTTAGCCTCTCACTGCCCTTTTGAAGTTCCCATTTCAAGGATCAAGGTTCAACATCTTCATTGTCAGGTCATTTCAAATTCCGTATCTTGTTTGGTTAGATGAAGTTCTTGATTATGTGTAATTGTTCCATTTCACTCCAAAACCACTTTAAACATTTTCAAATATATAATGTTTTTACACTAGATTTTCTGTAAATTGTATTAACCACGGGTTCACCTATATATATTAGGTCCCTAGCTCTGAACTCTTCTACAGTTTGAACGCTAGCATTGTTGGCTTAGCAGTTGATTCTGAAGACACTGAAACTTTACCTTGGTGTGTTGGTCTTGGTAGGTAACCTTTTAAATATGTCCTTATATGTCTACCTCTGCACAAACGAGGCCATTCTACTTTGTCATAACATTATTAATTGATGCTAACTTGCAATTTCACATTTACTTAACAAATGATAATACACATTTTACCTTGATTTATTGTGATTCAGGGATTGTGAGAGGCATTGACACATTTAAAGGTGTGTTCTATGTAATTACACCAGTGTCACAAAGTTCCTTGGAAAAAGTGAACCTTTTGCTACAGGGTTATATCCAAATTCCTACTTGTTTATTGCAGGTAAGTTATTACATGCTTGATATTAGAATAAGAAGATATTGAGCTACCTCTCTCTCCATCACCAAAATTTAATTCTTAAACAAAATTATGCCTCTATTTTCAGGTTCAGGGATGCATATCACCTTACATGTCTGCAAATGCTATGACTAAAAGCTAAGCTAATAGAAGTAATATTAGAGAATTTTTATTCTCTCCAAAATTGTTGAATTGTCTTTTTCAGCTGATAGGCCATTACAGTGATCACAGATTAGTCACCAACTCATTGTAGTTACTGCAAATATTTCCTTTCTGATGGAGGAAGCAGAAAAGCTGTAATAGGTTTATGATAAGGACACCGTAAATTTATTGGATAATGAGTATCTAATATTATTCATCTGTCAGATATGCTAAATATGTGCCAATATTGCCTTGAGAATATGTTGATGAATCCCAAAAATTATGGTAGGTGCAGATGTATGAGGTTGTAAACAAAATCAATATTGCATACAATACTCACTTTTCTCACTTGCATCGTGTTTTAGTGCTTATTACCATTGAATGTTATAAGTAGTAAGTTTTAAGTGAAAGATTGATTTCATATTATGCACGGTTCATATCCCATGTACCGTTTGGTTCAATTGCTCAATTTCATGTCTAATTATTATTCTTTTAAGTGATAAACCGTTTTTTAACCCCATTTCAACTTCACCTTTATAAATGGAAAACCTACATTTTGCAATCACCATAATACACACATAAATGTCACTTATAGTTTTAAAATTTTAAACACTTGAAAAATTAAAAGTGATGCTTAAATAGAATGTATTCAACGTAACTGTCATTTTTTTATTTAAATTTATTGTGTCACTTGATTAATTTTAGTGTATTTTTCAAACAAGATATATTTTAAGTAGAGTAACTAATGCAACATATTATGGGTCTTGGAATTGAAAATGAACTTAAAATAGTTAATTTTTAGAGAAGAGTTGCTTGATAATTTTATTATCTAAAAATAAGGGAAACTAGAGAGACATGCGATGGGGTATCTATGTTATCCCTTCCCACTCCATATGAACAAAATTGGTAGTAACCAGAGAGCGCACGACAGACCGTTATTTCAGGTTATTGTTTGTCCGGATAACATTCTGAGTTTCTGCATCAACATTTTCTATTTATGGCCGAATGAATTCCACCACCCGAACTTCCAAATGATGTCTTGAAACATAACCTCCTATCTCTTTCTCCTCTGACCACGCAGAGAGCAGGAGAGAGAAAGAGATCGAAACAGAGAGAGAAAGATCGTGATCCCTCCGCGGTCACGATCTTCCATCTCTACCTTCTCAGTTTGCCCCATTTGCCATCAAAATATCTCAGGAAAAAGCTGGAAATATATAAAGGAAACCACAATGGCTACTCATTTTGATGAACACGAAGTGGGAAGATTCCCAAACTTCGTGATCTATGCGGTTGCCGAATGGGTCCTGATAATTCTACTATACCTTGACGGGTTTCTCTCATTTGCAGCCAACGAGCTTGCCAAGTCATTCAATTTGAAAACCCCATGTTTGATCTGTACGAGGATAGATCACTTCCTGGTTCAGCGAGATTTCGACTTCTATTACAACAATTCAATGTGTGAATCTCACAAGAAGGAAGTTTCGTCTCTGGCTTTCTGTCACAACCACAGGAAACTATCTGATATAAGGAAGATGTGCGAAAATTGCCTGCTTTCATTTGCAACTGAGAAAGAATCACATATTGACACCTACAAGTCTCTTGTGGGGATTCTGCATAAGGATTTGGAATGCTGGGTTGAAAGTGATCAGCGAGTTCAACTCAATTGCAGGGATGATGGGATGCATGTTGAGAAAACCAGTTCTGAGAGGTGTTCTTGTTGCAAGGGGCCGTTAAAGGTCAAGTCCAACAATTCGAAAGCCAAGAATTCAGAGATGTATACACAAGCCCCCACTCCTTCACCACGTGGTCATCCTCACGGAAAACATGAGGACCCTCGTGCTTTGGAATTGCCTCATGTTCTGTGTGCGAAGATCAAAGGTGATTTGGAGTTTGGAAAGGCTGAGGATGGTTTTAATGTGGATAATCAGGAAAGCAAATGTGAGTATGAAAAAACATGGATTTTGTTGCAATTGGGTTTGCGAAGTTACATACCAAAATATTATATCTTTTGCTTGTTTCTGGTTTTTGCATTGTTGGTTTTTACAACTCCATTTACGATTAGATATAACTGATTTAATTCAGATTATGTAATGTATTTCAGTTGAATAGCATTACTCGTAATTCCATTCACAACTTTTTTGACAAACACACATAATTGTGGAACCAGTTTGACTTTGATTGTTTTGTGCAAACAATTATAAAGATAATTGCGAAGAATGGTAGCGGGAGTAGTACTATTTGTGCCATGCCAGCATGATCTCATAGTTTGTTAATTTTTCACGCAGTGATTGAAGATTCCAAACTGGCTTCTGTGCCTCACTCGACGGAAACAGATGAAGAGATCAAGACCCCTACTTCTGCAAAGGGCAACAGGTTGCTCGGATTGTCATTTACAGATACTGCCGTCAGTCCCAAATTATCTTGCAGAATCAATAGAAAATCGCCTCTGGAAAAAGCCGAGTTGATCTTTGACTCTAAGGATGGAAATATTGTCACAGATGAATCATTAGATGATTCCATCTTCTACCAATTGAATAGACAAGTTGGTTTGGATCGGAAGTCATTGGTGGCTTTGTACATGGAGCTTGATGAAGAAAGGAATGCTGCAGCAGTTGCAGCCAACAACGCAATGGCAATGATCACCCGCTTGCAGGCAGAGAAGGCGGCTGTGCAGATGGAAGCATTACAGTATCAGAGGATGATGGAGGAGCAGGCGGAGTACGACGAGGAAGCCCTGAAAGCGACGAATGACATGCTTATCAAGAGAGAGGAAGAAATCAGAGCTTTAGAGGCTGAATTGCGGATTTATAGAGCAAGACATGGACGCTTGACAGATTTTTCTTTCAAGGAAGACACGGAATTTCAAGAGTTCGATTCACCACTACAGCTCGATGAATTTGAGGATAATCCAGACCAAAGCCTGAACATTGCAGGTAGATATCAAACGGCAAGAAATATTTTTCATTCCAGGGAATCTAGCTACGGAAGTGTTGAGGCAGGGAACATGATGGACATGGCAGGAAGAGAAGGCGAAGCCTGCCTATCACGAGAACTGTGTTCTCTTAACGAGAGATTGAAGGCTCTTGAAGCAGACAGTGAGTTTTCAGAGCTTGTTGGTAAAGAATATGAGCCAGACAGCGAAGAAACAAGACTTCTGACACAGATTTCACAGAATTTGGAGAAGCTCCGGCATCATGTGACGACAACCTCTGAGGGTGAGAGTGCATGATCAGTTGTGGAATTTAAGGCTTATGATTGTTAAGACATATCAAAGGGAGCAGCTCAGGTATCGAAAGCTTGGATGCGATGCGATGCTAAGCGTTCTATTCCACACCAAGAAGTTGATGACTTGAACTTCAAAGCATGCATCTTCGTTGTTAGGCTTGTAGTAACGTTCTGTAGGAACATTCGGACAAACTTGTCTAGGATGGTAATTTTTGTTTTGGCAGTTCTTCTGCTCTCTCTGTTTTATGCTGGAAGCAGATCCTCCACTTATTATTATTTTTTTCCTTTCTTGTCGAAATTATCTTGGCAGTTCCTCTGCTCTAGGAAGTACTTCTCTTCCGTAATAAGAGCTCCCATCTCTGATGTTTTGCTTCATGGTTCGCTTTGTTTTCCATGATAATGTGAAAGATTTGTCAATTCAGCTTTAAGAACTCCAATTGTCCATATAAATAAATCTAAGAATACATATAAAAAAATCTATAATTATGTGAAAAAGCCCTTTGTCCATAGACTCAGTTTCTTCTGGTCACGTGCTACCATTGAAATACTTACAGTAGCATTTGGCTTGAAAAATCGTACATTCCTCAAAAAAAATTTTTTTTTTAAATATAATCTTTTGAGATATTATCATATTTAGTTCAACTGAATAGATTATTAAAAATGTGATAATATTATATTTTAATTGATTTATATATTTTTAATGGAATAAACACCTATTATCATCCTTTTAAAATATAATTTATTTCAAACTCATTCTTTAGGATTATATTTTTTATTAATTTTATCTTTCACTTATTTAAATATGTCCAATGTCATCCCATTATTGATATGCGCATAAATTGATTACAAGGGATGAAACTGGACAAATTTAAATAAATAAGAGACTAGATTGAGAAAAATATTTCTAAGGGATAGAATTCAACAAATTTAAATAATTGCAAGATGAAATTGATAAATAATATTTCATGGGAAAAAATCAATATAAATTTATTTGGCTGAGACTAAAATGAATGTCTATTCTATTTAAAAATATTGTTTAATTATGAAAAATATTCTCATAGAAAATCAAGTGATTATAGTCAACATTAGTAGATAATAATTATTGATAATGAATGATGATTGACAGTAGTCAATAATGAAGAGAATGATAGACAATAATTAATAATAATAAATAGTGATGATGAATAATAATGCTACAAATCGATAATAAATAATAATTAAAAATAATAAATAATGATGATGAACAACAACATATAATAATTAAAAATAATTGATGGAATTAGTTGGTGATTTACAGTGATAAATAAAGATGAATGGTGATGATGAATAATGATTAATAATTGATTGATAATGGTAAATTTACTTAGTAATAATAGGAAAAGATGAATAAAATACCTTTTTATATTATAAAACATTCTCATATAGATATCTATCCCTCTATATCCCATGATGATGATGATGAATAATGATTAATGATTGACAGATGATAGTAAATTGACTTCATAATAATGCTAGAGTTTTAATAAGAAAGTCAGTAAAATACTCTTTTTTATTGTAAAATATTTTCATGTATATATCTATCTCATCACAAAATATTTTGAAAAAATATTAAATTATATTTTAAAAAAATTGTACATTACCAAATAAATTTATCTTTTAATTAAATATAGAAATCTAACATCTCTTTAAAACATAATATTTAATGATTTTAGATTGACTTAGTAAGAGTAGTAGAGTTTTAATAAAATGGTGGGAGAGTATTTTATAAAACATTCTCATGTAGATATCTATCTTGTCACAAAAATATTTAAAAAAAATAGTAAATTATATTTCAAAAATGTGAACATTACCAAATAAATTTATTTTTTAATCAAATATGAAAACCTAACATTCCTTTAAAACATAACATTCCAAAATGAGAGAAATATTCCTTTAAAACATAACATTCCTAAATGAAAGAAATATTCGGCAAGTCCAACACCACTTACATTTAGTGTTCACAATATTATTCTACTAGAATCCTAAGGTAAAAAGAAGTCATACAAGTTTTGCAACACAAATGTGTTATACTTCCTTTCACTAAATCATTGAGCAATTAATACACGTATTATAAGAAATTTATGGCAAACACTTAACAAACTTTACCTAAGTTTTGCCCAAAATTAAATGTGTTGTACAACCTTTCACTAAATCATTGAGGGAATCATTAAATAAAATTTAAAAGGACAGAGACGTGTAGATTGATAGAACATGAAGTGCCCATAGCAATGCCATAATGTTGCTTAAAAATCCATTTTCTGTATGATAATAATATAACCAACCAACCAAGTGAGCCAAAATTTAACTAGAAAGAGTGCAACAAAGTATGTATAGTACTCAAAAGTTTGAAAGGAACGTGGAATGTCATAACAAGCCCATATCTGTCATATCTATTAGAGAATGATATTTCCTACCCTGTTAATTATGGATGAATTTCGTATCAGAACAAAGTGAACCCAAAAAAAAATAAAAATTATCATAGCCGAAGTTTCTCTCTCAGCTTAACCACAATATACCTCAACTGTGACAAATCTATGTAAGGACGACGGCAAAAGAGAAATGCTAACAGATTGCACATTAGGAGATTCACAAAAAATAGTCTGGAGTTCTTCGTGTAGTTTCAGGTTCAACCTGACGAGGTGCAGGATCAAATTGTATAAAGTTCTGCTCCATATTCTCTCCAACTTCAAGAATCGCAGCCATATTACCACAACGGTAGCAATAATTTGGAGCGCTAAACACGGTAACAACATTCTTGTCCTGACAGAGGAATAAAAAAAGTTAACTTTAGAAACTGAAGCAACAATTGTAACAAATGTGCTGCTTTTGCAAACCTGAGCCCAACTGTAGCCTTCCATGACAAGCTGATGAGCTCTAGAAATAAGAGAAAGCCCGTTAGTATGGTTATACTGCGCGCTGATATCTTGTCCAAATGTGTATCCTGCACCACGAGGTGATATTCCCCAACCACATCGGTCATCTGGGTCAGACCATAGGAGATCGCACATAGGGCCCTCATGAGGAACCTATTCTCCAATATTGGAATAAATATTAGACAGTAACACATGGCAAAGTTACTTATCATAAGAGGTTAACATGATAAGGTGATAATGACTAATCTTTTCTACTCCATCAGCAAGCCATGACCCAGCACAGAGAGAAACTGCATTTCACGTTACTGGAAGGCACCATCATTTTTATTTTTTTTTGAGAAAAAAAATAAACACTTGCATATTTTATGCAGACTGAATCACAAAAAGGACTATAAATTGAGTTTTTTATTTTTTATTTTGGATAAAAGAAGAACACAGTTGATAGAGGACAGAGTGCATCAAAGGAATCCTCCTTGTTTTGTTTCAGTTGTTCCAGGTAAGTTTACACTACATTGTACAAAACCAGACAACTATCAAGTGGTTTGGGTTGTTCCAGGTATCCATCAGTTGTAGTATCATAATCCTCCTACATCTCTGTGCAAAATATATTATGACAGACCACAAGTATTATACAAAGATATCGTGTCACTAATTTGAAATTTAGAACACACAGAGCCAGATCAGCGACCATGTACCTCCTGTATACGGTCCAAAGCACGGATATTATCTAGTGTATCTAATGAGGGAGACAGGCCACCATGCAAGCAGAAAATCTACAAAGTTAAAATTAAAAACAGTAATTAGTAATATAGTTATACAAAGTAAACCAGCAAAACATCAAAATAACACAGCATTCTACACAAACCTGAGACTCGATTAAGGCTGTAAGTGGCAGGTAATCAAAAAGTTCGGTAAAATACTTCCAAACATTAGCATTTCCATATTTTCTCAAGCATTCATCATAAAACCCATATCTGATAAATGAAATAAAGTTATCAGTCCAAATACCAGAGAATAAATATCCAAAAAAAATAGCCAGTGGTTATAACAAAATCATCCATATATATTATCGAATATTTAAAGAAGAAAATGGAATATACAAGGAAGCCAGTTTCCTTCCAGCTGATGTCAAAGATGAATGTTGCCTCAGTAAGCAGGAATTGACTAACACAATTTATTCTGTTCTAAGTACATTTTTATTCAACTGGAAGGGTAACAGTCTTACACTTGAGTAATTTGCCGACTCTCATGATTTCCTCTTAGAATTGTAATTCTATCTCTATAACGTACTTTTAGAGCCACTAGAAGGGTCACAGACTCCACAGAATAGTATCCTCGATCTGCATGAATTAAAAAAACAAAAGAAAAAAAAACATGAACATGTGATTGCATGTTTACCTATAAACATTACAACGCAAACACAGGATAGGTAAATTGAACCTAAATAGAGATTAATAAGCACAATAGAGTACAGTCATCTAAGGCCAGCATCAATATAAAGCCACGGGGCTCCACATCGAGTCATCTCTATTTCAAAGGTTCATACTTGAGAATATTACACACAGGAATTCCTCTTTTAATAAGGCTAGGCAAGAACTCAGAAAATAAGTATAAATCCTGTTTCCAATTGTCTCTCAAAATTCCGTTTTCAATTAGAACTTCAATATTAGCCGCTAATGAAACTCATTCCTTTACGATAAACATTACATCCTATTCATAGATTCATAAAAATATTCTCCCGACCTCTTTACACCCATCAAACACAGGCCTAATCACTACCATATACAAATATGAGCTAAAATACTCTTGTACCCAAGAAGTTAGTCAAATTCCACTAAAATCATTATTGTAAACATATTAACAAGCACAAATTAAACTCCAGGACTGACATCGAAGTACACATTAAGCCACATTCAAGAGATATTAATATGCAGATTATAATTTCTCTTCACCAAACAAGAAATAAAAAAAGTAGACTCATTTGATCACATTTGCCTCCCAACTAACCTACATAATCGCCCATGAAAAGATAATTGGTATCAGGAGCATTTCCTCCGATCCGAAACAGCTCCACCAGATCGTGGAACTGGCCATGGATGTCTCCGCAGACAGTGACCGGACACTTCACCGGCTGCACATTCCATTCCTCCACCAAAGTCGATTTAGCATGTTCACACAGCGTCTTCACCTCCTGTTCCGGCAGAGGCTTGCACTGCATCAGATGCTCGATCTGACGGTCAAGGTCGGAGTGAGACGGCATCGTAGGTTGCAAGGATATGATCCGTATGAAGCGATCGTCGGAATCGCAGCTCCCACAAATTTCAGCTCATAGTCACCGGGGAATTGCCGAATGCGGCGGAGGCATGTGCCGCCGCTCCGCGCCGGTGGGTATAATCCGACTCGGTAGGATTGGGAAAGGGGAAGGGAGGAAAAATGAAATCAATATATTGGGTAATGGTATTCAAAGCTCCTCTTTTGCTGCAGGGAGATTGAAAAAAACTGTGTTTGATTTACGAAATATTTTTAAAATTTTAAAAAATATTTTAAGGAGATATTATATTGATGATTGCTAAGGTGCGTAGGAATTTAGTATTTGAAGTAGTGTGATAAAATACATATCATGAGATTATAAAAATTTTGATAATAATTTAATAATTTTATTTAATAATTTGTATTTTACCGTATCATCCCAAATATTACATTCCTGAAAATTTCTTAAAATTCACTTGCTCAAGATTTTAAAAAAATTTAAAAATGTTATATTTTTGAGAATATTTTTAACTTAATTTTTCTATAAAATATTCTAAAAAAAGAAATTAATATATTGGCTAATGGTATTAAAAGCTCGTCTTTTGCTATAGGGAGATTAGGGAAAAAAAATGTAGTGTTTGATTTACGAATTTTTAAAAATATTTTTAAAATAATATTAAATTTTTATATTTAATTTAAAATTTTAAAGAAAGTTTGGAAATGTTATATTTTTGAAAATATTTTTAACTTAATATTTTTTTAAAATATTCTCTTGGAGAGGTAGAAATTTTATATTTTTATAAAATAGGAATACATATATTAAAATAAAAAAATAAAATTATTTTGATATTTAATTTTTTATTTATTATTTGATCAAATAATTTTTAATTTAAATTAAAAAATAATTATTAATTTAGTTTTAAACTATTTTTATTATTAAGAAATATAATAACATTAACTTTTTAATTATAATTGCTTTTCTATTATTTCTAATATTTGAAATATTATTTTAATATAATTATATATGCATATAATTTTTCATTAAAAATAATACAATAGACTAAAATTTCTTTAAAAAAAGAAATATTTATATATAAAAATATAAAATAACAATATTTTTATATTAGAAAAGAAATTATAATTAAAATTTAATAATAGTATGAAATATAATTGTAAAAATAATTTAACTATGAAAACTTATAATTTTTTAAAAAGAGAAGTACTAAATATATTTAATATTATAATAATAATTTAAGTAAATTACTTTCACTTCATTTTAAAAATTAATCTAATAATAATACTAATAATTTAGTAATAAAGTATAAAATATTAAAATATAATAAAGCATAATATATAAAAATATAATGCATTAAATATTTAAATATAATAAAGTATAAGATATTTTTATATATATTTTAATAAATTTTTAGATGTTAAATATTTAAATGTATTTATTAAGTATTAAAAATTTTAATTATTTATATAATTTTAAATAAAAATATGATTTATTATATTATATTTTATAATAAAAAATTTTGATAAGTATATTTTTAAAATAATTTCAAGATTTTCAAGAATATCAAATATGAATCAAATATAATAATATAACATATCTAAAAATTTAATAAAATATTTTCAAAAAATTCTATAGTAAACTAAATATATAAATATTATATTTCTATTAATTAAATTTTTAAGAATTATATTTTCAGAAATATACACTTTTGTATTGTATATTTCTGAAACTATAAGTTTCTAAGAGTCAAAAGCCACTCAAAAAAATAATTGTCTTTAATCTTTGAGACCCTACTTTATTTTACCATGTATTCTCAAAATTTATCCGCCTGCTTCCATCTTTGGTCTCATGACCTATTGCGATAAACTGAATAATAAACGCCAGAAGATTACATTTTTTACCACAAAAATAAAATTTTATGAACTTATTGCAATAGTTCTGACTATTTTTTACGCTATCGCGTACCCTGAGTATTATAACTATGCCACAACTTCAAAAAATGTGAATAATTATGGTTGTAAATAATATTTGACTAAGATCTCTTTTTGGTTCCTGAAAGATTTAATTTTTTTCCTTGATTGAAATATTGTTTCAATTTAGTCCCTGTAAAATTTAAAATCTTCAAATTTCAATCTTTCTTTACAAATTTTAGGTTAGGGAAAATCTGAACGAAATGACTAAAATTTAAAGATTTTTAATTTTATAAGGATTAAATTGAGACAACGTTTCAATCAAGGACCAAAATGAGAAAAATTGAATCTTTCAGAGATTAAAATATGATTTTTGTCATAATATTTTTTTAGATGTTGCAATGGTTTTTTTTTTCTTTTAATGAAACACACTTCTATGTTAGAACAGGGAAGAATAAAGAAAATGGAGAAAAAGGAAATTTATATTATAATATTTTTTAAGTTAAATTACTTTACTATTCTTTATAGTTTTATTTAATTTCTAATCAAATTTTTATAATTTAAAATTTTTTAATTAAATTTTTATAATCCTATATATTTTTAGTTATATACTTACTATTATGCTCCTGTTAAATTTTATTAACGATTCACTTATATATAGAAGACAACCTATTAGCAAACTATGGAATAAGAGATGGATAGCTTATTCTATCTATTTAAAAATGAAATAATATCATAAAATGTCCCAATCAATTCTAAGTTATTTGTTTTTTAAATAGAATTAAAATTATATAAAAATTTTATATTAATAATTATTAAATCACATTAAAAGAGTGTTATCCATATATGCCAATCACTAACAAAATCAACAGAAAAATGACAAAAAGCATTTCATTAAAAATAAAAAATGAATATAAAGATTTAATTTAAAACATATAAATTATAAAGACCTAATTAAAAATTAATTGAAACTATGCGGAATAGTAAAGTAATTTAACCTATTTTTCATTTACAAATTTCTTTGCTTGTTTTGACAAAATATCTTCCATAAGGGTAGTCTTATTTATTTGTGTTTTATAATTATAAAATACTAAAATAGTAAAAAATATCCTATTTATTTAATATTATATGTAAGGAAGTGTGCAACATCTATTATTTTAAAGAAATGTTCTTTTCGTTCACTGCTAATAGTACCTTTTTGTTAACCACAAATTATGCAGCCAGCATGGAATCCCTTTTCTTTCATACAAACAAATTAAATTTCTCTATCAAAAATGTTTTCGAACAAAAATAAGGAATCTTTGTAATTAATCCTTCATCTTCTAAAACTTTCCGATATTTAATTTTTCCAATATTTTATTTTTTGAATTCTTTCAGTTTGAAGGTATATGAAAGTTCTATCAAACTTTCAGACCATTCCCCGCTTTTTCGTATTTTATTTTCTTCAATTCCTTATGTTTCCTCCTCTTCCTGCAAACGTGGCATTTTAAAATCCATTGCCCTTTTTTTTTTTTTTCCTTCTCTTCCTAACTTGCAAACATAGCATTTTAAAATCCATTGCCTTTTAAGCCAAGCTAAATCTTTGATCGGTTGAGTCACAATTTAGTTTCTTGGCCGTGAAATTGGATTTCATTAAGGAATGATTAAGGTCCAGAGGTTAATCAATAAAATAAAAAATTCATCAAATTACTTAAATGAATAATCATTGATATGATGTCCTGAGGTTTCTTTACAATGACTGAACTTGCCATGTCGACTCGAAAGCACAGTACACAATACAAACTTGTTGCTGATACACGAAATTTGGTATAAATGAAATCAGGAAAAAGGAATCCCATCACTTTGGATTTTAGAAGATGAAAGCCACACTAAGGCTGCTTCCAATTGCTGATAACCAGCGAAGCACAACATGCGAGGTCAGATGAACCCAGGGAGATTAGATTTCACTTTATACAAATAATGTCATAACAATGGACACACAGACCTAGTACATTCTGCACCCATCAACTAGCTTGTTAATAAAGCATATTAAGAAACTAATCCCACTTACTGACCTGTCATTAGGAATAAATATTTCTAGAATTATGTTGCTCTCTCAAAACCACCCCCCAGCTGCATATGCAGCCACCCAGGTTGCGATCCCTGAGCATAACTCCTGGCTGCTTGTGATCCGATTAACATTCCAGGGATATCAATCTGAGCATCCAGCTGAAACAATAGCTCAGCTGATTAGGTTCTAACTATAAAGATTTATTAACTAAGGATAATTGTATTCGAAAAAAATCAATAAAAGAATAATTATGTTCAATTTTCCAGGGTCAGCACGCCATTCTAGGCTGACTGATCCATCTTATTTTAACATATTGGATGACACCTATTAAAAATAATCTAGTGGGATAATTCAACCTTGTGGATGTCAATTGACGGAAACGGCTTTGATCTTAAAGGGCATATTATAGAATTTAGTTAAAGAAAGTAGACTTACATCTTCTGATGGAAACCCTTCAATGGTAGGGTTCATGATGAATCCTGAATTAACTGCCGCAAGCTTCATTGAAAGGAACTATAAAAATCAATTGGAGTTGCACAGAATTAGATTCAGTGGTGGAAAAGAAAAATATATCATTAGGTGATGATAGAGAATCAGGGACTGCAAGATGCAGTATTTGGCTACCTCAACTTGGTGCTGCAGCGACTGGATATAATTGATTATCTCGTCCAGAACAAGTGCTTTACCAATTACCTTTACAGAAACAAAGTACACAAATACAGTCAATAAGACGGTCTTGATCAGGGAAAAAAAAAAAAAGAATAATAAAAATCTAACAGCAGTGTAAATATTGCCTCTCATTATAGACATGACAATGGGAAAAATGGAATCGAAGCAAGAATCCAGCACTAATCCAACAAAATATATCGTATACCTTGTTGCATCCTGGGACTAAATCCTGCAGAATTTTCATCCTCTCACTGATCTTTTCTCTTCTTGCCTGCCAAATATATGTCGTAAGCCACATGCTCCGAAAAGAACAGTAGATTAGAAGAAAGGTTCAAAAGTTCCAAAATTTTTCATCGGTTTGTGGATCTTGAAACACCCTTAAACATTATGGAAAGCTTACTCAAGTGTGGAGATAGAAAATATAGCAAGTGTGAAGCGAATTACTCTCTCTGCGAGACTGTGGCTATCGGTAGCTTGACCCCTTCTTGCTCTCACATGTATATAGTCTTGCTTAGGTGGCTCGGAAGGTTTGGTACTTTGTTCAGCTGACTTGTTGTCGGCTGCTGAACTAGCTTCTGCCTCAGATTTCAAAACTCTGTTTTCATCCTTGGATCCCCCTAATTTTAGCAGTTTATTGCCAGAATGGTTCTGCATTACAAAGTTAAATAATATATGTCATCGTAATAGCATATTTAACAGTTTGAACTTAGGATTCACTAATTCCATTCAGAGTTCACTCCTTTAATTTTGCAGTTGATTACAACCACTAAAGCATACAACTTTAAACTTTTATGTCTATTATGCAAACACTACGTTTTCGATTCAATTAAAAGACAAAAGACAAAGATGAACATTAGAACAGTAGCAGCTGAAAGGAAAACAGGTGAAGAACAAAATGATTTCTTAAGAAAAAGGCTAACTCCATGTTTGACCAGTGAGAAATAAAAGAGAGCATAGTTAATTTACCAAAAAGCTTAGTCTCAGTAGATAGTGGAAACCCCACATAATAAAAGCTACTAAGATGAGATTTAGCTCTTGTTTATATTATAAAAGGTCATTTTTATAAAAAAAAATTATTTCATTGTATATAAATAAAGAAATATCACTTGTAATTAAAAAAATAATCTCTAGAATAATTTATTCTTCTTTTACTAAATTTATTATATTTAATATTAAATATATTATATATTTTTCATTATTTTGATAATTATATTTTAAAAAAATAATTTCCACTAAAATAACCGAAACCTTAATTATGTTTGGAAAGTAGTAAAATAATTCATGAAAATTCGAGAATTGCCATAACTACACTAGCTTTTCTCTTAGGTATTATTTATGACCAAGGAGACAGATGCGAGCTTAGCCCTCAATTCCATCTTCTCATTTGGTCAAATCGAATTTATATAGAAATCTTAACCCAATATCTCAATTGAATTATTAAACCGAGAATTTAATCAGCAAATCAAATCAGATGAGGGAGATGATTTTTTTTTTAAAAAAAAAAAGGACCAACCATGTCATTGGCACTACTGGTCGAAACCGTCTTTGAAGACTCGCCCTCGGAGCTAACATCCTTCCTCTTCCTTCGATTCACACTAGCACTCGCAGCTCCGCCGCCACTCTGCTCCGTCACCGTGGACTCTTCCGCTGACCCATCTCGATGTGTCGCTGTCGAACTCTCAGCAAAGCCACCCAAATTACCGATTCTGAGCCCCAATCCAACTGTGCCGGATTCCCCACTGACAGGCCAAATTTCAGCTAAACTGTAGGCAGATGGGTTAGCAGAAGAGAATGTGGACTCGTTAATGAGTGGAGGATCCATTTCAGAACCAAAATTCATACAATTTAGAAAACCCAAATTGAGGCAAGAGCAAAGTGTTGACAATTAGTGTCAAAGAGCCTGAGGGATGTAAAGGAGCGGGGGTGAATTTAAGTTGGGGGTAATTAGGAGGGAGAAGGATGTGACTTCGAGATGAAGAGGACAGAAAATGGGAGAGGCAGGGCAAGATAAGCGGGCTCCGATCTTTTTCTGGCTCCAGTGGCTTCGGAGAAGAGAGAGTGCGCATTACACCTACTGAACTTCTAATCCGTTGGCAATCGTAGTCAAATCAGCCCCCATTACAATAGGTCCCCAGCGTAAATAAAAATAAAACAAAATAGGCTAGTAGTATAGGACTAGGATTAAGTAACGTAGGCTTGGTTAGAGAAGAAAATGGAAGAGAAAAAAAATAGTGGAGAAAGAAAATAGAAGCGAAGTTACTTTTTGTTTGAAAAGAAAATGGATAAAATGATTTAATTTTATTTAAATAGATGTGAAATTAATAGGAAAAAACTTATTAGATCAAAATGACCTTCAAACTTTAAATATTAATTTAATTATAATTAAAATAATTATTTAATTATAATTCCAAGCCTTCAACTTTTGGTTAATATTTACAAATTTAATTATTAAAAATTATTAAATCATGCATAATGTTAATTTAATGAATTCATTGTCACGTGAAATAGAAAGATATAAACTTTCTCCTCCTTTTCTCGAATATTATCAATTCAAGATAACCTGAATTAATATATTTGTGTAAATATAATAATTATCATCCTCTGTATTAAAATGCTACATTATTAGCGTTGATGACCTAGATTAATATATTTTTTTCGGATTTATTGTAATACACTTTCTTTTTTTCTAAACTAATCGATATTTTAAAATTATAAATTTTTATTATATTTTTCAAAAATTAAGTAACTTTTTAAATAATTAATGCAAAATATATGTATATTTTAAAAAAATATATTTATAAATATTTTTTTAAAAAAAATTGGAATTGGGTCTGTGTGACCCAATCAACCCTGATCGGACTAGAACTCGGTTTGGTTTCATCCTCAAACCGCTGTAACGGGTCACGCAGACCCGAAAATGAGTGGGAGTAGCAGCTTGGGGACAGCAGGTCACGCAGAACCGCTTATGGCTATCGTAGAAGGTGCGCGTTAAAGTATTCTTTTGTGCAGCATGCATGGACCTTCCTTTAGACCTCCAACGACAACAAACAGCAACGACAAACAAAATAGGAAGATAATGGCGAAGAGAACTCACCGGAATGCAAGCTCATCGGCTACTTGATGTCGAAGAGTGGAGATGCACAGTGAACTTCCACCTGCAGTAGCTATCCCGACCAAGTCCTGTAGATTTTCTCCTCTTTTCTTCTTAGTTAAGAGGAGTAAAAATTTTGGTGGGTCTCACGTTACTATTTAAAAATTTTTTCTCTTCTCCCCTTATTTTTGCAGCATTCAAACAAAAGAAAACTACCAAATCTCTCTTGATTTCTATCCCAATTTTCTCTTCTCCCCTTCTTTTCACCCCAACCAAATAAAGTGTTAATTTTAGAGGAAGTTCAACTTCTTCTCGAGAAACGTGAAATCTAGAGAACCCAAAACAAGAAATAGGAATTATGATTAATTTTTTAGAGAAAAGGATTTGAAATTAAATTATTAAACTTCTGAGTTTTATTTAATAATTAGTTAATTATGTTAGTAAATAATTAATAATATTAATTAATTTAATCATGATAGGATTAGTTATTTATATAAAAATATTTGATAAAATTAATTATTTTTTATTAATTATTTATATATAAAATGATATATAAAAATATATTTTTTACAATTTCTTCCAGTATTCATTTACTTAAATAATATCTTAAATTATAATATATTATTTATTATATCAATTTTTTAAAAAAGATATCATTATAACTTATTATACTTATTTGCTCTTTCTTTAAAAAAATAGATAATTATACTTTTTTAGTTAAGAAATATTTGCAATATTTTAGTAAGTGTAATAACTATTAAAATTTATTTTTTAATTATTTTTAATATTAAATTTAAAAACTAAACGTTTATTACTAAAATATTGATGAATTACATATTTTCAATATAAAAAAATTTCACAAGTAATATCATTTTATTGCTTCTAATTTTTAATATGTATTGTTTTTTAATTCAAAGAATATGGTTTGACAAGGGACTAATAATTTTCTCAATATATTTTTTATTATTCTCTATGAAATGGAATATACATTTCCTTCTTTTTTTTATATAATTTAATAGAAAAGCTATAATTATATTTATATAATTTTTTATTATTATATGATTATTTTAATATAGTTAATTATACTTTTCTAGTTTTTATTTAAAAATAGATTATTATAATTTATTATATGTATTATATTTTTCTTTAAAAAATAAATACAATTTAATATTTGATTATTTATCAAGGAAATATAAAAAAAATTAATTATGAGCAGGAACATCTTTTTTATATTTTTTTCATACTAAATGCAAATAAATTATTTTAAAAAAATGCTACTCTTAACTTTTTTAAAATCACACCGACTAAAACAACTATTTATCACATATTCAAATTAATTAATTGACTTATTTAAACAGTTAAAGATATCCAAATTAATTAAAAATTGATAAAATGCTATTTGTCAAATCAGTTGATCTGATTTGAAATTAAGCTTTTCTTGCTCTTGTTTGAGAAAAATCTAAAACGCAATCGCAAGAATCATCTTATTCCCTTTCCCTTTATCCTTATTCTATCCAAACCAGCAATGTGCAACAATTCATTTGACAGCACCAAGTTCACTACTTATTTCCCAATGTTCCTCATTCTCTACAAAATCTAGGAATATGATTATTATATTAATTAATCATAAACAATAATAGTCGTACGTATCAGTTATGAGAGAAGCACCCATGTTGAGCCATTCTGCCGGATTCATATTGGACATACTTATTGATATATCTATGCATTAGAGCACTACATAGCACAACCTAAATATTTCTTTTATGTGTGAAATTATATAATAATGCATGCTATATATGTGAAGTATTGAATTTTAATACTTTTAAATCTTAGGTAGGTTTTATGAGAGTTGGAGTAACACAAAGTGAGTAAAACAAGTATACAAGGTTTGTGTAATGTATTATAACATTTGATGTCATAATAATGAGAGAACAACCCACTATTTAAAAAAAATGAATACTTTTGGCATATATTGAATAAATAGAACATATTTATAATCTTTAAATGAAAAATATCTTTCGATAAAGTAAACATATTCAAATATATCGAAGAGGAAAATTATATTTTTACGTCAAGAGAAGTATAAATTATGGATAAAGTTTTTGGAATCCACCTCATTGTAAATCTTGTCCTCTTAATTTTATCATCTTGAAGTAAGAATTTTTCCTTATTCGAGAATTATCCAATAACTTTTTGTTGAAGAAAGACAACTTGTTTTTTAAGATGTTCGTATTTCATAAATTAAATTTCACCTTTTTAATCGGTGCTTCACTGTCTATATATTCGCAATCTCTTTGTGGTTAACAAATGGGCACGCTGCCTCAGTGGAATTAGATTCCATGGCAATTAGCGTGTGATTTGTTGGCTGTACCGATTCTGATAATGCTCCATTCTGGTTGAATGCACTAATGCTGTCTCCTCCTCTCATCAGTGTCTCATAGGTTCAACCTGTGACCCCTGACATATACAATCCTGCTTGAATGAGGACTATTAGTACCAACACATTACACTTTATTACAGTTACAGGATACTCTCTGCACGTAATCTTCGATTCCTCGTGCCTCTTCTGAAAAAACTTGCAAGAGCAAGTTAGAAACTTAATCAAGCAATCGACAGAAATACCAGAACATACATTCTGGTACGTATGATAGCAAATGACTGTCCCTAAACAGCTAACCATCCTATTCCTTAATTCCTTACTGTGTGTTCGAACGCTATCTCAAACTTTGACAATAAGACAAACATCTTGTGGGCACTCCAGGTTCAAAAGATGCTTTTCAGACTCGGCACAGCATCATCGCCTAACTCATCCAAACATTATAACTTTAACCTACCTAACAACTTGTACTCGTCACTGCCTAATTTGCTTAGCACAAAATTGGGAAACAACCAAGCAATATTAGTCCAATCCATAAAAGTATCTTTCTGCTATTCTACGTATGGATTTCCACTTACATATGGCTTGAGATTTTGACGTGGGAATAGACTAACCAGCGTGCAAGATGGGGCTCGGATTTCAACTTGGAACTTCTTCATGGCTTGAAAGTAATTGGCAAAAATTTGGACGTAGGCCGTTCAAAAGCTCGTTGTTCAAATCGCAGCATTTCCAGCTCATCTTCTTTAATAACATCAAGGTTTGGTGGCACTAAAGGGCTGTCAATTATGGCAAAGGCATTATAAGGCGGCCGCTTAGTGGTACAGTGATAGCTATTGTTTTCTTAAGACTTACTACCTTCCTTCGTTTACTTTTCAGCTTTGAATCAGGATATTATTTTTGTAATTAAGCGAATGAATATTGCTATTAAAAAAAAAAAATCAGCATGACAAGTTCAATAGAATCAAGACACATATGCCAGCATTTGGACATGTGTCCCCACATAGGAATTAGGCACTGCTTATAAACATGCATAACTGACTGCATCATTTTCACCAAAAAAATAAATAAAGAAATAACTTTCCACATTAGAGAACCATCAGCTTTAGAGAATTAGAACTTGTGTAAATAATAAAAGGACGAACTGCTCTTTTTTTTTATTTTTTTGGGCAAACAAGTGTTGTTAATGAAAATGGCCTAACATACAAGTTGACCGAGATACGTAGACAATTTCTTCTACATTCAGGCCCACTTGGATTGGGACACAACCAGTTTTGACACTTGAATTTTTGGAATGTTTTGGGCTAGGCTTGGCCCAGGAACTCCTATATAACTATATCACTGAGGTCCAACCTATTTTAGAAATTGTGTCCGGTGGGAGACTTATATTTAGGGTTTTTTTTTTTTTGGGGGGGGGGGTTATAAGTTGGACTAATTTAGAACCAAACCACATTTATCGATTTATTTATATGTCCAGAATTGCAATTGTGTTACCTGAATAGGAACACTTCAATAATTGAGTTCGATATTATAATTTACAAAAATAAACTTTTTTAAAAAATGCTATGTTATGTAGCGTCTCATGTGTGGTGGATACTGAGATATATTTACGTGCTCCTCCAAACTAGAAAAAAATAACTAAGTAAAGCATATTATTCAAATTTTTATATGTGTATACATAATATTTAGGACACGCTAAGTATTATAGCTCTAAATTTTATAATTAATATTAGTAACGTCTAATTTATACTTTTGCTATAATTATTTAACTTTCATTTTATTTAAAATGTAAAACTAGATGAGTATTACTAAAGTAATCTGAATTTTATTTTAAAAATATCAAACACATACTACATTTTCAGCTATTTTCTTTTCATTCACTGTTTATTAAAACATTGCCATTGAAAAAATAGATGAACTATTATAACAAGAGAAAAATGCAAAATACTTATCAAATTTTGGTTGATTGAATTTTGCATCTTTCAATTGGAAAACTTGAAGATCAAGCACTTAATTCTTATTTTATTAAATTACATGATTTTTTATAAATTTTTAAACAATAATCTTAATATATTGTAGAATGTTAGGGTGTGTTTGTTCGTATTTTCTGTTTTTTGTTTTTAAAACTGTTTTTGAAAATAAGTTTCAAAGATAGTTTTTAAAAACAATGGGAAAAAGAAAATGTTTAATAAGTTATTCTGAAAATAGTTTTAAATTACAATAATACTATTAATGAAGTGTATTTTAAAAATAGAAAAATAAAAATAACTTAAAATTATTCTTGTTTCTTATTTTTAAAACACATATTTTGAAAATAATTTTTAAAAAGAAAAAAGAAAACACTTAAACAAACAGAGGCTCCATTTGGAAAGTGTTTTTTAAAAATAATTTTTAATTTTTTAAAATAAAAGAATAAAAAATTTATCTGTTCAACTGTTTTACTTTTTATTTTTAAAAATTATTTTCAAAATATGTATTTTAAAAATAAAAAAAAGAACAACTTTAAGTTATTTTTATTTTTCTGTTTTCAAAATATACTTAATTAATGATATTATTATAATTCAAGATTGTTTTCAGAATAATTTATTAAATATTTTCTTTTTTTCATTATTTTTAAAAAATATTTTTAAAACTTATTTTATAAAACTGTTTTAAAAATAAAAAATAAAAAACACAAACAAACATCTTTTATTTTTTTATTTTTAAAAATAGAAACTAAACACACTCTTAGTTTCTTTTACCATTTTTCATGTATAATTTATATAAAAAAATGATTAGCTGAATGTAGCACTTGCTTTTCTGAAGCACGAGGCCCCAAGTGGGGACGGAAATGTAATAATAATAAGGAGTTCGTGGGGACCCATAAATTGGTAGAAGAGTAGCGAGGGGGTGTCAGAGTAGGGTAGGGGCCCTTGGATACCCTATAAACACAAACATTTAGGAGATCTCTGCGACCCTCTTAGGGTCCTATTGTTCTTGATAACTAAAAACAAGTGCGCGCTAATTCTGCTCAAGTGCGATTTGTGGCCTTCTCCTGGTCGTGGAAATCAAATTTTATTTTGGGTATTGCTGCGGCTCCCCATTTCAAGGGATAAAGCATTTCATTATTAAAGTGTTTTTTAATTTTAAAATAAATAAATTAGAATTAAAAATATAAATTTTAATTTATTAATTATAATTCAACAATTGAAAGATTCAATTTTTTAATTTATAACACTGGTAGTATTATCCTTTTTATTTTTAATTAGGGCTTGTTTATTATAATGATAAATACAATTGATTATTAAATAATTATAATATATAATGATCGTAATTTTTCTCTTACTAATGATATAGACTTAAATAACAATTATTTTCTTAAAAAAATAATTGATATCAATTTTTTTATTAAAAAATTATGATTAAAAAGATAAATCATAACTTATTATTTAATCATAAGTTTTTCCACTAAAGATGATTTAAAACCAATTCTTTTAAGAAAATTGATTATTATTTATAATTGTATTAAATATACAATTATTATATACACTCAATAATGAATTATTTTTATTATTATAATACTACCGTCATACCAAACAATTCCATGTTAAATAAAAGGAGTAATGCGTTAAATGAAAAGTGCTGATACGTGACGATCAATACTCTTTAGAAATACACAAGACCCATCGCATTGTCAAGGTAAATGGTATAGACCCCATGTCTATCTGAAAATAAATGCTCTTATTTGCAAAATTGCGGGCAAGATATGACCTACGAGCTATGAGCTGAGAGTGGGTGATGGAGACGTAAGAATAGAAATTGGCAGAAGCAAGCTTTCCTTGACCTCTCACGTGTTTTCATTACATCATGCACTGTCATGTCGAAGCTTTCATTAACTTGTGCTCCCAAATTATTTCATTCACTTGGCAATCAGTGAATCAATGTTTTTATTATCAAATCATGCCACCAACCCGATATCCACAGTTGTTTCATTTAAAACAGTTGAGAGATTGGTTAGCTACAGAACAACAGATGCAGCATGCAAAGCTGAATTCTTCTATTAGTCCCATTAGTTACAACTTGCAAAGCAGCTACCATCACTGGGGAATTCAAAGCAAAAAATACTATGATAATGCTACTTTAATCTTCTCCAATAAAAAAAAAAATCATCAAAGTGACTTGGATTATTTAAGAAGCCACTATTTTCAATCTGATTTTTGTACAGTGGTCTTAAACAAGAGGACGTATATCTTTTGACCCAATGAGAAATACAGGAATCCACCGACTGAATGTGTCACAAACGACCCAAAGCTCGTCCCCACAATGCAGTGCCATGCCGGTCCATAATCCCCATCAAATTCCTGCTAAATGACAACTACCCAATCAAATCCGTTTGACCAATCAATCACAAAAACAGCCAAGGTTTCAAATGAACAAACTAACATCATTACCCTGAGATTTTGAATATTACCGATCACATTACCAAGTTTCATTTATTTGTTACACACTGGAATCTAATTTAATTGAATTTTACTTGTTTACTAAACTCATTTGTTTACATTATCTCAAAGTGCATAATATGCAATGCTGAGTGAAGAAAAGTTAAGTGTTGCTAGCGATCATCCATGTTTCTTACCTTCTTGAGTGTCAAGGCAAGGGCCTTGGATGTGAACTTTTCCATGCTGTCGAAAGTCTTTCTTGCACAATCCACAGCATGAATCTGCATGAATGGTGGCATGTCAGCAGAAACCACTTTCACCCCATTGAGGGCAAAGACATCTCCTAAATCAATCTGTGAGCCACACAAAGATCTCCTTCTACCACCAGTCAAAGCCAGTGAAACAGATGATCTCTTCTGAACATTATGTTCTTCAACAGGCATCTTAAAATTTTCAATCTTCATTTCCTCAATCAGATTACTACTATCAAACCCACCATTAGAATCCTTCTCCTCGTTCTTCAGCACCCCATTAAGTTGCTTCCTTTGCAATCCCTCAGTGGATTTCTGAGCCTGAGGCTTACCTCTGGAGGCTTTATTAGCAGACTTAGTCTCTTTTTCCATCCCCGGAACGAGTTTGAAGTTCTGGGTATTTGGTTTAGAAAGGGAAAACTTTGAGGAATCAGCTATGGCAGATGCTGTCAGGGGTTTGGCCTGCAAATGGGTGTTTATGAGAGGAGGTTGGGATGGCTGAGGCTGATTGATTTGTTTGTCGGAAGAAGGATTTGTGGGATTTAAGGTTAGCCTTGAGAGGTAGTTTAGCATGAAAGAGGCTTGGCTGAGATCTGGGGTTGGGTGAGAGGGGGTGGTGGGTTTGGGGAGCTTAGTGAGAGTGGAATCCATGGACGATGGTGGATTGGGAAGAGTAGCTGCTAAGTTGCGCCGCTGGTGTGCCATGATGTTTTAGTCTGTCAGACTCAGAGGGAGGGAGGAAGGAAAGCAACGGAGAATTGGAGATGAAGAGAGCCCTTTGTTTTGTATTGATTTTAAGGGAGATTGATAGGCAAAGGTAGCAGCAGTTGTCGTGCGTGGAAGCGTAGTGTTAGAGGAAATGACTGATGAGAGTTGCTTTCGCTTTGCTTCATTACGGTTGCTGTGTGCGATGTGGATTGGGACTTGTGAGGCGAGATCTAATGAAACAAGTGGCGTTTTATCATGCGCCGATGCTAGAGGACGAAGAACCTGGTGTACTTGTTGACCCTTGACTAGATTTGAGCCGAACCCCACCCTACCATGCTATCTTCCGCCAAAGGATGTCCTGTGTTGGCCTTTGGATAATCTTCGCTCTGACAATTAAAATTAATTTTTAAATTGATTATTTTTAATTGAGATATAATTTTTTTATTTAATCGAACTTGATTCCATAATTTTAATCTAATTTAATTGATAAATTTAATTTCTCTAGATTTAAAATTTTTAAAAAAAATTAAAATATCTAAATAAATTAATTTAAAAATTAAAATTAGTTTACAAATAAATATTAATATTATAATTCTATTAATATAATTATAATAAGAAGTAATCAAGTATTAAATTATAAAAATTATTAATAAAATTTTAAATATGAATTTTTAAATAAAAATTAATATAAATTTTAATTAATATCGATTAAATTCGATTAATCGTAAGTAAAAAAAATTTTCACAATTAACCAATCATCCAAAATTTATAAAAAAAAATTTCTATTTTTAACCAATAACAATATATTAATTTCTTTGAACAGTCCAATTTTGGATTCAATCGGTTGATCAAAAACAATTTAAAAATATTTGATTACTCTTAAGATTACTCAAGACTGGATTTTCGCTCCAAATAATACTCACTTTTTTAAGGGTAATTATACGGTAATTCAAAACTTTCAAGTTGTTTTTTATTTTAAAAATAAAAAAATTTGTTTGACAATGTATTTTTAAAAGCAGTTCTTTATATATTTAACTTTAAAAAATAAAAATAAATTTTAGATATTTTTTAAATTTATTTTTTACTCGAAAGGGTAATTTTAAAAGTAAATATAATATTTTTTTATTTATAATATTAATTATTCTCTAATATTAATTTTTTTAATTTAAAAATAATTTTTAAGAATAAGAAAATAGTTTTAAAAATAAAACTATATTTGAATACATCCAATATTTCATCTCAAATTATTTTTAAAATTTTATATTAATAAATAAATTAAAAATAAAAATGATTTTATCATAAAAATATTTAATTTTTTTAAAAGCAGAATTCGTCGTAACGTTATAAATTATTTCACCAATGCGAGTTTAGGCACAATAGTACCTTCAATATGTATTTTTCACTCAATCTCTCAACAATCCTTCAAAAGATTACTGCAATATACGACGAGAACATGCTTGCCGTTGAGGTTGTTTGATAAATTGGTTATTGGTTAATTTTTAGTTAATTTGTATGTTTTTAATGGTTTAACTAAATGAATAAATTGATTTAAGTGTTCAGTCAATAACTATTTTAATTAATTTATTATTTTCTTAATCAATTATTTTAAAAAATTAAAAATTTTATTTTTTCCCAAATAGCTGACTGATATTTGGCGTAAAAAAATGTATTCTTACTCATAATTATACTTTCTTTACATTTCTACCCTTGATAATGATAGATGAGAAGACTCAATTAAAATTATTATTTCTTAACGAAAAATTTAATATTTATAATAAATTATAATTGTATATTTTAAATAAAAATTAAATAAGTATAATAAATTTTGTTAAAATATGTACATAATAATAAAAAAATACACGAATATAACCATATATGTTCTATCAAATTGTATAAAAAGCATAAAGTATATGCTTCATTTCATAGAAAATAAGAGAAAATGTATGGATAAAATCATTAATTTTTTATCAAATTGATATATTTTGAATAAAAAATAATATATATTAAAAAAATAAATAACATAAAAATATTATTCGTGAAAGATAATTTTTTATAATAAAGTTATAAATTTTAAATTTAATTTTAAAAAGGGTTAAAAATAAATGTTAACGTTTACTATTGTAATAAAAATATTATCAGAGTTCCTTAAAAAATTATAATTATTTAATTCTTAAAAAAATAAGCAAATACAAATTATAATGATCACTTTTTTTAAAGAAAATTTAATCTTATAAATAATTATTGGATAAAATTAATAATTTCATTTCTTGAATTATAAAGCATCGGTAAAATTATCTTTAAATTATATAAAATTATCATTTCGTTCATAAACAGTAATATTTACATATAATTTCCTCCCTCCGTATAATAATTTAAGAATGAAATTATATCAATAGATGAAATTATTTATATAAATTATTATTTAAAAATAAAATTAAAATTTTATATAATTTTTGGATCATTTTATCAATACTATATAATTTCATGAATAAGATTATTAATTTTGTTTAATTATTATAATAAAAAATATTTAAATAAATTATAAAATATATATACATTTTTATATATTATTTACAAATAAACAACTAATAATAAACTGTTAATTTTACTAAATATCTTTGTCCTAAACCCTAATGCTATTAATTGATTAAATTAACTAATATAATTAATTAATCACTAATATAATAAATAATCTCTCCAAAAAAAAAGAGCTAAACTCAATATGTGAGTTTCTCATGCTTTCTGATCAAACCAGTCGGTCTGACCGTTTCAATCTAAAGTCAAGTTTGGTTCCAAACTAGTTCATGGCATAAGTCTGCTGTACTAGTTAACTCTTCAAAATCATCGAATTGGATCCGATTTTAAAAAATCAGTTACTAAGCTTTTTTTCTTAATTATTATTATTAAAAAAACACGTACAAAGAATTAAGCCGTAATCCTTTTAATGAAATATCATACAATTAATCACTGAGCGACTTTGAATTTTTAGTCATGTTAAATGGAAATTTCATATATATTATAATATCATAACTTTTCTTTAATAATAAATAATTATTTAACTTTCTAGTTATTACATTTACATAATATAATCAATATTTTAATAAAAAAATATAATATTTTCAATTATTTAGCTTTGTTGTATAATTATTTAATAAATTTAAATTCTTTCACATTTTAAAGGTAAGAATTATTAATATTATGTCTACACTCGTACACATAATACATATAATCAGTTCAATTTCAAATCATTTGATTTATAACCAGACAGTTTTCTCAGTTTACTGTTTGTCGATCTTTAAAATATTATTTAAAATATAAATTTAGAGTAAAGTTGAATTTTTTCTGTAAAAGTATGTAAGTGACTACTCCCTCTATTTTTTTTATTTATCGTTTTAAATGAAAGTTTTTACTTTTTTTTATTTATCATTTTAGAAATTTAATGAATTATTAATTACTTTTTTCTTAATTCTACCCTTACAGTGAATAGGAGAGAAAATAATTGAAAGAAGAAAATATAATAATAAAGAAAAGAGATAGGGGGGTCATTTTGAAAAATTAAATTGAATTTTGATAGGAGTAATATTTTCCATGAGTGAGAAAGTGAGTAGTATTATATAGTATACTAAATTTTAATAGAAATATAATCATTAGGATGTAAAGATTTTTTTCTTTTAAAGATAATCATTAATACAAATTATTACCATGCAAGTAAATAGAACTTGCGAGCACGAGGAGTTACAGTATTTTTCTGGGAGTCCCCTCTGCTAATTGAATCAACTCAAATTGGTTAACCTTATTTATTAATGACATTAGACAGTAAATTTTGTAAAGTTGACTATTACTGAAATTAGATAAGTCAAAAATAATTAAAATATATAATGGTCACTTTCTTGGGACTCAACGGAGAATTACAACTTATTTCTAAAATTTTTTTAATTTACTACTTTGTTTACAAAATAATTTTGTGCATGCTTAAGTTCAACAAAATAAATTACATAATGGATCTCCTCTCGACAATCCTCCGCTTAATTATTGAACAAAACGAGACCCCAATGGTGGGGTCATAAATTATTGAAATTTCCTATGCGGGCGCAATTTGACGACACGGAGAAAAATTCAACCATGTCACGACAATACCAGTCTCATTCAGCGATGGGAATTTGATTATTTACCGATGTTAACTTCATTTAGAAAAAAAAAAAAAATTGGAATTTCTATTTTCTATATGCCTTAGAATTCAAATTATTTTCTAAGAATCCACGACGTACAAGAGGCCAATGTCTAATAGTAACGGTTGATTCTGTCCTGCTCCTCGGTTCTCCTGCTCGAATCCGTTGTTGGAGAGCATAGACATTCCTATGGTTTCATTTTTATTTTCTTTTTTTTTAACATTATTTTTATATTTTATTACTAAAAAAATATATAGATGATATTTAATTTATGAAATCTTTTTTATATTTTCAAAAATATTTTTATATTTTATTCAAATTTAAAAAAATATATTTTCAAAAGCATGAATATTTTTAGAAATATTTTTAGTTTAATATTTTTTTAAAATATTCTCATATAAAAGATGAATATCCCACAATCTCATGATATAAAATTATTTTAATAATATAAATAAATTATTTCACCTACATTTTAAAATTTAATTAATAGTAGTACCTCATTTTTTCACAATCATTTGTTATCACTAACCCTCTTAGTGATCGCTGTCACATCATGGGTCGTTACCCATTACAGGTGATTAGAGTTGTTATCACTCATTGTCAATGACTCTTGTTAATCACGATATACCATCAATGACTATTATCAACTACCACTCATTATTAGTGACTTCTTTTACCTACTACTTATCATTGATATCCATTACTTATCATCACTCACTACTTATTACTATTACCACTACCCATAACCAATGACATCTATTAACAGTCACTCGTTGTCCATGACTATCACCAACAACTACTCACTTTCAATGATCTTTTTTGACAACGAATTATTATCTATAACCTCCTCTTAAGATAACCACCTACCAACTACTATTATTTGACAATGAATTCAATTATTGATAAGAATATTTTTGACAATCTAATAATATTTTTATGATATGTAAACTAATTAAAACATAATATTATAATATTGTTAGGAATATTTTTAAAGAATAATAATATATGCATTGAAAATAAAATTTAAAATTAAATTTTAAATAAAAATTAAAAATTATCATTAAATACAAAATGGTAAAATAAACTTATAAAATTTAATTTAATAAATATAAAAAAATTTAATTTTAATTTTAATTTTAAAACTCATTTTGAATACCTATAGTATTTTTCATTTTTAAATGAACTAATTATAATAATACCACATTTAAGAAAATTAAGGATACATTTGAATTTATTTTTATTTTTATATTTTTAAAAATTATTTTCTTATTCTCAAAAACTATTTTCAAATTAAAAAATAAAAAATAAATGATGATTGATATTATAAATAAAAAAGATATTTCATTTAATTACAAAAATGATATTTAAGATAAAAAAAATAAGTTCAAAAAATAATTAAAAAATATAATTTTTTTGTTAGTAAATTATAAATTTAGAGAAAAATTTTAAAAAATAAAATTTGAAAATAAAATGTCAAACAGGTTCTTTTATTTAAAATAAAAAATTGTTTTTAAAAATAAGAAACAAAAAAGCCCTAAATTTTCAAAAAAAAATTATATTTTTAAAAATATATGATTTTACAACCGATCAGCACCCTATAACTATAGCACTAGAGAAAATTGACATTTTTGGGAGAAAAAAAATATCTTTCATTAAACTCCCTACATCTAATAGAAAACATTATCACCACCTTAGTAATTTTATAACTTGTGAGAGTACAAACGGAGCCCGTGTCTTTACTTGTGAAACTACAATTCTACAACCCGTTCTCTAAATCCAAAAGGCAAATGAAAAGAAAACACGAGTATCTGCATCACAGAGAACGATCTACCATTCGAGAACGAAGTAGATGAAGTTGCAGACAGACAGCTCTGGATATCTCATTCTTTAGATATTTCTCATAATCTACGTCATGTAGTTCTGCTTGATGCAATTCTACAACTACAACATTGATTTTCACATGCATAAGTATATGGATTGAAGTGGAACCACAGTCTAAGGAAGGTCCACAACCGGATCCAGGAGTCTCTCCACTTCTCTTGCCAGGTAGAGCTGACAAGAATGCACCCCAGATTATAACTTCCCCAAGCCACCCTTTTTAAGTGTATTTTCACTTCTCAGAGACATAACCACTCCCAGCAATGATGCACAATCGTTGACATACAACAATCAGGATACAGAAGGCAAGAATGATTGAGAGATATGCTTCTAGTTCCATGGACTTGGCTGCCGAGCATCTCTGAAAACGGAAGTGCCACCAGATGCTGCAGGTGAAGGGGATGATACAATGTAATTTGTCCCTGATACAGACACCGAGGGCAGATTTGTGGGATTCCCCTGGTGCCCTGAAAGAGCAAACCGAGATGGACTGCCAGTGGCCCCCAAACTTGTTCGAGATGGATGTGAAACCTTCAAAGAAAAAAATAACCATCATACATGTAATCCATAACTGAGACAAACTCAAGGTAACATGCGTTTATGGAATCAAACCTCGTCTAGTCCCCTGGCCCAGGGCAGTACTCACTTATTCAATGGAACATGACAAATTGCAGATGTATACAGATAAATAGGCAGGTAGATAGAATAACCAGCTAAATGTGATGACATAAAGTTCTAATGTTTTAATCTTATACTGGTCCCTTGGCATATCCAAGATGTATATCTGAACAAGGAATGTCTGATACATGTCAATTTCCACAAGTTGTAATCTTGTAAAGGTCCCTTGGCATATACAAGATGAATATCTGAACAATAAGAAATGACACTAGTATGACAACTGATTTCCAAACTTTGTCCAATAGATAGATAGGAGAGGACATAAACAATGACCACATATTAGGCTTAAGCCTCTAAAAATTTGAATGACTTTCACCAATTTAAAAGATTTGGTTTTCGGACTTGATTCAGCCCTTTCAGAACTGTACCTACAGCTATTTCGCTTAGATCAGATGCACCAGGCCCCAATTATTCTTTTCCCAGTACTTGGATAAAGCATGTATAAAAATAAAGGTCTGTCTAGTATCAAGCCCACCATAGTTGACCATCTATGCAGCCAATCATTCACAATTCAAATTCAAACTACAATGCCAGAAATCCCAATTACAAGAAAGCTATCCAAAACAACAATGCGTACAAAAATCAAAAGCAACTTTGATGGAAAAAATAAAACATATTAGCAACAATGATTACTTGCAGGATATAAATTACCATGTTCTGTTGAACACTAGGGGTCCTCCTAAGAGGGGACTCAGAAGAAGGTGACATGCTGCTTGTTCGAAGCACATTGCGAGAATGAATATTATGGTTTGAAAGATCATCAGCTTCACCCCCTTCGACATCTCCACCAGGATTCCCGTCCGAGCCAATCCTTGGAGTCATGTGCCTAATCATTGAACCAGTATCATTTGTCCCTTCTGCTTGAAGTGGAACAGAAGGACGCATAGCAAGCCCTTGCATACTATTTCGTCTTTTTAATTCTTCTTCTGCATTCAAAATCTGTCAAAAATCGTGGCCAATCTTTCATTTGTACCTTGTAAGGAAAAAAATATATATACGCGCGCGCGCACACAAAATAACATCTGTCCCAAAACAGATCAGAATCACAGATTTAATCTATTTTTCATAAAAATAACATCCGAATATATAGGTGAACATAATCGGAGAACAAAACCAGAAGTTACCTGCTTCAACACTAACACTAGATTGTGTTTCTTTGCGTTCAAGACTTCTAACTTGTCCTCAACTTCCCTCTTCCTTTTTTCTTTGTCATTCAACAGTTCAACCTTCTCTGTGATCTGGCACCAGAAAATATAATGGTACAAAAACCATACTGAAATTTAACATTGATACCACAAAACTAAAGCTACTTGAATGAAGCATTCAGAATTCAGAATTAAACCATAAAAATAATTCCAAATACTTGATAGCTAAACAACCACCCAAAATTTAAAACATTTACAAGCAATCTCTACTTAACTAGTCATTCATGGCAGATACAGTAGACCAACTACCAATGAAGAACGATAAAGGATGCAAAAAAAAAAAAAAAAGGACGCCGAAAATTACTAGCTCAGCCTGGTTTTCGGTTGAATTTGCAACGGCATCTGCAGGTTCTGAAGCTTTCTCTAACACAGCAATTTTTGAATCCACAAATGAACCCGACTCGTGACCCAATTTCTTGGAGGAATCACCTAAGCCTTCAGCATCTTTTTTAACTTTGTCTCTCCGCGAAGGCCCTTCTCCATTATTATCGACCTCTACCGGTTTCGATTGAATCGGAACAAGCGACCCATTATTTGCTGGAGCTTCATTGGGTTTGCTGTTAGGGTGAGAATTAGGGTTTGGGTTGGCGGTGACAGCGGTGGCTCGAAGGAGAGAAACGGCTTTGGAGCGACGCGCGAGAAGCGATTTGAAATCTTTGAGAGAAATTTTGGGATTTGGCATCAGCCATCGACGAGGCACATCTGGGACTCTGTGGAGATTGCCTCTGTAAAGCGAAATGGCGACCATCTTCACCCGATTTTCCGTCTTCCCAAACAACCCCAAAATAGAATCGTGATAATGGAAGATAGAAGACTACTAAGAAAATTGGTTCATGATTAAAAATGATTTCGTATATTAACAAATAAATAAATAAATTCAGAGGACGATACAACAGTTATTTTAGTTAGATTCCACGTGATAAAAAATTAACAATAATATTTTTCTTTTTTTTTGCTAGGAATAATAATCTTTTTCTTTAATAGTTCAGACTAGACTTCTGTATTATTATTTAGCAGATAATAATATTTTTCTTTAATAGTGAACATGTTCAATTCACGTAAGTCATCTCTATGAGATGAGACGAAGTTACCTTCTTATGTAAGTGTTTAATATGATTAGTACTTGTTGTAGAATTATTATTCTATTCCAAGATTATTATTATTATTATTATTATTATTATTATTATTATTATTATTATTATTATTATCCATCTAATACGCTCCTATGATTCTAAGTTTAAATTTCAAATGAAATATAAAATTTTTAAAATAATACCTATGTCATATACTTTGAGATGATTTTGAATTTAAATTTAAGAAATTATTGATTCACCGTAATAATATGAGAAATTCTATTTTTTGAAAAATAGAAAATATGCAAGTTATTTGATTAATTATTATCTAATAAATTAAAAAAAATATTACTTTCTAAGAAATTTTACTTCTCATAAAATATGAGAAATTATTTACTTATCTATCCTTTAATTAAATTCTACTCCTTATGTTATTTATATATATAATAATAAAATCATTCTTATTAAATTTAATTAATAATAATTAAATTTTATTAATTTATATTATAATAATATTAAATATATAATAATTATTTTATTCATACTTCTTAAAATATTCGAGATTAAATTAAATAAAATATAAAAAATTACTTTCTAACAAATGTCACTTCTTATATGTAAATTAAATAATTTTTAGTACTTCCAAAAAAAAATTCACATAAGAAAGTTATTTATTGGAAAGTTTAATTTTTTTGTAAGAAATTATTTTTTATGCGAATCAAACAATTCAAAAATATTCTAATAAGATATATGAATAAATGGAAATTCTCATTTAATTAAAAAATAAATTAATTAATATTAAATATATACTCTCAAACCTATATATATATATATATATATATATATATATATATATATATATATATATATATATATATATATAAAGAGAGAGGGAGGATTCTACATCTCAAAAATTCATGTACCACTTTCTCTTGATATAATATTCACTTATCTGATTATTTTATCAAAATATAATATTGAGATCTTAATAAGATAGTTAGATAGGTGAATATTATATAAGAAAAAGGAGATTTGTATTAATTACTTGTCATTAAGTGTTTATCACAAAGCTTTTTATTTGAATTATATTAAGTGTATAAACTACTTTATATCAAAATTTTTCATTTGATAATTATGATAACTATAATAAATTAATTAATACACATATTATAATTTGAATGGAAAACTTTACAATAAGTATTTAAGTAACATTTTATTCATGAAATTTTTTTTACATTTTCAGGAATTAGGGCTAACAACAAGTCAAGTTGAATTAAGTTAATCTTGGCTCAAGCTTGGTTTGTTTTAAATTTCCTTAACTTATGACTTGATTCAAGCTTGATTTAAATCAATTTTTTTAGTTAAAACTCAACTTGAATTAAGCTCACAAGCAATTTAGCTTGACTTTTTAACTTAAATTAATTGCAATAATTAAATATTTTATTAATAATTTAATAACTTAAAATACTTACAAAAGCAAATATTTTTAACAATTTAACAACATAAATTAAAAAATATATAAATGGTTAAATTTAGTATTATTACATTATTACTTATATATTATAATCATATTTAATGTGATATAAGTGCCAAATTATCTTAAAATATAAAATTATATGTGGCATTTGGTTCGCGGAATGTTTTTAACATTCCCAGGATTGTTTTAAGGAAATATCACATTCCCATATTTGGTTCAAGTTTTGAAAAAAAAAATGTTAGGGAATGTCATATTTTTGGGAATCTTTTTAACCCAACATTCCTTCAAAATGTTCCCATAGGAGGAGGTGGGTATCTCAAATTCTCATAGAATGGAAATGTAATATTAAAATATTTTCAAAAAAATTTATCGTGAACCAAACATAGGAATATTACATTCCTGTTAATTAAATTCTCAGGAATCACATTCCTAAGAATGTACACTTTCCTGAAAATTTTTTGAGAATGTAAGATTTCGCAAACTAAACGCCACCATAATATGATCATCACTATATTCTAAATATTGAATTAGTCTGAACTTTTCAATTCTTTCATTGATACTTGTAATTTTATTGATTTGCCTATAAATAATCATAAATTTTATTTAAAAATCACAAATGAAAATTAAACTTTATCTAATGATTTAACTTATAAAAGTTAAATCAATAAATTATTTGAAAAAATGAAACTTAAAGTTAAAAAAAAAATTGCTATGAAAAAGAGAGAGCAGGGACAACCAACGTTGACAGCCCTCCTTGAACGTTACCATAGGAGTATTCTCTCGCTGCTGAATGTTCGGTTTGAGCCATAGCTATTGCCCAAAGGGCGAACCCGACACCACAGCCCCACCAAAATGTTAACGGTCCCATGAGTCCTTCACCCCTTCATTGGCCATAAATTGACGCTCTCTTGTATTAAACTCATGACCTCCAAAATGAGGTAGTGACCTGGTACCATTAGTCCAACCACTTTGGTGGTGAAACTTGAAGTTAAAATTATTTATTGAATTATTGAACTTACAAAATGAAATTAATAAGTTGTTTAAAAGAATAAAACTTAAATTAAAAATTATATGCTTAATTATTTAACTTATATACAAAAATTAACAAATTATTTAGTAAATTTTAGCTCTTTAAATTTCACTTCTCTAACAATTTCATAAATTAAAAATATCAACAATTGTTAATTTTTATATTCTACTTAAAATAATATTTGAAATATTTTAAAAATTATTGATATAATACACTTCTAATAAATATATATTATTTTATACTTTAGAGTAGAATATTATTTTATAGTTCTTTTAAAATATGATTATATATTTATAATACATATATTTATGCTTATATATTTTTATTTTATATATTTATTTATCAAGCCAATTTATGATATGAATGAATTGAGCTTTGATTAACTCAAGCTTAACTCATTTAAAATATAACTCAAATAATTTAACTCATGTATTGTTTGTTTATTTCATGAACTTAATTCGTAAAACCAAAACTTGAATTGAGTTATAAGTTGTTTGTAAGTTAGTTTGACTTGTTATTAACTCTATTAGGAATGTATAATTCTTATATTTAATTCAATTTTATAAAAATGTTCTTGGAAATATTTTAAATTTAATATTCCTTCAAAACATTCTTGTAAAAGAGTGAGTATCCTATATCTTTATGGAATAAAAATATTTTAAGAATATAGATAAACTAATTTGTACACATTTCCTCTAAAACCTTACTACTATTAACATACTTCCATTAAGATGTTATTATTATTAATATATCGTTTAACCATTATCTATCACGGTTAACCACCGTTGGCCACCATTTTATTACTATTAACCACTATCTTTTGTGACCCATCGTGGCCACCATCCATAACCAAAGATCATCACCACTTTTTATCATAAAGGATGTTGATTATTACCTATTATTAATAATTATTATTAATCATGAGTAATCGATATTATTGTCACCTATCATAGATAACTTTTATTAGATACCATTTACCATCAATAACTATTGTTAGTCATCCACCATGAATAATTGTCATTGTCACCACTCATCATCAGTAACCCTAATTGGTTACCACCTACCATTAGTAACTATTGTTAATCACCTTTCATCATCGTTTACCATTATTAAACACTCAATTATTTATTAGGATATTTTTTATAATTGAATAATATTTTTAAAAGTATAAAAATTAATTAAAATGTAATATTGTAATATTCCTAAGAATGTTTCTAAATAAACCAGATATTTTAATATCATATTCTCGAAATTAAATTTATGATAATCATATTTTTGGAAATATTAAGATTATTAAAAATATATAATTTAGCGAATCAAACGTCACTTTAAAGAACTTTATCTTAGTTTTGTCTTTCTTAATATTACATTAACAAATTAGATTTCTTTATCATAATTGAATGGATATTAAATTTTAGAAAATGATTTTATTGACATGTCAAAATACAAAAAGTATTTCAATATTATAGTAAAATTAGAAATACATTTATGATTATGAGATGACATATAATTTACAAAATCATACATTCTTGAGAAATATAATATTCTTAAGAATGTCATAATACCATATTTGATTCAATTAAAAAGATTTATGAGAATATTAAAATATTCTAATTAATTATATATATTTTAAAATATTATTATATTAGTAAAAATGTTCTCATCAAATTATAAGTGATAGTCAACAATGATGAATATTGACCATATTGGATGGCTATAAGTAATGAAAGGTAAGGGTGATCAGGGTGATTAATGATAATAGATAACTAATAGGTTATATTTCTTGATGATACATAGTGATTGATAATAGTCGACAACAAGTGATTAAAAGTGATGAATAGTAATCAATAAAGATAAGTAATGAAAATGAGGAAGTGAAGTTTAAAATTATGGACAAAATAATTATAATATTAAAATATTACCATTATCACGAAAATGCAAGATATCCATTTCCCATCAAGAATATTTACAAGAATATTAGGTTAAAATATTTTTAGAAATGTTAACATTTTCAATTTTATTTTGTTTAATTTTAAGCCAAATATAAAAAATTTGCTATTTTCTTATAATATTTTTAAAAATATAAAGAAGATCTTGCAAACTAGATACTACTTAAATTACAGATCTGTCCATTTTTATCAACATAAAGCTAAAAAATATCGACAACTAGAAAACAAATCGAAAATTATCATAAAATAAACACCGAATCTAACATTCGACCGACTTGAGTATCAAATTCACTCAAGTATCATAAAATAAATCCACTATTTCCCTTATCATGACATTGCTCAGATTTGAGTACTCTCTTTTGTTTCGGTTGAAAAATCTTAGAAGTGAAGCTCAAAAATAATTCAATGGAGTACTTATTTCAGTGTCATTTAAAGGAGCTCTTAAGAAGAACTTATAAGGATTGATCACAAAAAATTCCACAAAAAAAAATAAATAATAAAAATTTCGATTCCCTTGCCAGTTGTCGCAACGGAGTGAGAGCTGGTGAGAAACCTCTCAACCATTTTAGGCAAATAGAAAGGGAGAAGAGAATGCTCTTTCGTTGTTTCACATTGATATAAATTTGGTAATAGGCCGTCAGAAGACTAGAACAAATAGCTGGGTCAGCCCAAGCTAATGCTAGTGGAAGCCCAAGAAGAAACGACAGGATTTCCAACATTCTTAGTCCAATTGAGACTTAGACCGAAAGAAAACCTTCAGACAATATTTTTAAAACTGGTTTCATTGAAATAATTTTAATTTATTTAAAAATAAATTTTATCATTTAAAAAATTTTAATTTATATTTAAATAAATTATTTTATTTAAAATATATTAAAAATTATATAAAATTTAATTAAAAAGTAAATTTTGATTGTAACGTAATATTAGAAATAAGATAAATTGTTTGTATAATATATATTTTAGGCCAAATGAAATAGATTCTAGTAATATCTTTGTAAAATTTTTTAAATTTCATAATGATATAAATATATTCAAAATAATAATTATAAATGAAATGAAATTAATTTTTTTAATTAAAACCAAACACCACTTCAAAAAGAAATTTATTTAAAGATGAAATAATTTCTTTTTGCTAAACAAAGGGTTAAGCATTTTTTTCCCTTGGTAATTTAGGTCAGAACTTCTATGCATTTATCTATTCATGCATCTTAATTTAGGTCAGAAGTAATTTTATGAAAATTGTTTTTATGTGAAGTCTAATTGCCCCAGGTGCTTGTTGCATGATTCGTGGCGATCCCTTCACAAGTACAAGGCAGCAAGCAAGGAGTAGTGGATGTCCACAAGACTGAGACTCTGTCCCGAGTGTTTGCAGCCACCAATAAAAAAAGTGCACGGTGAAGAATATATATATATATATATAGAGAGAGAGAGAGAGAGAGAGAGAGCGAAGGTGGGGAGAGATTGTTCCCCCATCAATATTACGGAGGTTACTAGTTTTTATTTTTTATTTAAAAAATATGTTATTAATTTAAAAATAATAAAAAATATTACAGTTAATTTATTATAAGTCATTTTTTTAGTGAGTACGCTTATTATTAATTTAATTTAGTTTTTTTATTTTTATAATAAATATACTTATTAATAAAACTGATTGATGATAGTAGTAATAACTTGATTATAATATTTTTATTTTTTTATTATTATTAAATTAATAATATAATTTTTACATTCAAATAAAAAAAATTAAAAGTAGCTAACTTTCACATCCAAAAAGAAAAAATGTGATGGAAAGGTAAAATTAGTTTTGCGCGCGTAAAAAAGAAAAAGTGTGTAAAAGTAGGGGTTTCTTACGCAGTTAGCAAGAAATATGCAAGACGGAGTTATTCTTGGAGTGAGATTAGATGTAATTGGGACACAAGTTTTCGAGAAACGGGACTTACAATATTGCCAACAAAGTCACCTTTTCCTTTTAAGATTGTTAACGGACAAGCTTAAATTGGTATAGATTATGATGCATGACTTTACACTAATAATTTTAAATCATTAAATTTTATTTAATTCGTATAATATTACATAAATTAATCAATTTAACCTATTAAATTTCATAAATTGATGCACCAAAATCTATTTTATTTAAATTTTTGCTTTACTTTCTTCTTTTTCCATCTAAATTTTTTCTCATTGAATAATAATAAATATTTTGATAAAAAAATTTTAAAGAGGGAATGACACTTCTTAAATTTAAGATTGATTTGTGTTTAATTTGTTTTCATAAAATATTATTAAAAGAAAAATTAAGAAGTTTTTCAATTCTCAAAATTAAAAAAAAAAGTGCAAAATTGATGCCGACTTTGTGGATTTACTCTCAATTTTTTTTTCATATTAAATATTATGCGGATGGATTGCTATTCATTTTTGTGTGTGAATCCCATCTAACATTGACAATGAGAGTTTTCCTTAATATTATGTATTTTTTTTTCATTGATAAACAAAGATCCTTTTTTTTTCCCCTACCTGTCACGCAAGAGATTCGAATCTAAAATTTCAAACGTACCGTTGAAAACCCTTAATCATTAGATCAATGCCTAGTTATTTATATAATAATCCTTTTGCTTCAAAGATTCTACAAAAGCATTACATCGTTTCGTAGAGCCAAATCTTCATAAAATTTTTGATAAAATTAATAATTTTATCTTTAAAATTATAAAGCATTAATAAGTTAATCTCTAAACTATACTAAGTTATAATATTATCATTAAATAATGATGTTCACAAATAATTTTTTCTCTTCATATAGTAATTTAAAATAAAATTATTTATATAAAAGAGTGAAATTATTTATATGAATTATTATTTAAAGATGAAATTATAATTTTATTTAATTGTGAAACTATTATACTGATATTTTATAATTTTAAAAATAAAATTATTAATTTTATAAAAAAAATTCTGCCTAAGTAAATGTTTCCTTTAATATTAATAAAAGGGGGTAGAACATAGTAACACTAATCCGCAGGTATGCAAAATACAAAAACAGTAGGATGGGGTGAATATTGCAATGTTGACAACATGAGGCCAACTAATCGTTAAAACCAATCTAAAGGATTCCCAACAACAACCTATATATGCCATTAATTTATATATGAATAATATAAATTATATGAATACCGTACATGAATTTTTGTTGTGTTTTTACTTACCATCTGCCATACAGCCAATTCGACCTCTATCCCTCAATCTTCAACTTTCCAGCACAAGAAACCAACATATATCGCCGTCCAATAATCCCATGCCCCACTTCGGATGATCCAATGATGCCCCCCAACATTGTCCATTTCTTTTGCAACATAAACTAATCCTTGTATATCCAAAAATATAGAAAAATTTTGGATAAATTATATCCACTTTTCTTTGAAGTTAATATAATTACATTCAAGTTTTCTTTATTTTCAAAAATATATTTGAACTTATCTTTCTGATACTTGCTAAGGTGTCCATATAAATTTGGTATCCAGAATGATATGATAAAATATAGATCATTGAATGAAATAAATTTTTTTTTTAATAATAACTTAATAATCTCATTTAGTAGCCTGTATTTTATTACACCACTTCGAATATTAAATCTCTAAAAGTACCTTAGAATTCACCTATCTTTTTATATACACTTACTTCTCTTTCATTATATTTTAAACATATAGTTATCTCATATTTTTCAAAAATAAGAGATACAGATATATGTTTTTATAAATAAAGGATGTGGATCAAGGTAAGGAAAAATTTTTGGAAGGACTGAAATATAAATATAATATATTAAGAATTTCAATGGGCTATACTTAAATTTTTTTAAAGAAAGTTTCAAAATTGTAGGGAAATTTATGGGAATTCCTCAACTTTGAAGTGGCTAAAGCCACCTTAGAGCACAACAAGGCGTTGCCTCTGGGTGAAAGTATAATTAATTTAAACCTAGAAAAAAAGAATAATATATTTTGTCTTAAAAAATCTTTTGTATTGTGTTATCAAACATAATTTAATAATAAGATATTTGTAAAATACATTAAGGGGTATGTTGTTTTGACGGAAATTTTTTTTCAAAGGAATAATTTCATTAATTTATTTTAATTATTATAAATTATTAAGAGAGTAAGAAATATTTCCTTATTCGATGTAAAATATGGGAAGTGACACAAAAAATAAGGTTTATATTTTTTATTTGTTTTTGAGAAAGAGCAAAACTTAAGTAATATTTCTTAAATATTTGTCAAAAGATTCTTTATTTAAATTATGATATTTATATTAATTATTTCATTATAATTATAATATTATTAATTATTATAATTATTAAATTAAATTTATCAATAATTTATAAAATAATTAGTATATTTATCATAATTTGAATAAAAAATTTTATCTAGAATTTTGCCAATTTGAAAAAGAAAACATCGTTCGTCTGGTTTTCTTTTAATGGAAGCCGGATCCAGCAAATTAGTTTCTTTGAAGCGCAAAAAACACAAACAAAATGAGATTGGCATGCGAGGAGCGTCCGGTAGGAGGACACAACAACCATCACACGTTGTTTATACCGACAAAGAAATCGTCGCTTTTCCGGGAAAGCATGGCAATGACCTTCAAGTTGGTATAGAGTCTTTGTATAACGACTTAACGAGTTTGTCAAACGGCAAGTATATCATTGGGAGAATTTGAAACTCAAGAAAAGAAAATATCAAAATTAATAAAAATTCTATCTCCCTTTATGCATATTAAAAATTGTATTAATATGTTTATTTTTATAATTTCTAAAATTTATGTTTTTATATTTTTTAATTAAAAATGTAATTTTTTTATAAAATAACAAAAAAATTGAAAATATTTTCGCAAAACTTTGAACTATAGCGTTATGAATTTTTACATACTTATTAGACACAAATTTTATAAACATTTTATAATTTTTTGTGGGAAAATTATAAAATTTTATATAAAAAATTGTAATTGTTGTGACTTTTATACTTAAATTTTGTGAAAAATTGTAAAATTTCTTAATACATACCTTAGCATTATATAATTTATAATTTATAATTATAATTATACAATCCTATAAATATGATTTACTCGTATGTTCTTTCTCTCCTTCTTTAATTCATAAGTAGAACATAATTTTTTAATAAATTAGATCTGGTAGAGTTTACATAGAAAATGATTAACATATTGAAATCCAAATGCACTTGTTGAATAATTTTTTATAAATAGTTAAAAAAATTAACAAAATATGATAAGTAACTTTTTCCTTTTAAAATGATTTGAGTTTTTCCTTTGAAGCATTCAAAAAAGCACTTATAAAAGAGATAGGAATAATTAGCAAAGAATTTAAATGTCCTCTCTCAAAATTACTAATTGATAATCTTGTCAACAAAACTCTCTATTGATACTTGAAAATTCTTAAATTTGTTAGTCTAGCTTGAAGGATATTTGATCAACTGAGATACTTGTATAAAAAAATAAACTAGTGGTAAGGTGTAAATGGCTAATTATGGATATTAGGCATGATCTTGGATGAATGGATAAGCTTTTAAGTCAGCTTTGACCGGGTTGATTGAATATAGTTCACTTGCTAGTGGATTACACCCATATGGAAATGTATTGGCCAATGTGATTATTAGGCTAACTGATTATTTTAGGCAGTATCACTTGCCTCTTTTGCTCTAAAAGGAAACCTATTGAAAGTACTTAAATAGATATTTCATTCAAAGCAAATGATTTGTGTGTCGAGAAAATATTAAACACTTTTAGACTCATGGATGAATGTTTTGTTCACTATTTAGTGATTAAAGTTTGATTAGGCAATTGGTGTTTACAATTATACCTTGTGTCTAATAGATTGTAGTTAACAACACTTAATTGAATGGAGTTTTTACTTTTAACTTTTATTATGTAAGAAATTGTTTATATTTTTTTCTATTTTAATCTCTTAGTGTGTTACATATACTTATTTTAATGAAATTGCCTTGTTATATGGTTGGATAATGATTCTCCAATATTTTTGAATTATTTAGTTAATGTTGAGTTTTACACTATTTCAAATTTTTAAATATAACTTGAGTTTTGAATATCTAAATTAGGTGATTTTTATATTATTGAAAAGTTAAGAAAAAGTTATAAAACTTTTATATTTTAGCCAGATCCAATTTGAACATTATAGAAGGTCAAATTTAATTATGAAGATAAAGCTCTGTTTCAATCCTAACTGACCCAATCACGATTTTAGGATTATATTTAGATTTCTAAGAGTCTAAAGGTAAAACTAGTACCTAAAGTTAAAGAAAACCTAGCCTAGCAACTTTTATACTGGAATTTAGTGAACTATGCAATTTTAGTGTTTAAACTTGAGCTAGGAGTTGAATTATGAAATTTTACTACAGCAAATATTGTTAGTAATTTAAATTATAAAGTAAGTTAGAGGTTTCCAAATAATACAAGACTCTAATCGTTGTAACCTTAAAAGAAATATTTATTTGACCCATTAGATTTTCTAACTTAGAAAATCAAATTTAAAAAGGTTTTATATCTCCAAAGGCAATATACACATTTTAAACAATAACACTCTTTTCTTTGTTTTCTCTTGCAACCATTATGAGTGGTTGATTTTTCTTATCAATTTAAAAAATTAACACTTTAGTATTAATTTGGATTTTAAGACTTTAATTGTTAAATTAACTTACCTTTAATTCATCTATCTATTATTTCTCTATTTCATTATTATTTTATGACTATTTTAAGCAATTAACTAATTAGGCATGTTAGTTAATTGCTTTTTATAATCTACAGCTATATGATTGATTGCAATTAATTCTTACACATTGGTTAGTTGCTTTCAATCATAATTAATAGCAATTAAGTGTTTGGTTTCCACATGTAAAATTAAAATCACTTGGGAAAATCAAAGAATAAATTGATAGTACTTCACATGTAGGATTTTTTATTTAGTCTTAACTATTCGTGAATTGATTTCTTTTACTAGTTGATTAGGGATTGACATCAATCTTAAGTTAATTAGTATTAGGTGATTAATTTGTAATATTAATTGTGGATTACTGCAGGGCATCTGGATAGTCTATGGCTAAAAATTTGAATCATGAGCAATCTTGTTAAGGTCGATAATAAATCTGTAATTAGAGTGTAAAATTCATCGAATTAAGCTTTTATATTTAGTTTTACTCCTTTTTAGTCCTATTTTCATTGTGCATTCAAAGTTATATTTAAAACCCTTTTATTTTTACATTTTGTTTTTGCTAATTAACTTTTATTCCCTCGTATATGACATATATTTGCCATTTGCTATGTTTTTTAGCAAGTTTATTTTTAAGTTTGGTATCAAATGATGTGTATCACCTTCTTACCATTAAGAAGGTTCAATGAAGGCATTCGTTGAATAATTATAAAACTATGCACCATGTTTAAAAGATGTCTCTTAGTAAAATATGGTTCTTATTTTTAGTTACCTTATATAAATGACATTTAGTTGTATAAAGTTCATACTCCTACCTTTCTCTTCAAAATTAGGTTTGTTAATGTTGAATAGTTTTTTACTTATAAGAGCTTTGATAGATTAAGCTTTGAGTATTCAATCCAACACTTTTAGTGCTTGGCTTCCAATGAGTGTTTTCAAGCTTGTTTAGACCTTTATTTTCAAAACTTGGTTTCTAAGTGAGTAAAGAGGACACTAAACCCTATTAAGTTAAATGAAGCTATAATAGGCAGGTCACCAAATGATGCTAATGAAAGGAGTTAGCTAGACATATTGAGTTAATATAGATAATAGAATCACCTAATTGGAAAAACATAATGGCATTAAAAAGTCTTTCTTCCATAAAAACCACCATTCTGTAGAAGGTTCATAGTGATATCATTTTTAAAAAAGGAATCACCATATACATTAAGCAACGATGGCTCTGCTAGAAATGAAAACAAGAATTATCTCGGTCTTTAAGGCCAAATGAATCTTAAATAACACGTGGTGTGGGCAATCTTTTGCTTTATTGTTAGAATCAATTATTCTTCTTGCTCTGGTTACAATTAATTGAAGAAAACTATGGAAATTCTTTAATTTTCACAAAAAAAATTGACTGTGTCATTTTTTATTTAGAATTATGGTTAAGTAAGCCATAAATGGCATTAAATGACAATTCTTAAATTTACTGAAAGATGATGTGTAATCGACTAAGACACCTGTATAAGGAAAATAATTAGCAGTCAATTGTATATTATAAGGTAGTTTGCTATGTACACTCTGATGCTTAAGTTAGTTCTTATTTTGACATAGTAATAACATGACATATTAGTTGAGTTGAAATGAGCTTATCTTAGTTATTTATAGGTTTAGATGGATGTAAGTCATATTTAAGATACAAGGCATTATGGGCCCTAATGGAGTATTATGAGCCTTTTATAATGTTAATAATGGATAATTAGGTGTTACGAATCCAAACCCGATTATAACTAATGTGGATTTCACTATCTAATTCCCACTAATCTTGTAATTATTTATATTAATTCCACCACCTAAAATCTCTCTAATTTTGTGAAAATTCAAAATTTAGTTTAAATTTTTAAAGAAAAATAGATGGAGTTTCCTTTATTTTTAGATACTTCTTGATAGTCACTCGCCCTAAATCATGAAACATGTAAAATTTTCACGGATATGTCAGAAATACATATCACATACAATACTACACAACCTTAAAACATAATATTTATACAAATACAACTTAACTTCACTTTTAATCCTAAGCCTAATCTAATTATCAAAATCTTCTAACTAAGCTGTCCTTAATTCTCCATATATGTAATGAAACATGTAAATTCTTCATAGATACGATAGTAATACAGATCACATACAATACTACACAACCTCAAAATATAATATTTATACAGATATAAGTCAACTTCACTCCTAATCTTGATCCTAATTTAACTGTCAAAATCTTCTAACCAGATTGTCTTTAATTCTCCATATGTGCAACAAAGTTCAAACACACTAATTTCAACCTAAAAATAATGAAAATAAAATAGAATGAGTTATAAGAATTTAATGAGTATATATTTATCACAATTATACTTGAAATTAACTATATAGAATAATTAAATACTAATTAAGTCTTAAAATAGAATATAGTTACAAACTAGGTCCCTAGACTTTTATAACTCATGATACCAATGCTCAACTAGACATATTTACTTGCACACAGCTTCAATTCCCCATTTCACATCATAGGTTATAGTGATATCAACCATTTAATTTTTTACATAATATTATTATCATATCACAGATGTCTCATTCTAGGTAGTTATCAAACTTTCTTATAGCTAACCAAGCTCGATTACAACTAGATCTTTATAATCATATCAAATAGAAGTATTTAGGGGCTAGTAGATTTCAATGTCACATCATAATATATAATGATTTGTAATAAATACATGTATTTACCTTTTGATTCCAAGGCTAATCTTATACCATACTCACTTATTTCCATCCCTATTTCTTTCGAGTCAACCTTATATCCTACTCACCTAATTATTAGAATTTTTTCATTCAATTTTTACATCATTGCTCCTATTACATGTCACAATTTTAATATTGCTCATGGCATAATTCGTATTATAATATATATATAAAATAGAACTTAGCTCTACATATCACAATTTCAACACAACTTCAACAAAAGACAACTATTTCATCATCACGAGTAATATCAAACCACGTAATAGTATGTATAACATTACCATCATGCCTTTTTGCATGACCATAACATTTGTCTACTACACATACATATTTATACCCTATTATTCCATTAAGCATAAATGCTACCAAGTAATACTAAATAATGATGGTACTTTGTTTTCATCTCAAAGTCTTAAAATAGGAAATAGTCATATCTTATGAAATAATCATATAAATATATATATATATATATATATATATATATATATATATATATATATATATATATATATATATATATATATGCATTAACATATCAATTATTTCGACAACATCATATTGATCAAGTAAATCATTATAATTATCCTATAAACATTAATTTCACAATAGTCTTTCATGGTCATAAGAATAATTTAATAACAACTCATAAAAAACTATTTATATATCTGTATATGGATTATTAATATCAATATGCCATCACCACTCCCACCATCATAGTAAAGTAAATATTTGCAAGTATTTAATTTAAAGCTCGTTATTCATAAGTATAACCAAATTGCATAATTATACTTTCAATAATTTCATATAAGGATATATAGATGATCTATATAAATAATAAGAAGAATATCAATTACAACATTTGAACAAAATATCATGAAATTATCAATTTTAGAGTGAGATATATACTCACTTAATGATACTTATCCATTTTAAGAAGTTCTAAAACATTTATAACTTCTTGCATTTTCTCCTTATTCACCATTTATTATAACAAATTATAAATATAAAGGCACCATCTATTTTTTATTCCCAACATTACAATGCTATATTCAAATCATGATATAATAACACTCCATGTTATTAACTTTTTATATTTATAATTTCTAAGATTAACTTTTAATTCTATATACTATTATTTAGGGTTTTTCAAATTGAAACCATATAGATATGAATATTAGAACTTGAAACTCTAAAAAAGCTCATTTTATGCCACTTAGTTATCTTACATAATCATTTTTTTTATTTTCAAAGTTATTATTAAAAAACCATAAATTCTCATAAAGGGAGGTTTTTACAAGGTGGCAATTCGTGTCATTCGGGTTGATTTATTTATTAATCGTGTTATTCATGTCAATCTATGGATCACCTGTTTAACTTATTTAATAATTTTAAATAATAAAATATATATTATAAAATTATTTATTAAATTTAATTATTTATTATTTTTATAATTTTTATATTTTTTTAATTATTAATAAAATATTATTTTAATTTTTTATTATTATTTTATTAAACTAATAATTTTATATCTTTATTATATATATCTATTTATGATTAAAATATTATTTATTTCTTAAATAAATTTATTAAAAATTTAATAAAATTTTTTAAACAAGTTGGCGTGTCAATCCAAATCTGAATAAACATATCGAATTATTGTGTCGTGTCAAAAATTATCACCCCTAGGTTTTTGAATTAAAGCATAAAACAAATAAAATGTTGAAACTTGATACTTTAAGTATGCTCTAATCACATCATTATATAAAAACTATACTTTTATTTTCTAATATTTTTAACTCTAACTCAAGATAATCCAAAAAGGTTATATTTCACATATTTATGAGTTTCTTGAATTAAGAATGAATCACCTTATAAACACTCTTTAATTATATCATCGTAATGTCTTATATCATAAAAATCATATTTTTTCAAGCTACCATCAAGTAGCTTAAACATATATAAAAAATGGGTTTTCTTATATCAAACTTGAGTTATCCAAGATATTAAGTCATAACACTTTGGAGAAATTTTATTTATATTATCTTAACAGTTGGTAGTATAAAAATTATATTTTTCTTATGCATTATGATATATTTCAAAATTTCATAAATGAGTTTTCCTTCAAATCACCCAAATTAGCAGAAATTAAAGAAAGTATATTGTCTAAAAGATCTCATCATAATTCAAAGGAGTCATTTGTAGCTCACCAGTATTAGAATCAAGCTCTCTCACTGGTAGAAAGGAATGCCAAGCTATTTTATTATGCATAGAGTAGTACGACTCTAATTGCACTTTTCAACACCTTCTCATGCCATCCATGATAGCAACTGGTCAAGTACAAGCAGGCAACAGTGGCAAAATGGGTGAACATTGATGGGAAAAGTTATCATAACATCAATCCTTTGATTTGATACCTCCTTGCACATAACCAAATAGAGGAACACCTACAATGAATGACTATGCTAGCGGTATTAGCACTAGCAGTGGGAGATGCCAAAAGTAGTAGCAACCTCAATTTGCCAAAAGAAGGCCACAGGAAGAGGAAAAAAAAAAGAAAAGAGGAAAAGAGAAAAGTTATATGAAAGAAAAATAGAGAGAGAAAGCTGGCTAGGTTAGGAAAAAAGAGAGTTAAAAAAGAAAAAAAAGAGTTATAAGCTCCAATTTAATGATTCTCACACACCGTAAGCTCAAGTCCCCTTTTGATCTCACCCTTCCATTTTCTATCTTGATGAATTTTAGCTCTATATTCATTTTAATTGAAGTTAATTTTCATAAAAATCTTTCTTACTCATATTCAAACATTCAAATCTTAATTTCCAATAATTTATAAATATTTTGAGATAATTTATTTCTTATATATACATATACATATTAACATCCTAATTCATCACATCCTACATTTTGAGAATACTTTTCATAAGTTTATAAATCTACATATATATACTTCATCTATGAGAACCGATATATATATTTTATAACTCCTCACTTTCAACTTTTAAATGTTCTATTAATATTTAGATAGCATTTCTATTCTATAAGATTATACTAATATTATACGGTTAAAATTTCAATGTTCACATTTCATCTTGATATAATTAAATACAATTTAACTATCATCGTTAATATTAAATATTTCAAAGTATATGAAATAATAAAACTTTGAATAGTACTCTGAGATATTACATTAGGTATGATCTTGGCTTAGTGAATAAACATCTTAATTATCTTTGACTAGGCTAGTTAAATATAATAGTCATATATTCTTTAATGTTATTGTATGATACAAATATATAATAAAAAAATTCTAATATATAATAAGTGAAGGAAAACATCTATTGTAGGATTCATATAAAAAATATTAATAATTTCTAACATATGATTCGGCCATTATTTTCAAATATATGTTTCTAAGAATGGAGAATTTCTAAAGTGGAGAAATCAAGAATATTTATTTACCTTTTGTTTGAATCTATGGAAAAACATATTGAAAGTGAATATGTGGAAAGAAAAAAGGTTGAAAAAATACCTCACTAACCAATAAAATATTTTCTTACCAAATATGTTTAAAAAAAATAAAAAGTTTTATAATTATAAAATTACCTTTGGTGGAGCTTATTAAATAATTTTGTTAACTTGGAACATAAGTAATTTTGTCATTTAACAAATTACTTCTTTCATACTTTTTTATTTTTTAATTAAATCAAATAAAAAATTAACATTTTCATCATTTTTTTCACCTATTTTCTATACATTTAAACAATAAGTGGAAAAGTACTTTCCTATATATTTTCTTTCTATCTTTTTTTTTCTATTTATTTTCTTTTCATACTTTTTCTCACTGTATCCAAATATAGGATTAAGATAGGCAAGTTTCTTGAACTCATCAATTTCCCTATGTATTTACATTAAGTGACTCAAAAGGACTTAATATTACCAACATTTATTATTAGTTTTTGTTATTAACATTATTTTATTTAGAGTAAATATAATATTTAATTTTTTATTTATAAATATGGTCACTATTACATTCTTTAAATTTCACAACTAATACTATTAACCTCCTCTTTTTACTTTAGTAGACGTGGCTTGGATAAACATTAATTATTAATCTCTAGCTACTCAAATTTAATATTTTTATTTCTATTGTTAGTAATATGATGAATAATAATATTAATTTTAATAATAATATGTTATTAGCATACAAACCTAATATTAAATGTAATTATAATATTAATTATATTATCATTTATTATATTACTAAAAATAAAAATAAAATATTAAATTCGATTAGTTAGGGATTAATAATTAATGTTTATTCATAACCTTGAGAATTGTTATTAGCATTTACCTAATTTAAATATATTTTTTTTTAAAAAGAAACTTTAACAAGAGAATTCATGTTATTCTTTATTTTGTTTCTATTATTAGAATTCTTAATAAATTATTATTTTATTAAAAAATAAGGTATAGAATAATATGATAAATATAATAAGTTATAAGTAAATTATAGTTAGATAAATAGGATAAAAATAATTTGATATCTTTACTTTTTATTAAAAAATTATAATTATAATAATATATAAATAAATATATATTATTTAAATAGAATGAAAAAATTGGGACGAGTCTAGAAATTCAAATATTTGATAAGAATGGGGATAACCATTGAAAAATTTACCTATATATGTATACAAATGAGGAAAGGTAGAATATTTAAAAATACATATAAGTATGAGAATCTTAGTCTCTTATTTGTACCATTCCCATTGCCATGTCTAATTGTGAAAGAAAATAAGTTGGTAGGTATAAGCATGATATATTATTTATTTAGGACTTATTTGATATAATAATAAAAATAATTTAGTATTATAATTGATTTTGGGATAATCGATTTCGAATAATATGTTTTATGTTTGGTAACATTAACTAATAATTGATTATATAATTTATTATAAACTAATCACTTTTTAGTATTAAATTATTAAAAAGGATAATAAAATACACATGATTTTATCAAAATCATTAATTTTTCTAATTTTTATATTATTATTTGTAAAAGAAAACATATATAGTATTTTTTATTTAATATGTATAATCTTAGTTCAAAATAAATAATACATATTCTTATTGAACATATATTTTTATTTATTTATAATATTTTTCTTAAATGGGAAAGTTTAGTTAAAACATGATTATATTTATTTTGACAATAACTAATTTAAAAAAATTCAAATAATTATATTATAAAATCTTGAAGTCATTAAATTAAAAAAATTAATGTTGATATGAGTATAAAAGTTCTATTTGGTGTAGGCAACTGGTGAATTAGTTAATAAGTAATAGTCAAAATTTTATAACTACTAGTTAATAAATTAGTTAAATGTATTAGAAAGATTTAATAAAAATTTATCAAAATTAGAATATAATTATAAAAATTTTAATTAAGTATATTTATAATATTATATATTTATTATTTAAAATAATAATATAATAACCTAAACTTAAATTAATTATATTTTATGATATTACATATTTTTATATATTAAATTAATGTGAATATGTTGAATATTTATTTATATAATTAGGATATAGGTTGTCAATAAAAGAGATAAATTTGGAAATATTTTTAAAAATTACTAACTTATAAATTATAAGTTATCTTATGAAACTTATTAAATGAAAATTTATTTTTTCAAATACACTAGTGCACCAAATACTTATAAATGTTAACTTATAATTTTTTGAATAAATTAATAAGTTATAAATTAATTTTTTTATTGAGTCAAACACACACACACACACACAATTTTAAATTTATATCCATTGAAGAAGGACAATTAAGGTAAAAGACAAAAAGGAAAAATGAAGTTATCATGGGTATAAAATTTAAAATTTCTCTTTTTAGAGTCACAATTAAAAAATAAAGTACTCTAAGAGTAGGTTATTTTTTAATTAATATTATTAATTATAATTAATTATTAAAATTTTTTAAAAGATATAAATAAATATATTTTAAAGTATAATAATTAATTATTTAACTTATAATTGTTAACTATAGTTTCAAATCGCTGTATGAAACATTTATTTAATGTAAATTCTTTGACTTATAATTGCTAATTATAGTTTCAATTCGCTGTATGAAATATTTATTTAACGTAAATATTTTGATTCATGCAATTATGTCAAAATACTTGGAATTGCCTAAATTTCCATTTTCGTAAAATAAATTTTATTTATTAATAAATACCTATCAATTATTTAATTTATTAATATTTTAATTTTCAAATTTCTTTTTTAATTTATGCAGTTCAATCTATCTAATTGCGTCCCAATAAAAGAGAAGCCTCATTTTCTCAGCAGAAGAATTTGCACTTATCATAATTTCCGTATATTATTAAATTTAATTATATATTAAATTTATTTTTTTAAAATCAAATATTATATATTTTTTTAGATTTGGATATTGCTTAATACATAATAACAGATCAACTGAAAAATTTAACGACACATTCATCTCAACCAGAAACAGTATTTCAAAAAGCCAAAGACAAAGGTTGACACTCCCTCCTTGTCCTTTTCCTTACAATTACTTCTCTTGCATTCTCTCCCTTTGCTCATTGCAAAGTACTGACAATGATCCGTTGCAATGTTAATTCCATGATGGGGAGCCGGCGATTCTGACAAAACCTATTCCTATATTTTTCTTCCTTTTCAAAATTTCAAATCCATCGGCGTTCTTACATGGGGCCCTGTATATTATTTTACCATTTATAAAAAGAGGAGGCGTTTCACCAACTTCCCGGAAAGTTCTAACGTCACCGACTCGAACACCGCAAAGTTCTTAACTTTCATACATTACGCGTTTATTTCATATTCCACGGCGTGGCTGACCGGACTGCGTCTCCCCCTTCGCCTCCCTTCTTCCTTTCTTCATCTTGCATATTTAATCTCGGGAAAGAGAGAGCAAGGGCTGGTTTTTCCATTAATATTCGAGCAGGGTTCTCAGTTTGCATTCGAGAGGTTTTTACAGACTTGCGGCGTTGTTGAAATCAGAGATGAAGAGAAACAGATTAGAAAAGTTTGAGACTTTTGTGTCATTAACGAGGCGGAGGTCGATTCAGATTCTGATCGGAGTTGGTCTTTTGTACGTACTGTTGGTGACTGTAGCAATCCCCATTGTGTTCAAAAAGAGCGGCGTCCCTCATGAGTTCTTAACTCGCCCTCGCAGGCTGGCGAGCGAGGAGGACTTGGAAGAAAGAAAAGCCCCTAGTCGTCCATTGAAAAGGGTTTCTAAAAGCTTATACCAACCAGCTCAGAGCCCCCTCGCTGAGAATAAAATTGTGTCCGGATTGATCTTCGATGAGAATACCCTTGATTTGAGCGGAAAAGATGGTTCCTTGGAGCTTTACAAGTCAGCCAAGAATGCTTGGGAAGTGGGGAAGAAGATATGGGAGGAGCTGGAATCAGGCAAATTGGGGACTGGTTCCCAGAAATTGGAGAATCGATCGGAGTCATGCCCGCGGTCCATCTCGCTGTCCGGGTCCGAGCTCGCGAACAGTCGCATCATGGTCCTTCCTTGTGGACTGACATTGGGGTCCCACATAACGGTCGTTGGCAAGCCATTGACAGCGCACCCTGAGGACGAACCGAGGATATCTTTGGTTAAAGATCATGATCATCCGGTGATGGTGTCACAGTTCGTGATGGAGTTGCAGGGGTTGAAGACCGTTGACGGCGAGGACCCACCTAGGATTTTGCATTTCAATCCCCGGTTGGAAGGAGATTGGAGCGGCATGCCAGTAATTGAGCAAAACACTTGTTACAGGATGCAGTGGGGTTCGGCGGTACGGTGTGAAGGTTCGAAATCAAGAGTTGAAGAGGAGACAGGTAAGTGGTAAACAATTAACATTTCCGCCTTAGCAATCAACTTTGAGAATTGTTGTTTGGTAGTTTGTAATATGGCATTCGTACTTAGCTGCAAATGTATATATTATATCGTCAGTAGATGAAATTGGATTTGATGCTGTTCTGCTTCGAAAATTTTAGAGCGTAATAGAATATCAGAACTAGATTGTGTCATGGTCCAATTCTTCGAGTTATCTATAATTTTTCTCTCTGTGATTGCATGAAATTGAGTTATTCCCTGTGTTGGCCTCAGTTGATGGGCTGGTGAAGTGTGAAAAGTGGGTTCGAGATGATGACAGTCAGGCGGAGAAGTCCAAGGCAAGTTGGTGGTTAAATAGACTTGTACGCCGGACAAAAGCGGTAACTGTTGACTGGCCCTTTCCCTTTTCTGAGAACAAGCTATTTGTTCTCACTCTTAGTGCTGGATTGGAAGGTTATCATGTGAATGTTGATGGGAGGCATGTTACTTCTTTTCCTTATCGCACCGTGAGTATTATTCTTCAACTTTCCGACTAGGGGAATCCTGGATTTGTTACATTTATCTGATTTCTTACATTGTTTATTTATGTCAACAGGGTTTCACTCTTGAGGATGCCACTGGACTTTCTTTGGATGGTGACATTGATGTTCACTCTGTAATTGCTGCGGCTTTGCCTTCATCACATCCTAGTTCTGCCCCACAACAGCATCTCGAATGGTCAAGCAGATGGCGTGCTCCGCCACTTCCCCCCTTTGATGTAGAACTGTTTATTGGTGTCCTCTCTGCGGGGAACCATTTTGCCGAGCGAATGGCTGTAAGGAAATCATGGATGCAGGATAGGCTTATAAAATCCTCAAAAGTGGTGGCCCGTTTCTTTGTAGCACTGGTAATGAAGCTACTTTTTATTCTTCTGTTATTCTTATTCCCTCATGCCCAATCGCGGCTTCTAACATTTCAATGAAATTTTGACAGCATCCAAGAGCAGAGGTAAATGTCGACCTAAAGAAGGAAGCAGAATTTTTTGGTGATATTGTTCTTGTGCCTTACTTGGATAGTTATGACCTTGTTGTGTTGAAGACAGTAGCCATTTGTGAATATGGGGTGAGTACTTAATTGAAGGGGAAATTTAATTCTGCAATGGCATGAGTTTCTCATCCATATATTGATTATATTTTGCTGTTCCCAGGTTCACACGGTTTCTGCTAAGTATATCATGAAGGGTGATGATGACACTTTCGTTAGAGTGAATGCTGTTCTTGCTGAAGCAAGGATGGTTCCAGGTGATAGAAGCTTCTATATTGGAAACATAAATTACTACCACAAACCTTTGCGCCACGGTAAATGGGCTGTGACATACGAGGTAACGGGAATCTGTTCAGTTTTCCTTATTTCTCTATAGCAATTTAAATAACTCCTCGCCTCCTACCATGTCTCATGCATTCTTACTTGTCAGATTTAGCATCAAGCTCTAGTAGTGTATTCATGTATTGATTGGTTTTTTCCCCTCCTTTTCACTGTTCTCAGGAGTGGCCGGAAGAGGATTACCCACCTTATGCTAACGGACCGGGTTATATTTTGTCTTCGGACATTGCACGCTACATTGTATCTGAATTTGAGAGCCATAGATTAAGGGTTAGTGAACTGATTCATTGTGCCCCGTTTTTCACCTGTTGTCAACTGTGGATAAAGTTTGGTTTTTTTAATTGAAAGCTTCTTTATTTCTCTTGATGTAGTTGTTCAAGATGGAGGACGTGAGTATGGGAATGTGGATAGAGCAATTTAACAGGACGAAAGCAGTAGATTATCTGCACAGCTTAAAATATTGCCAATTTGGGTGCGTAGAAGGGTATTATACAGCTCATTACCAATCACCAAGGCAAATGATGTGCATGTGGGATAAATTGCAGAGACAAACAATTCCACAGTGCTGCAATATGAGATGACGATTGTAGAACAGAGAAAACTTGGTTTTGCAGTGATAGGTAGCATCATCCTTTTCTGCATATGCTGCGGAGCTTGAGTGGTTCAGGTCTCCCTGTATATATACTTGTTTAAATTCGTTATTTATTGATTCTTGCCTCGTTTTTTACCTTAAATTTTTTTGGTGATGACCGGAGGGGAGGATGGGGCATAATTGATGCAAGCTTCTGTTCTGTAATTCAATTGTTGTGAGTCAGATGTAATAAATTTTTGTGTAGTTAAGCAGTAATTAAATTTCCTATGGAGGTTTTTTGATCATGATATAGTTTTGTGTAACTTGCACTCTCTTTCTAGATTCAGAAATATATATTGACCCTCACTTTTACTGTACAATTACTCATTTTCTCCATTTTAAATATATATTTACCTTCCTTGCTTTTTGAAAATAAAAATAATAGAGGTAAGTATATATTTATAAATATAAAGAAAATCCATATGTAATTAGGTTGGATGGAACTACTCCCTTGTAGCATGAGTTTTGCTACACACTTGCGTGTGTTGTGCATTTTATTCTTCTTGATTTTGATGGTAGCCTTCTCAAATGAAAATTTAAATCAAGTTTTTTTTTTTCCCTTGAATTGTTAGTGTTACTTATTAATCGCATATATTATGCTTTATTTTTTTATGTTCATTTCTTTTTAAAAAGTTATCTCATTAAATTATATGTAATTTTTTAACATTTACTAACTTATAAAAATGATGTAAAATAATGTTTAATTATATTATATAATTGACAATTTCAAGATTACAATTAAGAGTTCTATTATATATGAATTTTGAATTGAAGGTATGAAATGTTATCTCCATATAATTTGTGTAACTTGGATAATGTTTGTTTTTATTTTCTTGAATTATGTTTACTTATAGTTTATAAACCTCCAAATATTGACTGAAATATTCATAACAATTTATTTTTCTTACATTTTATTTTTAGATAATTTTTTAATAAGAGATTTTAATAACAGTTATTTTTTTAAATATATTATTTCTACTTTAATTGTTACACTTCTAATTATTTAAATTAGTTTTACTTAGTAGTAAAATAATAACCTAATTCAAAATATTTAATTTGATAGCATATAAACAATGAAAAGAAAATTAAATAATATTATAATCATTTATTTAATAAAATTTTATGTATAAAATCTTATTCCTTTATCAAAAAATTCTAGCTTCCCGTCAGGGAAGTAAGAGTAATCTTATATTTTATCCTGTGGTTTTTTATACAATTGACGACAATCATCTAGGCCTCCACAACATTAGATGAACTCCTATTTCCAATGACTGGCCAATATTGTTTCACTTATGATGGCTAAAATTGTTCCCCAGTCGGATAGAATGATGGGAAGAAAAAAAAAATTCTCTCTTCTTCTATTTATCATTAAGAGAATATTATTTTTAAAATTTATTTTTTTATAAAAATGAATGAGTATAATATTTTTTATATTTTATAATTAAAAGATATAATTTCCAAAATTATGATAAGAGAAGGAAATAATTTCTTCTTAAAAAAAGTAGTTATTTTTTATTAAACTCATTATATTTATATGAAAGATATTTTTTTATTAAAATAAACAAAATATAATATGAGCAGTGGTGGAGAGAGGGGGCTAGGCTGAGCCCCAGCCCCAACTCCCTATTTTTTAAATTTTTATATAATATATAATATAAAAAATTACATAATTTTTTAAATTTTATAATATTTTCTCTTGACCCTTCTATCTTAATATTTCTCCTTGAGGCTGGTATTTCATCAACCAAATGCTATAATCATATGTAAACTAATAAACTTAACAAATCTGTTAAGAAGATCCTTTCAGTTGAATAAATTCAGTCTTCTGCATCTGATTGGTTTAAAATTTTACAAATGAACTCAATATTAACTTAGAAGAGTTGATCTACATTTACCGGAGTTTCCAATCTCAATGGATAGAGGCACAGAGGACAAAATATCACTATCTAAACTTCATAAAAAAAAAAAATCCGCTGTAAAAGGTAAGTATAAAAAATTATACAAAAATTTAGATTTCGTATAAAGAAAAAACTGGCATCAGAGCCGTAACTGTGAAAAAGTTACACTATGTTAGACATTTTTCATTGGCTGTCTTGGGCTCCTTATTTTGTAAGAAACATTTTGGGTAAGAAACTTAAAATTTTATTTACCTTTTGTCTTGGTAGACTAAAATTTTATTCACTTGTACCTAAGTAAACAAGTCTTATGCCATTTATATTGGATTTGACGTTACCGGTTATCAATTATCATTTATTATGAGTTATTTTTTATTTAAATTAATTTTTATATTAAAATTAAATTATAATTTTTATCAAATAAATATTTTTTTAAAGGTCAAACAAGTATTTTTGAATATGAATATTTGTGATGAATAAGGATTTGAAGTAGAAATGTAATGTGAGTAATTATAAAAAGTATATGAAAATTCTTGTAAGGGTATGGGAGAGATGTAGTGGTAATGATTAGAGAATTGTAAGATTATAATGTAGAGTTTTCACATACATTATTTCGTAATCTTTTTATTATATTAGATCTTTTCTCATTTGAAAGATTTCCTTTAAAAAAATTGTTAATGTGATTTATTATGACATTTTATTGATTTAATTATTTGATATTTGCATGTTTGGGAAAAGAATATTTTTAATAATAATTTATACATTTTTATTTAAAAAATAATGTACAATATTAAGAGAATAGAAAAAAATAATTTTCTTTTTAATCAATTATGTGATTTATAAAAAAATGGAAATAAAATATATAAAAAATTTGAAAGCAAATTTTCCTACATTTGAATGCTATTAAAATTTTGAACCAAAAGAAGTTTGAAAAAATATTTCGAACATCAACGAAACATTTTCCCATCAAATAAGTATATTAAAGGATTAGAAAATTTAGTAATTTCAAATTTATCATTTTGTAGAAATTTTTTGATTTGTAATGTGAGCAATTTTTTTACTTGATAAAATATTTTTATTCACTTTTACTTTTAAATTAAATTAAATATAAAATAAAAAAATTTCATCCATTTTCTATATGTAAAAAAAAAAAGAGAGAGAATATACTTTTCTTTATAATTTAGCTCCACTTGTTTTTGTTTTGCTTATTTTGTACTTATACTTTTCCTCATCATATTTAAACATAATACAAAGATAACGAAAGAAAATAATTTTTTAAAAATAAAAGATATTATTTTTATCATATTTTTATATTTAACATTTAAAAAATATTTTATAATTGTAAATACCGCTAAACAATGCAGGAGATTATTGCTCTTATGAAACACTTCGATTTTGACGTCGTTTGATATGCACGCTGCATTGAGTGATTCAACCTTAGAACCAATGATTAAAATAAATTTATGTTATTTGATTGGACAAGGATATCTTAGATTAACCATTGATCATACGTAAGAGCAAATAAATTAATATTAATATATTAATTTATTAAAAATTAAAAATATAAATTAACTAATTTCATACATATTAAAAAAGTAGTTAAATTCATTTATTTTTAATAAATTTTATAAGATTATTTTTTATAAATAAAATTTAAAATAATTTAAAATAAAAAATAAATATAAATTAATTAATAATGTAAAATAATAAAATACTTATTAATAAAAGAAAAGAATAAATTTAAAAATAATATTTAATATTTTATTAAATTTTAAAATAATAATTAATAAATAATTTTTTTTAAATGTGACAAATAAAACAGAACGAAAGTAATAACAGTTTGTCTTTCCTCTGGGGCAAGATCATGGCTTTATTTGGCTCTATCCTTATTTAATTGGGTTTAGCCACCGTACACAGCTCGTAATCGGCCTGCTGATTTCACAGCCTCACTCCTATTGGCGGCGACAAACAACTCTCAGAAAATTTTGCTTTTCCTCTCCGCCTAGCGAGTGACGAAACGAGTTTCCGCCACAACTTGATTTGCAATTTCTACTGGCTCGTGTAACATACGTGCTCTAACTGACCGTAAGAAAATATACTAACGGTCCGTCCCGAGCACCACTCGCGCTCCCCTTTCTCTATCGCTCACGACTCTTCATAGGGCAGTCTCCAAGCCCAGATTAAATCCGTCGTGGGAGCAATAATCTCCTGCATCGTTCCCATCGAGGAACTGAATTTCACCCGTCCGATTTCACGGAAAGAAGAAACGACTTTGCTTGCTAGTGTGAGATATGGCCAAATCGACGGGACATGAACGATCGGTTAGTACGATCCTGAAAAGAAAGATGCTCGATATACTTTTTTTCTAAGTAAATTATGCATTCTTCTCCAAAAAAAAGGAAAAAAGAAAAAAAGAGAAGGAGTAGTAAAAGTAGGATTGGTCTTGTAAAATAAGCATTTGTGCGGAAAAAAAAAAATTCTACAAAGCATTTTGGTTAAACTAAACTAGTTATACACTTTCAATCTCTCCTTTTTTTCAATTTAATTTAAGTATTCTCACATGTTCTACTAATTTTTATTTTGAGCGGGAACAGTAAATAGGAATTTACTCTTAATAATGATGTCTTCGTAAATCAAACTTAGAATTTTTTGAGTTTGAAATGTTTTAAAATTCAATCTTCTACTGAACTAATATGGTATACATTTTGAGAGGGGTTTGGTTTGCAAAATTTTTTAAATTTTAAATTTTTGAAAAATTTACTTGAAAATATAATATTTTAAAAAACATTTTTATTCAACTTTTTCCTCAAAATATTCTTTGAGGAGATAGGTAATTTGAATTCTCATAAAATAAAAATATTAATATTAAAATAAAAAAATAAATCTACCATCAATTTTATTATATGCCCTGATTCATTTTTATTTATCTTCTACGTCACGATGGCAACCTCTGTTATTCTTTCAACGTTGTTGCCTCCGTCTTCAATTGGAATGGCTTTCATTGTGTTTTTATTTAAAAAAAATAAAATTGAACTTGTATCATTTATCTCAAACAAAGTAGGAAAATATCAAGTCCTGTTTGCTAGATGGTTAATGTTATGAGCAATTACACCTTGAACATTAATAGCTAAAATTGCATAAGGCGTTTCTACATAAAGTTGACATTGAAAGTTATCAACAACCAACCTTGTTGAGGATATGTTTATTATTTCTTTTAAATATTGTTGTACTACGAAATGGACAAAAAATATTACATATATTATATTTTTTTATATTCTCATTTTGATATAAAAATAACAATTGAAAATTTTCTAATTAATTTATATAAATCTTAATATATAACATTGAAATTTTAAAAAAATTATAAATGTGTGAATCGTGTAAAATTAATATATAGATATTAGAATTGATTTTAAAATTTCTTATATAATTTATGATATTAAAAATCCAACTACCTGAAAGTTTTAATATTTGGCATATCAAATCATTTTTATATTTCAAATGAAGAATATAAATTATTAATTTTTTAGGTGTATAAAAGGCTTTATTCATATGACTTTAATTAAAATTATAATTTTTTACAATTTATAATGAAAAAAGGATATTATTATTTTTAAAAAATTAATAATTTTCTTAAAAAATATAAAATGTGAATTGAATATATGAGTATAATATATTTTAAAAATTTTAAAAATATTCTTAAAAATATTTATAGTGAACAAAATATAAAAATTTAAATCTAAATATTTTAGAATTCAATGAATCTAATTTTCAAGAATTACGTTATTTAGTATGTTCACTTTTTCAAAAATGTAAAGTTTCATGAGTTAAACACCCCTAAACTTTTGCTTGTAGATGATATTTGATTTGCAGGATATTTTTAATTTTTTCAAAAATATTTTAGGGGAATATTACATTCTCATATTTGATTCAAGATTTAAAAAAAAAATTAAGAATGTCACATTTTCAAAATTACTTTTTAGATATATTTACTCAACTTTCCCTCAAAATATTTCTATGAGGGGAGGCAAGAATATCAGATTTTCATAGGATCAAAATGTTGATACTAAAATAAAAGGATAAATTTATGCTTATATTTAATTATTTTTTATTTATTACTTTACCAAATAATTTTTAATTTAAATTAAAAAAATAATTATAACTTTATTTTTGAACTATTTTTTTATTATTAAGAAATATACATTAAATTTTTATCCTCACATTTAATTTTTATTAAGAATGTTGATGCTAAAATAAAAGGATAAATTTATCTTCATATTTAATTTTTTTCTTATTTATCACTTTATCAAATAATTTTTAATTTAAATTAAAAAATAATTATCACTTTATTTTAAAAATATTTTTATTATTAAGAAATACGCATTAATTTTTAACTATAATTTCTTTTTTATTATTGTTCCTAATGTTTAAAAGATTTTTTAATATAATTATATATACATATGATTTTTTCCATTAAAAACAATACAACAAGCTTGGAGTTTCTTTAAAAAAAGATATATTTATACATAAAATATAAAATAATAATATTTTTATACTAGAGAAGAAATTATAATATAAAATTTAATACCAAAATGAAATATAATTGTAAAAAAAATTAATCGTAAAAATTTATAATTTTATAAAAAGAGAAATACTAAGTATATTTAATATCATGATAATAATTTAAATAAATTATACTTAGTTTATTTTGAAAATTAATTTAATAATAATACTAATAATTATGATAATAAAGTATAAAATATTAAAATATAATAAAGTGTAAAATATTAATATATATATATAAAATAAAAGGATAAATTTATTCTCAAATTTAATTCTTTTTTTATTTATCACTTTATCATATAATTTTTCATTTAAAATGAAAAATAAATATCACTTTATTTTTAAAATATTTTTTATTATTAAGAAATACACATTAATTTTTTAACTATAATTTATTTTCTATTATTGTTCATGATGTTTGAAATATTTTTTTATTATAATTATATATACATATGATTTTTTCACTAAAAAAATAATATAATGAGCTTGGAATTTCTTTGAAAAAAAAATATATTTATACATAAAAATATAAAATAATAATAATTTTATATTAGAGAAGAAATTATAATATAAAATTTAATATCAATATAAAATATAATTGTAAAAATTATTTACCCATGAAAAATTATAATTTTGTAAAAAAATAAATACTAAGTATATTTAATATTATGATAATAACTTAAATATATTATGCTAATTATGTTTTAAAAATTGATTTAATAATAATATTAATAATTATGATAATAAAGTACAACATATAAAAAAATAATACATTACATTTAAAATATAATAAAGCAAAAAATATTTATATATATATTTATGAATTTTTAGATGTTAAATATTAAAATTTAATTTATTAGGTGTTAAATTGTATTATTTATGTAGTTTTAAATAAAAATATGATTTATTATATTATATTTTATAATAAAAAATTAATAAAAATATTTTTAAAACAATCTCAAAATTTTCAAGAATATAAAATATGAATCAAATATAATAATATACTATATCTAAGAATTTAGTAAAATATTCCTAAAAAAATTTATAATAAATTAAATATAAAAATATTACATTCATGTTGATTAAATTATCAAAAATTATATTTTTAAAAGTATATTTTTTTTAGAATATAAGATTCCCCGAACCAAATATTATCATAGAGAGTTTGGAAAGACAATTTGGAAAAACATTATTTATCGGCAACAACACTTGTATTTTCATTATCTTCAATTTAAATACATAATAAATGGCCATTTAGGTTTCTTAATTTTAGGATAAATAGCTTTTAATATACAGTCTTTCTTTATCATTAATTATTAATTATGTTACATTGTGATTATTTAACATGTCAAAATATTTACTTTGTTGGAACTCGTGCCATTTATGCTACGTTACATGGTTTGCCAATTCAGCCAAAACCTGGCGGAGTTCTACATGTTATAAAAAGTTTAAAGTTCTACTTTTCCGGTTGTTTTTTAACTATTGCAATTAATTAATTTTATAAATATCAAAAAATAATTTTATTTATTTATTTATAATAATTTTTATGTCTAAAATTTAAAATAATTGAAATTAAAAAGAGAAATATAATGGATAAATATAAGTAAATTGAGAATGTAGAATAATAAAATATTTATTATATATATTCATATGTTGCTATGCTAATAAAAAATATTTTTTAAAATATTTACACTATTATATATATTCATATGTTGCTATGCTAATAAAAAATATTAAAATTTTTATTTTTTTAAATGATAGGAGTGATTAAATCATTAGATACACACACATATAAGAATCAATGATTGAATTTTAAATGTAATGATAGGTATAGAAATTTTAAAGGATATTAATTGCAACTTGAAACATAGACTTTCAATAAATTTTTAAAATTTTTTTTGTTATTATTAAAAAAAATTTATATTATTATTTTTTAATGATATATTTTCATTCTCTTCAATGATAATATAAAATATTTTATACTAATAATAAATCAAGTTTAAGCACTTTTAAAAAATTTATTTTTACATTATTATATGATTAAATATTATAATTTTGCATTAAAATATATAAATAATATGTCTTTTTTTATTTTATATAATAAATAGTTTTATTTTAATAAAACTATTTTTCGACAAAAGGAATGACTTTTATTACAATTTGACTTTGCGGACTTACAAAAAAGTCGGCTTTTATTTTTCTGAACTTATTGGCCATCCAGTAGGAAAGGACGCGTAAAGGAGAAAACTAGCAAAAAGTTCCATGACGAGTCACGTCGGCAGAGAGGTTGAGTAAGGCCTTGCCGCACCCATCCTCCTTTACCGATTATTATATTTAAATTTTTATTTTTTTTATAAAAACTTTTGTAAAATATTATTTTATCTTATTGTTTGCGATGCTTCTTGAAATGTTGGGCCCCCCCACAAACGGTAAATCGGTCGGATAAAGTTATCTGCGTAGTAGGGAAAAGTGGAGCATATGCGGCGGCAGTGATTCGTTTGATACACTTTGTATAGGTAAAATAATGTAAAAGATGTTAGATTAAATGGTTGAAATGATCAAAATTTTGATCTTTTACGGATTCAATTGTACGGTAGACATTTTGAACGAACCCTTTATAACACAGAATCCTATTAATTATGTCTTAATCATGCAGAGATATTATAAACCTTTCATAATCATGTTGAAAATGCTTTAGTGGAATAGATAAATCTTATAGTTGGCTATGATTGAACAAATCAGATAAAGCCTAATTAATTTATGATTTATTTATTTCAGAGATAAAATAGGCGTAGTTATATGTAGGTGCATTATATTGGATTATTACCTTTTGAATTGGGTTGGCCGATTATGAATCAATTATTTTAAGTATTATCTATTCACAATTTTTTAAATATTAATAGAATATATCAATTGTTTTATTATTCATTATCATAACATACCATTTAGTAGTTGACTTAGGTTGTTCTTTTTTTGGGTTTATTTTTTATAAAGTTCTCATAGTGTTATTTTTTTATTTTATTTTATTGAGTTATTAATAATGAGATACATATTATACTATTTATATTTGAACAAATATATTAATTTTTATTGTATATTGTGTCTATTTCAAATTTATTATAGCAACATTTAATAATATAAGTTTAAAATGTTTTAAACAAATTATATTTGATATTGAATAAATTTTTTATTATTGATCCTCATTGTTCAAAATCTTAGGATAATCTCTTAAAGGAAAAGTAATAGGAACGAATAATAGTAATAATTGCAAGAATAAAAACATTGTATATTGCTTTGTTTAAGTATAATTAGGGGTGGGAAGTAGTCAAATTTGGGTGGTTTTCAAAGTCTAAGCTATCCAATCGTATATAACAATTCATTTTTTCCCCATTCCAACTAAAATGTGGGTTAAACACATGTATTTCACAAGTTCAATTTTAGTTGGGTTGAAGTGGATACAGATGAGTTGATGCCTGTAAACTAGATGATGAAATGATGGAAATCCACTGAATTTAGTGACTTTAACATGAACAATGGGGCTATGCACATGCATGTAAGGTAAACTTTCCAATGTAGTTTAAAAAAGGAAGAATAGCTTTTAATTATTGTTATTTTTTCACTTGCTTTTACATAAAAAATTATTATTTAGTTTCAAACTAACAACTCAACACCTGCATATTCAAAATCACTTAAACAATTTTGATGTATACAGCAACAACTAAGCCTAAACTGTCAGAAATCAAAATGCATACCCTTCAAAAGTCAAAATTTTCTTTTAAATCATAATGCCTTTCTCAATGAAATGCATAGGATCCTTAGGCTTCCATTGAAACACAGAACCCTTAGACTGAACCCAAACACATAACATAGACTTTAACCCCAATGAGGGCTCCCTCACATTGAAAGTGATTGAATGTGAGTGGATCTTAATGGTGAAGTAATAAATTTAAAAAACCACATTGGTGGAGTGGGGATTGGAGTTCTCCTAGGGCATTTTTTCAACATAGAAAATTAAAAGAAATGAAGTCTTCTATGTTTGCTCAAAGGATAGCTAAAGGAATTGAAGCCTTTAAGCAAAACAACGTCATTTGAGGCTTCCTTTCGGTTAGATTTAGGTAAAATGCAAAGGATCCACAACCAACTACTAAAATATAAAATGCCCAATTCTGCTTATATTTATTGCCTTTACTTTACCTAACCTCGACTGAAATTTTATAAGTTAGGTCGATTGGGTTATGACTTGGCTTAAAATTCTTACCTCTAAGTACAAATATGCCATGCTATTCAAAAAGACCAAGGCATCATTAGCTTCAATGGAAAATATCTTTTATAAAATATATTCATAAAATGATTAAGTGAATAAATATATTTTATTTATATAATATTAAATATAAAAAAATTAGAAAAGTAAATTCTTTTTTAAGAGAATTTTTTTTTAATTATCATAATTTTATATATCATTTTTTTAATCAAGAATCCAAGTGATACACCATTTTTTTCATGAATATATACATATATATATGTAAATGATATTTTTTGGATGGAAAATGCTTTTCAATCTAAATTTTTTGAAGGAAAAACTACACTTTACCTACTCATAATTTTGTTATTTTTTATCCAACCCACCTAAGGCTTTAAATGTTGCAAGTAATCTACTTGTACTTTCAATCATTAATACTTTGCTCATCTTGTTGGTGTGTATCTTAGGAGCCAATCACAGAGATGATTGCAATATTACACAATGTATTACGTTTCATTTTAACAATATAATTATTATATTTTATTTTATTTTATTTTACATAAATTATAACTTAAATATAATAATTATCCTTGAAATAACTTTACTATTCCCAAAATACTCCTAATCAAGTATTATTATGAAAAGGATAATAATAATACATCGAGACTAGTATGTATAGTGACTGATGATTATGAATCATGGATATGTGATATTAAGTCAATACATGAGTACATTATTAATGAACAATATACTGGACTGACCCACTATGAGAATACTGTATGAATAAATGTATCATTAGTTATTCTGATATGATCACAAATGCGTATAGTCCTTTGACTTGAAGTCACTATAGTTCCCTACATGAGGAGTTACTCACTTTGATGTCATCCTATGTCACCTTTAATCGGGATGATGAGTAGGACGTTGATTGGGTGTGTCACAAATCATGCAGAGGGAAGTAAGTGATATAGATGAAATTTTGTTACTCTTGTATAAAAGAGAAATATCCTTGGGCCCTTTAATTGAGTGAGTCTTAGAAATGCATGGCCTTACTCAATTGGATCAATATGTGATATTGATAATTTATTTTAAGTTTACTCAATATCAATAAATATAAATTGAACATTGATGAGGATGATACACTCTATGCCTCCAATTTGATTTGGATATTGTTACAAAAGAGATTATGATACAAAATATTGATTATATATTAGATAGATGTCGAATTATAGATATTTTTATTACTTGAGTGACAGTGATATATTGATAGATACCACTCACTATTTATGACCCAAAATGAGTCATTATCAATATAGTAAGAACCTACAGGGTTACATAAAAAAAGTAGAAATGAGATAATAATTAATTGAATTTTAGTTGGATTAAAATTTAATTAATTAGACTTATTTTCGTACATATATATATATATTATTAAGATAATATATATTTATTCACGTAATATATATATATATATATATATTATATTATATGATATTATTTGATATTAAAGTATTGCTAGATACCGCTCATTGTTTATGACCCAAAATGAGTCATTATCAATGTAGTAAGAACCTACAGGATCACATAAAAGGAGTAGGAATGAGACAATAATTAATTAAATTTTAGTTGGATTAAAATTTAATTAATTAAACTTATTTTCGTATATATATATATTATTAAGATAATATATATTTATTCACGTAATATATATTATATATTATATGATATTATTTGATATTAAAGTAATATCAGATAATTACGTTATTAGATATTAGATAATTATATTATGAGATATTATTATTATTATTGTTATTATTATTATCTAATATTAGATAATTAATAGATAAGTCCTATCTCTCTTCACTCTTTCTAGGATAAGGATAAGGTGATAGTTATTTAGTGTGATTAGAATTTTTGAAGTATTATCCTACTAGGACTAGGATTGTGATATGCCTTAGTTCTATAAAAGGACTTGAAGACAGCACATTATAGAACATACATTGGCTCTAATCAAACTCTAAATCATTTTAGAAAACGTCCAAACCCAATCCTAGTGAGAGAAATGAATTCTAGCAGCTTCATGGAAGGGAGAAGTCGTTATTCATTCTGTGTGGATATCGTAGAGACATTATACCTTCCAGTCAACATTTGATTCATCTCAGTCTCTCAAGGATTCGTTCTAAAAGAATACGAGCACAAATAAGGTAAAATCCTAATACTGGTTTATAACTTTTGCATGGATCCTAAGAAGGTTTTGGATTAAAATTTTAAAATTTCGCTGTGTATGTTGATCCGAATCGTAACAGTGGTATCAGAGCTTCTTGCAAAAACATAAATTTGATTATGTGTTTTACTATTTTTTTGAATGTTTATATGATAAATATTCTATTTTGATGAATATGTGATATATATAAACTTATGTTTGGTTCTGATATATATATATATGATATATATAATTTGTATTTTAATTCTAATTAGGAATTAATGAGATTAATTGAATGAATCTGATTATGTGTTTTTTGGTTTATATTCAAATTTGTTTCATGTATAATTGTGGGTTTTAATTCGAATCTAAATCTATTTTCGTGATTGATTTTGGGTTCTGTTTTAATAAGAACTAATAGGATTAATTGCATGTACATGATTTAATACGTGAAAATTATTTTCTGAAACAAGAAGGTTCTGTTATGAATTGGAATTAATCAAATTTACTCCTTAAATAAGTTCTTGTATATATGATATACTCCACATTTATGAATACAATTTATTCTGCACAGAATTAATGTGATTAGTTCTGAGTTTGTTTTCGTATATAGATCAGTTTAAATTCATTTAATGTGATTAAATAAATCTAGACTCATGTATGAAGTATATGCGTGAATGGTTTAATGTATTTGAACTTTGTTGGATCTATTTGATATAAAGAAATCTATCCACTTTGTTTTAATGTAAATCCTACTTTGAAACTGGGATTTGAATGTCAAATAAGGTTGAATTGTTCGACTAAAGGGGTGTGTCAATTGTTCAACTAGATGATTTAAATGTCAAAACAAGTTAGCGAGACCGTCATGCTAACTCTGCGTAGCATTCAAAAATTATTTTTGTTCTTAAGGCGCTGTTTTAAAATATGATTTTTTATGATGATTATGTTATGAAATATATATGTCAATCATCCTGCTTATCTTGGTTACATATATTTGTTAGCAATTATTACATATGATGCATGAATGTGTTGCATAGTATGGCCCTTGGAGTTTTTATGGATGGATTTTAGATACGACCTGCATATTATGTCTTCTATTTTTCTAATGTTTATTCTCTTCTCATCTCACTCTCCTTGAATGTAACTCAGGGTTTTTGTTACAAAAATGGAATCACAATGGAGCAACCTTTGCTTAGAATGAGGAAAAGCTAAGGAGCTATGAGATAAGAAAAAGTTAAGGAGTTAGTTTAGGAATATTATTAGAAAATAAAATTTTGGGCCATACTATGTGACATTTTAATTTCTTTATTATGTGATGATATTGATGAGCATGCATTTATTATGTGATAGCGTATGTTCCTGCTATATGATAGTTTTATTCATTATTTGATATGTGATATGCAATAGTCTATTTTATTCATTTACTTTATATGATATATGAGATATGCTAGATATATTGCATGAATAAATAGACTAGTTATGGTGAGATTTGATAATGATTAAGTTAAAATCCCTCATATGAAATATTAAGTCAGTAATAATTAAATAATGCCTTCCAATGCTTGGCACTTGTCAAGGCCTCGATCAACATAAGGTAGGTTTGCCAAAGCAAAGTACCTTATTTATCTTGGTGAGATGCGACTGGATAATAACGATATCCAAATGTCAAGTATTGGATCCGACTTAACTAGTATATCTCAATAGGATTGAGATCTAGAGGCATAGAGTTAGGTTTTAATTCATAAGATGGACTAGAACAAGTGTTGTTCACTTAACTATCCAAGAGTTGTATATGATATAATTGGCAAGTGTCGCCTACCTAAATAAATAAGTTTTAAGTGATTAGTCAAAACTAACTTAAGGTTTAGTGAAATATGGATCTTAGCCCATTAGAAAGCCTAAACAATGTGACTTTCTGAATTAATAGTGAGGGCTATTAATTTGAATAAAATAGTGGGAGGTACATTTAATAAAAGACTTTATTAAATGTTTGAAACTTAATACTTACTTTGTATATTTCTGTCGTAGATAACTAATGACTAATACATCAAATAATCTATCACTACGATCAGTCCTCGAGAAGGACAAATTGAATGGGACAAACTTTCTGGATTGGTACAGGAATTTAAGGATAGTCCTTAAATATGAGCAAAAAATATATGTCCTAGAGGAACCTATTCCTCAAGAACTTGAAGTTAGTGTCCCTCGGGCTCAAAAGGATGCTTATAAGAAGCATCATAATGATGCATTAGACGTCGGTTATCTCATGTTAGCTACCATGGACTCTGAGCTTCATAAGTAACATGAGAACATGGAAGCTTATGACATGCTTGAGCATTTTAAAGAGCTTTATGAAGGCCAAGTTCGGCATGAAAAGTTTGAGGTGACAAAAGCATTGTTTCAATACAAATTGACAAAAAGAAACCCTGTTGGGCCTCATGTACTCAAAATGATTTGGTATGTTGAGAACCTTGAGAGATTGGGTGCTCCACTAGGCCAAGAGTGGCCACTGACTTAATTATGCAATCGTTGCCACAGAATTATGGTTAATTCATCATAAATTACAACATGAATGAAATTGACAAACCACTGGCAGAATTGTTAAGCATGTTAAGAACTGCTAAACAAAATTTGTAAAAGACTAAACCCAAAACCATAATGATGGTTCAAAAGGGCAAAGGCAAGGGCAAGGGCAAAAATAAGAAGGATTCCAAATCCAAAGGCAAGCCCAAGTCTAAGTCTTCTGCATTAAAACTAAAAGGGGGTGTGGCTAAGGAAGGGACATGTTTCTATTACGGTCAGATCAAACATTGGAAAAGAAACTACAAGGTCTATCTGGAAGATCTGAAAAAGAAGAAAGGAAGTGAGACTTCCACTTTAGGTATCTATGTTATAGAAAATTAATGTTTCTGCTTCTACATCTTGGGTATTAGAGACCGGATGTGGTTCTAACATTTGTACAAATGTATAGAAACTACAAAGGAATAGAACTCTGGCTAAAGGCGAGGTGGACCTACGAGTTGGCAATAGAGTAAAAAGTTGTTGCCCTAACTGTAGGAACATATCATTTATCTTTACCTTTTGGTTTAATAATTGAATTAGAGAATTGTTATTTTATTCCCGCTATTAGCAGGAATATTATTTTTGTTTCTTGTTTGGATAAGAAAGGTTTTTCATTTATAATAAAGAACAAAAGTTATTCAGTTTATTTAAATAAAATATTTTACTGTAGTGTACAAATGTTCAATGGACTATATATTCTTAATCTTGAAATTTCTGTCTATAATATAACCACCAAGCAATTTAAATCAAATGATTTAAATCCAACCTATCTCTGACATTGTTGTTTAAGTCATATAAATGAGAAATGCATATCCAAGCTTCATAAAGATGGATTCTTGGATTTATTTGATTTTGAATCATATGAAGTATGTGAATCTTGTTTATTAGGTAAATGACTAAAGTTTCATTCACTGGACATAGTGAAAGGGCTAATAAACTATTAAGTCTTCATACATACTGATGTATGCGGGCCTATTAGTTCACCTACTAGAGGGGGTTTCCAGTACTTCATTACATTTATTAATGACTTTAGTAGATATGGATATGTGTATTTTATGAAACACAAATTAGAATCCTTTGAAAAGTTTAAGAAATTCAAGAATGAAGTGCAAAATTAACTTAGCAAAAGTATTAAAACACTTCAATCATATTAAGGTGGAGAATACTCAAGCCAAAAATTTGATGACTATCTAAAGGAGTGTGGTATAGTATCACAACTCACTCCACTTGGAACACCATAATAGAATGGTATTTTAGAGAGGAGGAATCATACCTTGTTAGACATGGCACGATCTATGATGAGTCATACAGATTTTTCAATTTTCTTTTGGGGTCATTCTATAGAAATAGCTGCTTTTACGCTCAACCATGTTCCTTCTAAAATGATTTAAAAGACTTCATATGAGATATGGACTGGGAAACATCCTAATTTGTCTTTTATGAAGATTTAGGGTTGTAAGACCTATGTAAAACATTAAGTTTCTGATAAGCTTGGATCCAAATCAGAGAAATGCTACTTTGTAAAATATCCTAAAAAAAATAAGGGATACTATTTCTACAATCCTAGTGAAGGCAAAGTGTTTATCGCACGAACTGATTTTTTTCTTGAAAGAGAATTTATCTCTAAGAAAAATAGTGGGAATAAAGTAGAAATTGAAGAAGTGCAAACTTACAAAGTAACACTGAGCCTGTAATAGAGCCTGAACAGAGATCATAAATTGTTATGGCTCAAGAACTAGCCCAAGTAACACAAGGCCCACATAGGTCTAGTAAGATATGTCATGAGCCCGAGAAATATGAAAAATATGAATTTCTTGTGGCTCAAAATGGCACATGGATCAAGATGAGCCCACAACATACTAAGAAGCTATTAAAGGGCCAGACTATAAGAAATGGCTTGAGGCCATGAGATCTGAAATGAATTTCATGTATACTAACTAAATATGGACTTTGGTTGATCCACCTGAAGGGGTAAAACCCATTGGATGCAAGTGGATTTTCAAGAAGAAAATCAACATGGATGGTAACATGTAAACCTTTAAGAGGTGATTAGTCGCAAAAGGTTATAGGCAAGTTTATGGTATAGACTATGATGAAACCTATTCCTTAGTTGCCATGCTTAAATCCATTCGGATCTTGCTTACTATTGCAGCTTTTTATGATTATGAAATCTAGCAGATGGATGTCAAAACTGTTTTCCTTAATGGAAAGCTTCTTGAGGATGTGTACATGACACAACCTGAGGGTTTTGTCATTCCTGAAAATACTGGAAAGATATGTAAGTTACAACGATCCATTTATGGATTAAAGCAAGTTTCACGGAGTTGGAATCTTTGTGTTGATGAAGCAATCAAAAGAATTTAGTTTCATAAAAAATGAAGATGAATCTTATGTTTACAAAAGGGTTAGTGAGAGCACAATTATTTTTTTTATATTGTATGTGGATGACATATTACTCATCGAAAATGATATCCCTACACTACAAACAGTAAAGACTTAGGTGAAACTGCCTATATTTTAGGTATTAAGATCTATAGAGGTAGATTAATAAAATTGCTTAGCCTAAGTCAGAGCACATACATAGATAAAGTGTTAAAACTCTTTAACATGCAAGAATTCAAAAGAGGATTTTTGCCTATGCCACATGGCATAAATTTGTCCAAAGTTCAATGTCTTTCGACACAAGATGAGAAGGACCACATGAATAAGATATCATATGCATCAGCAATTGGATCTATCATGTATACCATGATATGTACTCGTCCTAGTGTCTCATATGCTTTGAGCATGACAAGTCGATATCAGTCAAATCCAAATGAACATCACTGGACGGCCATGAATAATATCCTTAAATACTTGGGAAGAACTAATAATTCATTCTTTATATACGGAGGAGAGGAAGAACTTATTGTAAAAGATTACAATGATGCTAGTTTTCAATCTGATAAGGATGACTTTAGATCGCAGTCAGGTTATGTATTTAGCCTAAATGGTGGTGTTGTATGATAGAAGAGTTCAAAGCAGGAAACTGTGGCTGACTCTAATGCAGAAGTTGAATATATTGCTGCATCTGATGCTTCAAAAGAGGTTGTTTGAATAAAAAAGTTCATTGCTAAACTTGACATTGTTCCTAACAGTTGCAAACCCAGTAGATATATTATAATAACAATAGGGCCATTGCATAAGCTAAGGAACCTAGATCTCACCAGCGATCCAAACATATACTTAGGCGCTTCTATCTTATTTGTGAAATAATTGATAGAGGAGATGTGAAGATATATAAAGTACCAACTGATGATAATATTACCGACCCACTGATAAAGCCTTTAGCACAGAAAAAGCATGATGGTCATACTATGTCACTTAGTATTAGATACATGAGTGATTGGCTCTAGTCCAAGTGGGAGATTATTAGTGTGTGTCCTAAGAGCCAATCATAAAGATAATTGCAATATTACATCATATATTACATTTCATTTTGGCAATATAATTATTATATTTTATTTTGTAAAAATTATAACTTAAATATAATAATTATCTTTGGAATAGCTTTACTATTACTAAAATACCCCTAATCAAGTATTATTACAAAAAGAATAGTAATAATACATTGAGACTAGCATGTATAGTAATTGATGATTATGAATCATAGATATGTGATATTAAGTCAAAAAATGATTACATTATTAGTGAACAATGTATTAGACTGACCCACTATGAGAATACTGCACGAATAAATGTGTCATTAGTTATTCTCATATGATCACAAATGCGTATAGTTCTTTGACCTAAAGTCACTATGGTTCCCTACATAAGGAGTTACTCACTTTGATGTCATCCTATGTCACTTTTAATCGGGATGATGAGTAGGACATTGATTTGGTGTGTCATAAATTATGCAGAGGGAAGTAAGTGATGTAAGTGAGATTTTGTTACTCTTGTATAAAAGAGAAATATCCTTAGGCCCCTTGATTGAGTGAGACTTAAAAATGCACGACCATGCTCAACTGAATTAATATATGATATTGATTATTTGTTTTAAGTCTACTCAGTATCAAGAAATATAAATTGAACATTGACGAGGATGATATACTCCATGCCTCCAGTTTGATTTAGATATTATTATAAAAAGGATTATGATGTAAAATATTGATCATATATTAGGTAGATGTCGAATCATAGACATTCTTACTACTTGAGTGGTAGTAATATATTACTAGATACCGCTCACTGTTTATGACCTAAAATAAGTCATTATCAACGTAGTAGAAACTTACAGGGTCACACAAAAGGAGTATGAACAAGACAATAATTAATTAGGTTTTAGTTAGACTAAAATTCAATTAATTAGACTTATTTTCGTGTATATATATATATATATATATATATATATATATATTATTAAGATAATATATATTTATTCACGTAATATATATATTATATATTATGTGATATTATTTGATATTAAAGTAATATCAGATAATTACGTTATTAGATATTAGATAATTATTTTATGAGATAATATTATTATTATCTAATATTAGAAATTAACAGATAAGTCTTATCTATCTTCATTCTTTCTAGGATAAGGATAAGGTCATAGTTATTTAGTCTGATTAGAATTTTTGAAGCATTATCCTAGTGGGATTAGGATTGTGATATGCCTTAACTCTAGAAAAGGACTTGAAGGCAGCATATTATAAAACATACATTGACTTCAATCAAATCCTAAATCACTCTAGAAAATGTCCAAACCCAATCCTAGTGAGAGAAACGAATCCTAACAGTTTCGTGGAAGGGAGAAGTCATTGTTCACTTCGTGTGTATACCGTAGAGACACTATACCTTCTAGCCGGCGTTTGATTCGTCTTGGTCTTTCAAGGATTCGTTCCAAAAAAATACGAGTACAAATAAGGTAAAATCCTAATATTGGTTTATGACTTTTGCATCGATCCTAGGAAGGTTTTGGATCAAAAATTTAAAATTTCGCTATGTATGTTGATCCGAATCCTAACATATCTAAACTATTTTTTATCTAAAATTTAATAGAAAACTCACATGAATTGCATTTGATTTTTGCTTTCTCAAAATTTGACTCAAATTTATACTTATTTGGAATTAAATTACTAAAAAAACACTAATTCTATTGAAATTTTATTTTTTACAATTTAGTCCATAATTACTAAATAAAATGTGTCAAATTAGATTTTTAAAATGTAAATTAATTTTGAATAGGCATCGAATTGAGTCAACATTAAAAGGAATAAAGATCATATGCAACATACATAAATTTTTGAAAAAGTTTTGGACGAAAAATAGTTTAGATGGACAAAATGTTAACAATTAAACATACAAATAAGTGATTTACAACATTTAAAATCACATGTAGGTTAAGTGAAAAAAGGTAAAATTATGAGTGAATAAAATGTAATTTTTCTTTTTTTAATCCATTTCAGTGTACATATTAAAAAGTTATACTTAAGGAAAATTCTATAATATATCATTAACATAGTAGTATATTGATATAATACCAAATCTAATCATGGATATGTTATAATATGGCATATTTTAAAATATTATCAATTTGATATATAATTAAATTTAATGATATATTGATATATCACCATATTAGTAGTGCAACATAGTGCCTCTTTAAATTTAGTGCTGCTAAGCATAGCCCAAGATTGAATCAAAGCTAAATCAGGCTCAATGTCTTACTCTATCACGACTTGCTTAGCTATGATCGACATGGATTTTATTTTCACAAACATGTCTAATCCTACAAGGTATTATCATATAGTTACTATTGACTATTAAAAACATTAATCAATCTCATTTTTACATTTATAAATAAATATTTATAGAAAAAATCCATGTTGGGATAGATACTAAACTATTTACAAAATATATACATGAATAGTAAAGGTAAATAGAATAACTTTAGCATCAAGAGTTACTTTGATCTTGTCTATTTGGTCAGCCTACCTATCATTCTCCCTACCTACTTCTTATGAGTGTCTAGGTGAGATATGACATTTGTTGTTCATCAATCAATTTGTAAAACTTGATTTTAAAAATCAAAAGGCAATAAGTAGGTGCATCAATCGATTTATAAGACTTAATTTTAAAAGAATTTGAAACACTAAATTAATTGATCAATCAATTCATTTTGCCTTGCTTGCTCTCTAGATCTTTGAAATTGATTGATTAATTGATTCAGGATGTTTAGTGTGCTCTTTGAATTCTTGGAATCATAAAGGTACTTAACTATATTTTACCAAATATAAAATCTCAAAGGTAAAATCCTTTAACCTATGTTTAATTATAATAATCAATTATCACGATTCAAAGAATATAAATTTCATTAGTATTCACTTAGAGTATTCTAATACATCTATATACATAAATATATAATCTTTCATAATACTTAAGCACATGCTTATATACATATAAGTTATTACACTACTCAAATATAATGTCACATAATTTGTTATGATAATTAAGTATACCTACTTATAAAATCTAATAAAAGTTTGTTATAATAATGAAATATATGTTGTTATAATCAAACACTACTATAAGAAGCATCCTTAAGATAAATTTAATGCCACACTAAAATATTAGATAATATGATTCAATACTATATTAAAGTATAATAAAATATAAATTCCTAGTATTGTAAAATATGAGTATAATATAACTTATCTCTATATTAAAATATAAGATAATTCAATATTATAATTGGATATAAGGTGATATATTTTAGTTTTATAATAGATTACAACTTAATATAATTTGATGCCATAATAGGTTATAACACATTACAATATAATAGAGTATAAAATAATTTTTTAGGATATGTCATAATAGAATGTAAGATAATGCAATTCAATACTATTATAGAGTATAGATATTAGAATTCAAGACTATAATAAAATATAAGGTAATATGAGTTTGAAAGTGTAGATGTTCCAAAAATTAAAATTTCAAGGATTAAGTATTGCATCCCTTAGGAAATTAAAAAATCATTAAAATATTTTTAGTGTATTGAAATAATTATTTGATTATGTGATGATATTTAGAATGGAAGTTTTAGAGAGAATAATAGGATTTTTGTAGTAAAATATGAGATAAAATAGTGACAAAAGGAGAAAATAAAATATTTAAAGATTAAATTATTATTAGAATTAAATAAGTATGTAAGGAAAAGACTTATAAAATACTTTTTCAATTTTACCCTTAATTAGCTTGGTTAACCCTATTACAAAACCATAAACCCTAATTGCATATGCTTATCACCATTTTCTAGCAACCAATTCTCCCTACTTATTCTTTTCTACTTTTCCTATTTTTTTAAGTGAATTCAACAAGATCAAGCTATAAACCGTCATTCAATCATTAAGAAGTTTGAAACTCCTAGTTAATTATTTCTTATTTTTGCTTTAAATGGGAAAACAAAGGATTTAGAGGATTCAACTTAAATTTCTTGAATTTGCTTTGATTAGGGCAAGTTATTCTTAATTTCAATCTCTAATTATCTTTTTCACATCTAGGTAAACAAGCAATTTACTTAGATTAAGCTAGTTTGTACAATTTTAAGTTTGTTGAAGTTAAATTGATAAGTGTTGATCATGGGGTGATTTATCAATGTAAATTTTAGTTTATGATATGATTTTCTTATCAGACTTGGATAGAATACCATTGTTGATATTTGTGTTAATGTAAAAACTAGGTCTAAGATGTTATGTATGAATAATTAAGGTTAAAATGCTAAATGAATAGAAAAATTATCAAAAAAATCTACAGAATCATAGTTGTAGTTGACTATGGCTTTAGAGTTACTCTCGAAGGATTGATGGTCAACTATATTTGAAACTTTCCTCTTTAGAAGCCTATAATCGACTATAGACTTTGAGATGGATATAGAACTCTAGAGGCTATAATCGACTTTAGGTGCTAGATTTTGTTTTTAGATCTCCATAGTCAATTATATAGTTAGTAATTTCCCTGATATTTCTAGTTTTGTATATTTCATAAAATTGTATGATATTATAGTGATAGATTGTTCATATAATTACATATTTAGCGTATAGGTGCATTTGCATTGATTCTCGATGCTAAATTCTTGTTATAGGATATCATTGTATTAAGAATTAGAAAAAGAGGTAGATGAAATCATTAAGTTGTGATACAAAATTAGATTTGGTAAATATTTGTGAAATGATAAGATAGACTTTAAAGGGGAAAGATTGTATTTATGAAAATATAATGCTAACTGAAAGTTACAGGGAAATTTAATTACTTTTCTATTTATATTTATTTATTATTATTTACTTAAATAAAAATGTTATTATTTATTTAAATTATTGTATACAATTATATCCTTATGTATTAAAAAGTGGTCTAAATGGTAAGAGTACTGTATGTATTCTTTCGTACTTGATTTTAAATAGATTGTTTATTTATTGAGTTTTAAACTTACTCTTTTCATATATGTAAATTTTGCAAATATTACTACAGAAGCTATTCCTTCACTACCCTAATAGAAATGACTCTTTAAAGATTATATTAAGAAAGGTAACAAGCAGTTATTTTGCTTGTACCTAGAAACATTTTTTTGAACCTTGTAGTGCATGGTTAGATTTTTGAAAAGCGAGAACAACTTTTATTTGCTAAGGCTAGTTAAACCATCTCAAATTCCAATCTTTTAAGGTATATAGGTAGGTTCAACTATCATACTTTAGAAATACTAGTTAAACAAATCTGTTTGTAAATATATTTTAGCTTCTTCATATAAATATCTTAAATTATTAATGAGTCATGTATTTGATGCCTAGTATTAGAGTTAGGTCTAGCTAATAAAAATAAGGTTATTAAGTTTCATGTTGATCACAACTTAGAAGGGTTGTGACATTAAGGTTTAAGATTTCCTAAATTCTTAACTCCTTACCATCAAATAAGAATTAGAAATAATGTATTTCTTGGATTGGAAAGTAAAATGCTTACCTTGATTATGTAGAGGAGGAGATTGATAATGATAGTGATAAAATTGAAGAGTCGAGAGAAAAGGAGATAAGGTTTTAAGAATATAAAAGGAAACTTATATTACACAACTTAAGAAATTAGGAATTTATTTTATTTATATTTATGTGTAAGTAAAAATTTATTTAATTGATGTCAATGCATTTAAAATGAGTTTTTATTTAAAAAAAATATGATTTTATGATATGCATTTGAGAAAATAAGTTAAATATGAGTTATGGTGTAATTGAAATTGAGAAAATGTGTATAGAGAAAATTTAAGAGCTATTTTCCCTATTAAACTGCTCAATTCCTCTCAAATTACTAAATTGCCCTTTAAAATGTCTCCAATCTTATAACTTATCCAAAACCATTCGGAACCCTTATTACTCTAAAGGAGTTATCCAATCTTTCTCATTCTTTTTTCTTTTCGCATCTTTGTCTTGAAGATTTCAACTAGACAAACAATTGGAATCAATAAATCACCTTCAACTCTTAGTTAAATAAGGTAATCTCTTGCTAGTTCATGATTTTGGGTAGAAATTCTTCATTATTGTTAGTAAAAAGGGGAGTTAAGGGTAAATCTTCAAATTTTACTTGGATTGATGTTGGATAGGAAAAAATAAACTTTCATCTTCTTTATCCATTGATAAGTGAATAATTTACTTGAATCATTACTTAAACCATTGATTTATTGAAATTTCATAATATAATAGTGGTAATGTTAGAAATTAGAGATTTTAGTGATCTTTGTTGAAATAAATTATGAAAATGGCTTTTGTGAAGTGTTGGAAGCTTGTATTTATAATTTTATAAAGTTTGGATGGGATCTAGAAACATTAAAAGCTTAATTTAGATGAAAAGCAATATTTTTCAAAGAGATATTTGCAGAGCTCAAGCTAATGGTCAACTAATAGTTTGTGAAATCCAGTTTTTAGACCCTTCAGTACATAATGGTCGACCAATGCTCATCAACATAAAGGCTATTAGTACATAAGTACTAAATATAGAATTGATAAATTAATGATGTTTTATATTGAAATTAAATTGTAAATATATTAACGAGAACTTTACTTTCCATATTACTTATGTATGATTAACATGTGTTGAAGTAAGTTCTAAATGCATTGTAATGTATAATTTATGATATGAGTAAACTTAGTTTGTTAATGTGGAATGTCTATGGAGTGATATGACAATAAATAATGTTTTGGAATGTGTTTGACATATAACTTATTGTGATATATAATTTATGATGTGAATAAACTTGGAATGTGCTATATTTATAATGAAACTATATTGATATATACTTTATGATTGATGATATGATGTGAAAATTGCCATTTTGGCACAATTGATATGATAAGACAAGATAATGATGAAAATATAATTAGTATTAGATCTATGACAAACTTTGTGAAGGTACAAGGTGAACTCAAAAGAAATAAGGATAAAAAGGTTTGGAGGAGATAAGATTAACTAAGAGGCAGAAAGAGGACTATGTGTTTCCTTTATTATTAAAAATTAATAGTTATTTTCCTTAAAATATTATTATTATCCTTGTGATAATAATTAAATATGAGTCGTTTATGAATGGAAGAGGATATTATGATACCTATAATTGATTGTTTTACTTTGTTAATTAAACTATTTAGTTATGGTTATGGACTAAATGTTTTTACATCTTTACTTTTTTAAATGCATATGTTGAAGCTTCTCCTCCACTTATAGTTTAGGAGTAATAAATCTCCCTATTATTTGGTTAAAGTAGACATAATTGTAGATAATTTGTAAAATAAACATATCTTGGGCTTTATAGGATATTACAAGCATGGTGTTGTGCAAAAAAAATGTTTGTATATAGTTTTGATAATCACTATAAGGCTTATTTGTTGGAATGTATGTAAAAATATCAAAAGTAAAATTAGAATAAGTTGGTGGAAATCAAGAAATGGGTTCTGTGATAGTGACGACATGATGAGTTATGACAACTTGAGAGCTTTGGGTTTATTGGGAAATACGATAAGGAATAACCCTAAGGTAAAATGAAAAATTGCTCCTATAATTTTCCTTCACACTCTTTATTTATCTCTAACTATGCTTAATTTTAAATTATTATCATCTATTCATAATCTAAATTTCTATAAATAAAATAAAATATCATAAAATAATATATTTCATTCTCATAGAGAGAGTTAGCAGCACTGGAGTTGAATCCTAATTTTCTTAACAAGAGATTAATGGTGAGACCATTGGAACAACATTGATTCTTTTCATAGAAACATGTATATTTTTAGTATTAATTAGATTGTCAAAATTTATCTTCACTTAATATCATAAAGTGATAATTTTTTTCCTATAAAATTTATCAAATATAAAAAATTTAATAGGAAACAAAATTTAATGACTAAAAAAATTAATAACATTCAAATATATATTAAATAATTCTATATAAGTTTAATAATATTATATATGTATAACAATTAACAAACACATGCTTATATGAGTTTAATAATATTTTCTAGCTTTAATAATTATAATTGTGATAAATTCAATATATATTATATTTTTTCATGTAAAATATTCTTGTATTAAGTGATGATAATTGTATATTTATTTTTTAAACATATTTTTAATATGATATATAAATGAATTGATTTGATTTAACCTTGATTTAGTTATTTTATCGAATTAATGGTTAGGTCAGATTTTAAATATTGATTATTATAGTGAATTTTGGAGGAAAAAATAAAATTTATAACAGGGATATAGATAAAAAATTTTAAAAAGTATATATAAAAATGAAAAATTTTTAATATTTTTTTGGTATTTCAAAATTTTCAAAATTTAAGATGAAAAATTTTAAAATCACTTAATCACAACTATTTATTTTTTTAACCAACCTTAAATTTCAAAACTCCAAAGATAACGTAAAATTCGCTTGTTTTTATGAATTTATTTCTCAAAAAGGAAATTGAAGAATTAAAGATAGAGAGATTGTCGAGAACACGGCGCTTTCCGATCCCCATCGGACAGTAACAGACATCACGTGGGAAATTACGATGTAGTGCATTTATGAAGGTGAATCTTCTTCCAGTGGGTTGTTAGGATCCTGATCGAATGTGATTTGTAAAATCATCAATAAACCCAACTGAGAAAAGTCGAATTCTTTTCGACTCTTTCTGCATCATCTCTCTTCTTTCTGTTGAGGTTCTTTCCGTTTTTTATCCCTTATTAAATTTGTAGCAGAAACTTAGTTATCCTAGACTGTCAACAACTATAATTACTTTACGTTGTATTTTTATTTTAAACATAATTGCCAATGCTCAAGTTTGAACCGTAAATTGACCATAAAAGCCTCGAAAGCCAAAAAAAAAAAAAAAATCAATTTCAAAAGGTATCTACTCTAACAAACACGCGATTAAAGGAGTTTGTTTCGGTACAACCCTTAAAAATAATTGTATCCATACGATTTATTATGAATTTTATGATAATATTTTATATAAAATATATAATTTTTTCAAATGAGATAAGTGTAATGAGATGTATTTATTTATATGAAATTTACAACTTTTTCAAATTCGATTAATTTCAAAGAGGTATCTACTCTAACAAACCCTTAAATATAATTGTATTATGAATTTTATGATAAAATTTCATAAAATTGATAATAGTTTCATATGAGATAGGTGATATGAGATGTGATTGTTTATATAAAATTTACAATTTTTTCATAAGATCTCATAATTTTATCTGTAAATTTCATAATATGAATAAAAAAATTATAAATTTTGTATAAAATATTACGATTTTTATAAAAGGTTGTATAAAATTCATAATAATCATATTGGTATTTCCTGTTTTAAAGGAGAACAAAAAAAGTCTCCTTCAATTATATGTGAATTTTTTATACCATCCACGAAGAGTGGGGAAACCAATATACTCTTTGAGATGGTGTCAGTGAAAATATAGGAATAAAAAAATAAGAATAATATTATTGTTAAGATAATTAGTGTCGTTATAATCTAACAACCCTTGATGCAGTGTTAAAGATTTTATTCTTTATCATATTTAGAATTTATACGTGTATATTAAATAAATTATTATTCTTAATTATTAAAAAAAAAAGAAAGAAAGAAAAACATCGTTGTTAAGATAATAATCTCTTGATTCTTTGCCTCGTTGTAATCCCTTACCTTACTTGGGCGAGGTTTATCACTTGGAACCACGGTTCATTTCATTACTAAGTGGAATATTGTAAACACTTGAATTAGATAAGACTTCGAGAGGAAGTACAAGGAAAAAAATAAAATAAAAGAGAGGGACCGAGGGGCATGTGGCTTAGTTGGAATCATCAGTGGTGTGTGACTATATCATCTTCAGCAGTCCTTGTCTTGTCTTGAGTTATTATGTTTCAACAAGTTGCAGAAAATTTTCTACCAAAAAAAAAAAAAACAAGTTGCAGAAAATGACTAGCTCCATATCAAAACCGTGACAAGTAGCCGACGTATATGGAAATGAAAAATCAAAAGTGAGCATGAGAAGGACCCCATTATATGTTGAGAACCTCCATCCCCTCCATTAACAGCAAAGTACCAACATCACCCCTGAGCTTCTTTCTTGTTGGCGCAAAAATTGCAATGCTAGTCAGCACTTAATTTAATTTAATCAATTTTACTTTGTGAATTTAATAAATTTTTTATACAAGAGTTGAATTCAAATTCTATTAAATATATCTAATTCATATATGCAAATTCGTGAATATGTATCAAAAGACTTGCTAATCATGCTAAAAAAAAATTGAATGTGATTAATAAATTAATGATAATTATTTTCTGTGGGCCACGTCTAGTTTTCAGCTTTTTCAGTTTGAGGGTCACGATTTCTTTCCATGCTCCAATAGGACATTAGGTACATAGAATTAGTGCATGCTTTCTGTGCCTTGTACCGCCGAACAGGACCACCTCCACAGAGTCCCACCAAATCAAAGAATTAGTGGAACCTAATATTCTAACCAAATTGTCATGTTCCGCCTTTAGAAAATCCTCTTGGTAGTGTCACTTGACTCACTTTGCTCTTAAACACCGGTTCTTTCTTGTCACCACCTGGTCTCGTAGCTTTTCGTTTTCCTCTTACTTAACCAAAGCGAATCAGAGCTCTAGAAGATCAAAGTTTCAAACTTTCGACAGAAACCACAGAAACAAGTTCATCGGACACTCCAAAACAATCCACGACGATGCCTCTGAAGATGTCGGAGATGTGGGCAACAACGGGGTCGACCATAGCCAGCTTCATGTTCGTATGGGCAATCATACGCCAATACTGCCCGTACGAGGTCCGTCGTTTCTTCGAAAAATACACACACAGAATCATGGGTTACTTCTACCCTTACATTCGAATCTCTTTCCACGAGTTTCTCGGCGACAGGCTCAAGCGCAGTGAAGCCTACGCAGCTGTGGAAGCTTACCTCAGCGCCAATAAGTCAAAGAGCGCTAAAAGGCTTAAAGCTGAGCTGGGAAAGGACAGCAGCAATCTGGTCCTAACCATGGATGAATACGAGAGAGTCACCGACGATTTCGAGGGTGTTAAGGTTTGGTGGTTGGCGAGTAAGCTGGTTTCGCCGTCGAGATCCATGTCTTACTATCAAGAACAGGAAAAGAGGTTCTATAAACTAACCTTTCATAAGAAATACAGAGATGTAATCACTGGCTCTTATTTAGAGCATGTGATGAGAGAAGGAAAAGAGATTTGCCTGAGAAATAGGCAAAGAAAGCTTTACACAAACAGTCCTGGTTATAAATGGCCAAGTTACAAGCAAACCATGTGGAGCCACATTGTGTTCGAGCACCCTGCAACTTTCGAAACAATGGCTATGGAACCGGAGAAGAAGCAAGAGATCATCGAAGATTTGCTTACTTTCAGCAAAAGTAAGGATTTTTACGCCAGGATCGGGAAGGCTTGGAAAAGGGGTTATCTTCTGTACGGTCCTCCTGGAACTGGGAAGTCCACCATGATCGCAGCAATGGCGAATTTACTCAGCTACGACGTTTATGATCTCGAACTGACCGCTGTGAAGGACAACACAGAGCTGAGGAAGCTTCTGATCGAAACGACAAGTAAGTCTATAATTGTGATTGAAGACATTGATTGCTCGCTTGATCTTACAGGTCAGAGGAAGAAATCCGAGAAATCTTCTGACGACGAAACTGGGAAGAAGAACAACGAAGGTGGAAGGAAAGAAGATAAGGAAGAAGGAACCAGCAACAGCAGCAAGGTGACTCTTTCAGGGCTATTGAATTTCATAGATGGGATTTGGTCAGCTTGTGGAGGTGAAAGATTAATAGTGTTTACCACAAATTACGTGGAGAAACTTGATCCGGCACTCATCAGAAGGGGAAGAATGGATAAGCACATAGAACTATCTTACTGCAGTTTTGAGGGTTTCAAAGTTCTTGCGAAGAATTACTTGATGATGGAAGATCATTCTCTGTTTGAGACAATTCGGAGATTGATCGGAGAAATTAAGATTACTCCGGCGGATGTTGCCGAGAATCTTATGCCAAAGTCGCCTTTGGATGATGCAGAGAAATGCCTTTCGAGCTTGATCGAAGCGTTGGAGGAAGCAAAGCGAGCTGCAGCCCCTGCGAATGTGGTTGAGGAAGTGAAACAGAGTACTCCCTTCCTGGAAAATGGCGATATTTGTGCTAAACAAAGAAGCCGCCATGACAATCAAACAGTGCCGCCGCAGCCGCCGATGCCGACGACGATCACCATGATGACGTCGACGACGACGCTGCCGCCGATGCCAACGACGACCACATGACGTCGCCGCTGCTTTAGTCATAATTAAAGATTAGAAATTTTTGTATGTTGTTATTATAAAATATGTTTTTTTTAACTCAATTAAAAAAAAAGTGCTTATGAATTTAAATGTTTTAGGATTGAAAATTGAGATTTTCAGTCTTTATTATAAATCTCTTAAATTTAAAAAATAAATATTTTTAACTATATGAAAGTAAAAATATGTATTACAATTAGGGTATAGAAAAATCTCTTTGAACCAAGTATGTAGTTTTTTTTTCTCTTTTTTTGGGAGAAGGAAACGTAAGAAAAGGTGTGGCATACCTGTGATTAAAGTAAGCCGTCAGGACAGTATTATGTTATGGGGCTAAATAACGACAAAAAAATGTATCGTTGGATTGCTCTGGTGTAGTTGATGAACTTGTCGGCATCATACCTCTGGTGCATATTGTAGTATTGGAATCAAGCTAATATTCTTGGTGGCTGCCCACCATTAAAAATGCCAAGTCTTCATTCTTCAATTTATTTTCTTGTATGTGGTAGATAAAAAGTTCAAATCTTGGACGATGGTTTTCAAACCCAACTATCTTTGTTTTTCAGTTAGTCTCAAGCGACCTTGTACATAATACAGTAATCAAAGAACAGAAAACTCAATGAAACATAACCAAACTAAAATCTAAAGCAAACTTCAATCCAAACAAAGAATCAGGGAAACATGTGTAGTTCACTTGCCAAAAAATTTAGTTGCCTCCAATTTTCTTTAGGACCAATTTGGGAACTGGTCACACCAATAAATAACGCCAGTCAACCAAACTGCTCAAAACCTTAATCACTACAATTTAAGGTAGAACTATAAAAAGTGGAACTAGAGGCGTAGATCATCTAAAAAGCCTTGTCTTTTTTAAAGTTACAGTACTAGTTAACAGTTATTGTACATCGATTGGATGGGGCAAAATAACGCCCAAACAAATTCTCATTTTCATAGGCCCTTTTGAATGGAGACAAACTTCAAAAAAAATTGACTACCTAATCTACACAACTGAGTATCATGCTGATTCTGGCGGCAAAACATGCACCATGCCGGTGGCTAGCTCGCTGCTTAGAATTATGCCATAGGAAGAAGATCTGATCATAGCATATACTTCCCTCGCGGCCAGTAACAAAATTTATGATTATATTATCATACAAATTGGCTTCACCCAGAAAACTGAAATCACTGCTTTCAAGCAGATGGGGAAGCTCAGAAATCATCATTACCCCCGTCCTTCATTATCATGTTTGGACCATCATCAAAACCTGAGCTAGGGGCAAGCTCATTCAAATCAAGGAAACGTCTTTTTGTCACACCCTCAACTTCCTCCTGATCAGGACTATTTACTTTCTCAGGAGGTTGGTCTTGCTCTTTCTCTCTTACTGCAGGAGAATCAGCCGGCTTATCTACTTTCATTTCATGATCATAGTCATCACTGCCATCCGCTTTCATTTCATGATCATCATCATCATCGCTGCCATCTGCTTTCATTTCATGATCATCATCACCACTGCCATCCGCTTTCATTTCATGATCATCATCGTCACTGCCATCCGATTCTTCACTTTCCATCATAAATTCTCCATTCTCTGTTGGATCTGAGTGATCCTCTGATGCATTAGACTTTTCAGGTTTCACAGACTCTGTTTCTGATTCTGAAATCTCATATTGTCGGTAATTAATGCGGTTTCTGGCAGCCCTCTTACTGCGTCGTAGACCTGATTGAATCTCGCCAACAGATCTTAGTTTTGTTTCCCTCCTGGTCCGGCCTGGCAATTTCTTGACTTTACGGGGCTGGTCGCTATCCTCACTACTACTCAATGAATCTTCATCCTCATCATCTTCATCTTCAACGTTTTCTTCATCCCACCTGTATTCTTCATCTCCTTCAGCTTCAGAGCTACTAGAAAACTTCTTCCTCTGCTTACGCTGCCTGAGATATTCCTCGTCGTATACGGCTTCCCCAACAATATCATCATCACTGTCAAAGTCAGCCTCATTATCTGATACTGCTTCAACAAACTCTTTCTCTGAATACCGCATAGGCCTCTGTCTCCGTCGGTTGCTGGTGTCAAAACAAGATTATTAGTGAAAATGAGATACAAAGCACCAATGCAGATTTATGAAAAGAAGAGGGGGGGGGGGGGGGAGGAAAAACTCATTCACCTCCTATCTATTGGTTCAGATTTGTGGTCTTCCTCAGCATCATCATCATAATCAGGTGATTCTGGAGATGACAAGTGAAAATTCAAATTTTGAGGAGAGTTTGAAGGACCACTCCATTTACCATTAGTCAATGCTTCAGGTTTTGAAGCCTCTTTCCTATTCATAGGTTCTGGGGATAGTTGCTTCCGCCTGACAGAAATAAACAGATACATATGCCAGGAGAAACATTAAAAATGAGTACAGTTGTCGCCCTCTCTTGGATATGCAACAAGCACAGCAAATCAGAGGAATAAACTGACAAAAGATGAGTTCCATACTTGGTTATCTTGATTGCCTCATTGATGGACCGATCATAATCATCTGAAATGGCATCAGTGTCAAAAAGTTACGTTCATGTAGCAGCTGATGAAGATTTAATTAGTTCAGGTAAAAAAATTGATCACAAAGATAGAAAAATATAATGCCATTGAAGATGCTGCCTCCTCAACATTCATTACAATATTTATTTCATTTCATGGTTGCCTTACAGTACACTAATCATCACCATCAAACAACCCCAACAGAAAAAACACACAGTGGGTTGCCACTAAAACCATACGTTCACTAAGAAGATTGGAATGGGTATGTATTACCACATTCAGCCTACAGATGCCCCAAGCACACACGATGAAGAAGCAGACTCATGAATAAACAGGAATAGAATGTTATCAGATCTCGCAGGATGCCTTAGAATTGCTACATCCAGACTCATGCTGTCAAATCAATATTCATTTTACTAGGTAGTGTGGCCATCAACAGCCAATACCACAAAAATTTTGGCTAACGGATTAACATTTCTTGCTCTTACCAAATGTGTAGGTAACAGGTTTTCTATCACGAAGTGAACGCCCGGGACCAAGCCCATCAACAACCAAGCAATTATCAAGAAGAAGAGCTTGTCTATGCTGTTTTTTCAGCAACCTCTCTTTTCTCTGCAAATCAAATTACAAAACAATTTTCCATCAATAAATCAGACATTAAGATTCCTCAGGGACAGTAGCTCAAGATAAAACAGAAGACAGGAAACATGTATTCAAGATAAAATTTGAGTACCTTATGAACTTTCTCAATCTCAGGAAGCATGTCTATCTTCAGCTTTTTCCCTAGAGAAGCCTCGGTTCTGTTCTTACTTTGGAAAAGCTTCTCCTGTGTAAGTAGATAAATTATAAGCAGTTCATTGTCAAGGCAAATAGCATGCCTGTGTTCTAAGGAAACTTGCAGAAATATGAATATGATAGAACCAGTTTCAGGAACTTACAGAAACATCTTGAAATTCATCAAAATTGGTAGCAACTGCCTCCCACTCATATGTTGTACTAGGAAGGACATTTGAACCTTTTATTCTTGCTTTCTTCACCTCAGTTTTTCTAATTTCCCGATACAACCTATGACCAATAATTGGGTCACCTTCATACCTGCACCAGTCAAATACCAAATTAATAAAATCTATGACATACAATAACATTCCAAGTTTCCTATTTTATCATTTTCCACAAGAGAAACTTTGGTTCCGGAAGCCATAGTATATTACCAATAAGAAATCCCCAGTGAATCACCCCCAATGCGCTCTTTACGAAATGTGGAAAGTTGAACACCACGTTTGACTGAATTGTCAATGTAGCTTCTAATATCTTCTTGCTGCAAAAAATCACTGATATTTGATCATTCTATAGCAAGTACATGGCATAAGGAATAGTCAAAATACAACCACACGAAGACTTTATCATATGGTTTGGGGAAATTAATATAGACATTGCTCATTATAATTAAGAATGGTTGTGATTTAGATTATGTGACATAATTCCAACCCCTTCTCTTTTCCGGAGGAAATTGTTTAGAGATCATTGACCCTTTAGAAATAAATATACTCATATGGCCAACACTTGAGCATCAGCAATCAAGTTTCAACAAGGAACACAGTAAATAAGCCCGCTACCCCCCCTCTCCCAATCACCCCCCCCCCCCCAAAAAAAAAAAAAGACTGAAGAAAAAAAAGAAAAAAAAGGGCAGGCATAGAATATGGAGGCATATATTCAGGTTCTCTATCTGAATCAACTTGTGTGATCCTCTATTAACATTCAAGCCAACACAGAGAAGAGTGATCTCATCCTAGCAAGCTGAAGCTTACCATCAAAATGTATAATAGAAAAAGAAAGTTAAGACTAAGATACATGAACAATAATAGTACCTCAACACGAATATCACATAATGCTTTCAAGATCACAACACGGACACCTGGATCAAGTGATTTATATGCTTCAATCTCCGCCCTGTCATATTGGCATAACCTGAGGCCTTGGAACGTCACACCAATTAACTTTATAGAATACTATTGCATACCCACTTACCCATGTGCAGCAATGATTGGAAGATCCCCATCTGCAACCTGCATTCAAATGGCACTCATATTAGCTCTGCAAACTACAGTATTCATATTATTGTCAAACAGCAGCTTGCTAGGTAATAGATCTTTACCCAATGCCACCAATCTCTTAATTTTCTGCACAATACAGTTATCCAAGTATCACGTGTAAGGGCCATTCGCGTAATAGGAGGGATTGCCTATAAAAAGATTTAATGAAGTTATTAGCAGAGCTACTTGCAGTCTTGCTAGCATGTGACAATGTAAAGAAAGTGAGATCTTCTAGTGGCATGGACATTGAAAGAGACAAGATATGGCACTTCGACTGCAGATGAAAACCTGCTTTCCAACCCCTCTATGACATCTGCCAATGTAAGACCGCTGACATTAAGCAGTGCTTTCTCACACTCTCCATATAATCTATAATCTACATGTTAAAAAAAGTAAACCATCAAACTGGTTCTTGAAAGATAGAGTTTACATAAGATTTTCCCTGAAAATTTGTTTTACATCAACTAATAATAATTTTTGGGGAAATCTAATGTAACATCTATCTTTCAATGATGTATTTAATGTAGAAATTAGAGGTTCATGTACTTATATAATGTAAAATATTTTTGGGGATACTTGATGTAACTTCAATCTTTCAGGGACTAATGGAACTAATTTGGTGCTTTACCCATTAAAAAATCTAGCTATCTACTTTCAAGAGACTTGTGCAAGATTTTGATGTCATTATTACACTCAACCCAATAATTGAATTTAGACAAAAGTTCAAGTATGACCAGTTACCACTATTTGGATTAACCCATCTCTATGCTTTACTATTAAATGGTGGGTTGACAGGCAAACTATCCTGCCATTAATAACTATTTCGCATTAAAGAACCTGAACTCTAGTAAATGGCCAAATCCTTAAACCTTTCATTGTGTATTCTTTCCTCACAGTCATTCAATCTGCTTAGAAACTGCAGTTCAGGTCAGAAACCTTTCACTAAGAATAAGGCACAAAGAAGAGTCTTGTCCTAAAAGTTTGGGTATAATTGTGTTGGTGTTTTTTTTCCGGTTAGTCCCTTAAAGTCCCTGAAGATGCTTAACCTCTTATATACTCTCCAGTGACAAGCATATATTACCATGCAAGGAGAAAAAGGATTCTCAATTGAGTTTGATTTGCATTCAGACAATTAGAAAGGCAGATGCATGGACGAAACCCAGAAGACCATGAAATCAGATATGCAACTCCTTATGGACCTTGCAACCATATCATACAGAAATCTAAATCATTTTTTTTACTTAACCACTAGTAACTTGTAAAAAGAAAGCTATCTGTCTGCACATTCTTCTACAACAAAAATGGAACTTTAAAGGACCACATCCAATCCAATTTGCACTAACGTCTTGACAAGTTAGAAAAAGTGTTCCCACACATGTAATAAAAAACCTTCAATCAAGCCTCTAGTCTCAACTTACTACTATCCGTTGATCATGCAATTTAATCAATATTATATTCATCTCCAAGCATATGGTACTTGTTAAGCTTATCATCTTGTCATAATTCTTTCAATCTTTCAATTAACAATATACTGAAATTTTCCAAAATTGACAGCCATAAGTCATTAGCTCCTTCCATCGATTCACTCATAACCTATGGGCTGACAAATTAGAAAAATGAATTCTCACAAATTAAATAAACACTTCAATTAAGCCTCTGCTCACAACTTACTAGAATCAGTTGAACATGCAATTTAATCAAAATATACTCGTCTCCAAGAGTATTGTATATGTTAAGCTTATCATCTAGTCATAATTCTTTCAGTTAGTAATATACTGACAAACTTTGAACTGAACAGCCCTAAGCCATAGCTCCTTCAATCAATTCCCCCCATAGCCTATAGGGTCCGAAACTCTAAAATCTCCCTTATCTGTTTTGGCAACCAAATTAAATAGCATGGAATTAAAACTTAAAATTCAGCCATAAAAGTCATAAGTACTGTAAAGTAGTAACTTTGAGATAAAACAAAAAGAAACACAATGGTGGTATATCAATTAAAATTCTGAGGGGTTAACTTGTCGATAATAATTAGTACTAAATTAACACAATCTACAAAGATTAGCACCTGTGTTCAAACGTTAAAGACAAAGTAAAGTGGAAAAAATTGAACTTCAACCAAAGCACCAACCTTTAGTATTGGCATATGTATGTCACTCAATGTGTCGTTGGGCGTAAGGAGAGCAGTCTCAAATTCCTCAGCCGAGAATTCTACAGAGATATTTAAAAGAGGCGCAAATACCTGCAATACGGTGTAGCAAGTACATTAGCCTCAAAACACAAAAACACAAATGACCTGATAACCGCAATCCAATTACAAAAATCAAAGCTTTCCAGCTTACATGCAAGAAATTGAGTATGGAAGCTAACTCCCACATAGACCGCAGCTTCCACCGAGGCAACTGCGCTGGTGGGGGCGGTTCCACGAGTGGCGTCACAATCTTGCTGCATTGCTGCTGCTGCGGCGACTCCTCCTGCCGCTGCTCCTTCTTCGAAGCTTTGGGCTTTCGCTCGATCGCTGGCTGCGATGTTGCATAGAGACGAGCAGCAGCGCGAATGGTGCACGCGCGCGAAGGCCTGTTGCTCCTCTTAGGGATGGTGGGTGCGGGGGTTTCCTCCTTAGAAGTGGGTGGTTTTTCATTGTTAGTATCGGCAGAGATGTGGTTTTGGGAATTGGGTTCCGGTAAGGATCGGCTGCTAGGCTGGTCGGAAATACGAGGAGGAGAGAGAGATCCCTGGGACATGGTTAGAGAGATCAAAAGGGTTTAGGAGAGTTATGGCGGGATTACATGTAGAGGATCATTCATGGGTTAGCAATAGCATTGGAGAGAGAAAATCAATAAGTTTAAGGGATTGTAGAGAGAGAGAGAGAAGGGGGAGAGAGAAAACCTTCGTTTAGTATTGATGAGAGAGAATGTAAGAAAAGGGGTGAGATGGGAAGAACCGAAGGGTCCAAGCCCTCAAACAAAGAGGCGGATATACCTCTTTCTATGTTGTATTTTGGTTATGTGACTGCAAATAGCAAACTCTGCGAAGCAAAGGAGTTAGAGAGAGAAAGAGGACCAGCAAGGAGGGACAATTCCAGGAATTTGGCGAGGACTAGGATTTTTCACCGGGGGTTATTTCGCATAGCCATTTTTCTTACTTTTCTCATCGGGAAGCAATTGTATCTCGGAGGTTAAACACTCATCCTCGATCAAGATGCGGTGAAAAAATAGGGAGAAAGAATACATGCGATAAATCATGTTTTATTTATTATTTGAATTGAATGTATAGAGAATAGATTAAAAAATAATGCGATAAATCATGTTTTATTTATTATTTGAATTGAATGTATAGAGAATAGATTAAAAAATAATGCGATAAATCATGTTTTATTTATTATTTGAATTGAATGTATAGAGAATAGATTAAAAAATAATAAAAATTTTATTTTTATTTAATTTAATTGAAATTTAAAAAATAAAAAATAATTTATTAAATCATGAAATTGTTCTCATTAATAGTCAACAAAGTTCTTTAATCAACTTTAGAAAATGATAATTTTAAAATTACAAAATTTTCTATTTTTTATGTGCTTATTTGCTGGGAAATTTTTTTATTAATTCTTGAGGTACTTTTTCATTTTTTTTTCACATCTACATTTTCATAGTATTCAAACACTAGAAAATTCTTTTTCAAACTTTTTTTTCTTTTCACCTTTTTTACATAGATCAAAATTGGGTTATTCATACATTACCAAAAAAAGAAGGATTATTGGCAACATTATTATAACCTTTATATTCTTTGTGGGTTAGCTAATTATCGATATGAATTGAATTTGTGATTTATTTGAGAGTCCAAATTTAACTTAGGATATATTTAAGAGTTCTCATCTAAACAAATGTTTAACTAAGAGTTAACAAGGAATTCTATCATCAATAATTATAAATAGAATCTATTCAATTTGTACAATGAACCAATGACTATAAATAGAACCTATTCAATTTGTACAATACAATGATTGTTTGTTTACAATCATATCCAGGCGCTTGTTAATTTTTTTTTGCTAATACAAGTGCTTGCTAAGTTACCTTTATAAGTTTGGTGCTTAGGATGATGTGGTAAAATACAGGTCATTGGATGATATTACCAAGTTATTACTAAGATTATTAATAATCTTATATCATAGTTTATATTTTGTTATACCACCCTAAGTATCAAATCTTTAGGGATAACTTAGAATTCCCTTATTTTTCTTCTATACAATAAACTAATTAAATTAATCATGTCTTACATTTAATTAAATGGATTCTTGAACTTGAAGTATCCACAGGAAGTTGTTATAACAATTATATTTCATACACCTCATCCCCTATTCTATAACTATAATATTAATATTCTATTATAGATTTGGATTTATGTAAAAATATGAAAAAAGTTAAAAAGTTAATAATAAATTTTCAAATGTTTAGATGCTATAAAAAATTAGATGTAAAAAGAAAAAATATTGAAAAAGTACATTTGAGGTAAAAACTTTTCCTACAAAATTAATATAAAAAAAGAGATTAAGATGCATTACCAATAAAATAGTGCATCCATGCATCACCAAATAAATAGTTTAGATTAATTTCATAAGTTGATAGATTGATGGCCAAAGGATAATTTGACTAAAAAAAAGGTGAACCTAACAAAACTTGAAATTTCATTTGGTGCTTAGGGCCAGATTGGAACCTAGTCCAATTGAATATTATGATTGGTAAGGAAATAAAGATGGAGCAATGGAGAGTGAAGGTTACTATCATCGAAGACCTAAGTAAAGAGGAGGATGGCAAATAAGAAAGGTAATAAAAGGTCAAAAAGCTAATTCCTCCTTTCACGTAACTCAATGAATGAATTGATTTTAAAGGTGAACATGGGCCGGGCCAGGTAGGTTTTGGGCCGGGCCACTAGACCAAATCATATAAAATTAAAGGCCCGATTTTGGCCCGACCCGATTAAGTTTTTAAAAATTTTAGCCCAACCCGACCCGAATTTTAAATTAAAAGCCCGAAAGCCCGAAAAATATTTTTTTAAATTTTTAATAAAAAAAAAATTTAAAATAAAATATATATATTTAAAGAGATAATATGATATTTAAATATATAAAATATTTAATATGTTAAATTAATATTTTTTATATTAAAAATAATTAGATATAATTATATTTTCTAATATATAATTATATTATTAAAAATAAATTATTATAATCGGGTCGGGCCGGTCCGAGCCTATCGGGCTTTTTTGCCTTGGCCCAAGCTCGGCCTAATTATTAATCGGACCATAAAAAAAGTCCCATCGAGCTAAAAAAAAGAGCCCAAATACTTTATTTTTCTGGGCCGAACTCATCAGGTCAGGCGGGTCGCCCGACCCATGTACACCTCTAATTGGTTTAAATTGCTTTAATGTGTTAATAGCAATTTTTGTGCTCCATCATGAAGGAAATGCTCTAAAATTTCCCTTTTACCATTATTCTTTTTATTCTCTCAAATCTCATTTTTTGTGGTTTAGTTTTTATATTCTTTTTTATTTTCTTCATCATGTTTGACACTTAACTTCACATGCATATTGTGTAACAAGATGCATATTCGTTTAAAACCCACTCTTTGCTTATTCGTGTTGAGTGGAGGGATGCAAATTTTTGTCAAAACTTTTATAAGAAAAACCATCACTTTAAAGGTTGAAAACTTTAATACAATTGACAAGTGAAGGCCAAAATTCAAAATGGGGAAGATATTCCCCCAAACCAACAACATTTGATTTTTACTAATAAGCAATCAGAGGATAGTAAGACCCTTGCAGAATTTAACATAATTTACCCTTCATTTGTTAAGAAAATGATGAATTGCAAAAGTAAAGCCAAAATTATCCAAAAGCAACATAAAACTCCCTATTAAATTAAAATTGAGTGATCCAAGACTAATGACTTATGTAAAACTCAGAATGAAGATGCATAAAAGTAAATATATTGTAATTTCAAACATACCAACTTTGAGTTTTATAGTGATCATTGATCAAGTTATTATCTTTTGAATGATTAAATTTTATATAATATGATTTTGGATTTGTATAAAAAGAAAATCTAGTGCAATTTCCTTCTTAATAGTACTTTGATAATTAATGAATTTGGGATCATTCCTCAATTTTGTTATCTTGTTAATGAAAGGTTTCAGTTGGTCAATTCAAAATCATTCAAGGCACACCAACCACTAATCAAGTTGTGCATAGCTGCATTGCTATCTTATTAGTGTATTGTAGTCTCTCGTTAAAAAAAATTTATAATATCAAAAATTTTCTTTTGTAAAATTTAATAAAAACTTATTAATTTGTAATAAAAATAATTTTATCATTTAATAAATTATTTTACTTATTTTTCATTTTTAATTAAGTTAAATAAAAGTTTAATATTTTATTATTTTTATCCACTTATTTTTATACCTTCAAATAACACGCGAAAAAATAATTGTTGATATATTTTCTTACTGTACATCCCAACAAAGGGTTAAACTTGTTGCTTGATTTATTTTTCCTTTTCCTTTGGATCATTTTTTTTCTTAAATAACCGAGACATCTGTCTTCTATTCTTATAAGCCCACAGCATTGGCACTGTTTTTCTTTCTTACGTGTGTTGCAGGTGATAGTCCCTTTAGCTAGACTTAGGAATTATTCCCACAAATATTTTTACGAATTTTATTCTGTAAATAGTGATATTGATTTTTATTTGTATTTAAATTATGTCATGTATGAAATTTTAAAAATAACTATTAATGATAATCATATTATTACTTCTTAAATATTGGTTATATTGTTTTGAGAGATTTTAAATTCATTATTTTATGATTACAAATGAAGTGAAAGATAATAGAAATATTAGAATTTTAATGAAATTAATAATTTTATTTATAAAATTGTAAAACCTTAATAAAATAATTTCCAAATTATAAATAATTATAAAAATCATTAAATATCACTCTATTCGTACATTTTTTTAATAAAGGAATGAAATTGCATGGTTGAAGCATTATTCAAGGATTACTATAGTTATTTTTATAAATTTATATAATTTAGGAATTTCTTAATCAATATCTTATAATTTCACCTAATATATTGTATTTTACAAGTTTTTAATCAAGGAGTAAGAATATTATTTTTATATGAGAGTTGCAAGAATAAATTATGATTTTCAAATCTCATATTAAAGGAATATAATTAAAACATAAAATTATAATTTTTTTAAGTATTTATATGACTTTCAATTATATTTTAATTATTTTTATTAAATGCAAGACCTAGTGACCACAAATTCTTGTCTCATTTCTCATATAAAAATACCTTTCTCAATTAATATGTTACTTCCTAATTAAATATTTATAATACTTAGTTTTTTTTATCAAGTTCTTCTTGTTAAAATTTAGGAAAAAAATTGATAATGTGTCTAACAAGAATCTTCTAATTATAATCTCTTACAAATTATATAGATTTATTTTATAAACTTCTAAATTGTATGTACCTATTTAAAAAATTGTAAAACTATAAAGTTGTACACAAAATCTATAAAATATACTATACTTCTTAGAAAATAAGTTGAGCAATTTTGGCTCTCACTATTTAAAATTAAAATGTTCAATTTGGCATCTCATATTATTTGGATCAATTACACAAAACTCTCATGTTATTTGTTTGATATGTGATATACCTCCTATGGTATTAAAATTAAAATATACTATTTACCCCTTATATTTATTTAATGGTGCATATAACTCTTTTTTATTAATTCTCCATTAGATATCTAAGTAAAATCAACATAATTTTTTCCTATGCTTTAATTTTCCTCCAACATTAACCCTTTATTTGGTTGAAAGGAAAATAAGGAAGAAAAAGGAGAAATTTTTTAAATTTGAAATAAGAAGAAAATGAGGGAGAAATTTTTTTTGAAATTTGAATTGATTATAAAATTATAATCATAAATTTTACCTTTAGTATTTCTTTCCTCTTTCTTTTCTTTTCATTCCAACAAAAGAGAAAAGAAAACTTTGGAAATTTCTTTCTTTTCCATTTTTTTATTCAAACAAAGCTTAAAAGAAATAGAACTAATTTTAGAAAAGTCTTATAACTTTCTTTCTCCTCCTTATAATATTGAAAAATGAAAAATTATAATTTATAAATTGACTAAATAATCACAAGCTTTATTTTCAACTAATTACTTATCTTTAATAAAATAAGTATCACTTAAATTATCTCTTTCCAAGCATTTTCATTTCAAATAGTGTTTATTTGGAAAAGCAATTAAAAATCACAATTAGTAACTATAAGTCGAATAGATAATTATTATCTTTTTTAAAAATGTTTGATTGCAATGTTAAACGTTTTCAACAATTAATTATAGATAATAATTTTGACTAGAAAATAAGTTACTTAAAGTAACTTATATTCTAATTGTGATTATAAGGAAAAATAAATTTTAAATTCTATACTCATACTAACCTTACTTTTATATTCTTTTACCTTTATTGCCTTCATTAAATATTGTAAATTTAAATTTTATATCCACAATTATCTCATTTGTTATTTTAAATTTATGAATAATTTTCATGATTTTATAATTCAATTATGTGCAATTTTGTCAAGTTAGTGAATGTCAAAATAAATATAAATTCTCTTTTAATTAAAAATAAAGTTTCTAATTGATAAAAATAATTAAATAAATAAGAAGACATATTAAAAAATATACATAAATTAAATAATATATCATCTATATTTTTTTTCTTACAAACAATAATATTACAAAGATTAGAAATTATTTATTTTGATATAATTATGTATATGTTATTGTCGTTTTCAATAATTTAATAATAAAAAGTGATTATTTTTGTTACACCTTTAAAAAATTAGGATTTGTTTTATTTATTTGTATTAATATTTTTATGTACATGGTAATAAGTTAATTGTTGTAGATATGTTTAGAGTAATATTTTATATAAAGAAAATATAGTTTTATAATGAAAATAGGAAGAATAAATATAAATATAAGGTGGAGTATAATTAGAATTAAATAGGGTGTACAAAGGAGATTTAGAATTTCTTTTCTATTTTACCTTTAAAATCTTTCAAAAGTATCAAAATGTCCTTTAGGACATTGAAACCCAAACCCAATTTATTTATTTTTTTACCTTTCTCAAGTAGCCAACCTTCTCCCCTTCCATTTCTCAATTTTAACTTCTTGAACATTTAGCAAAATTTAGGTGTGGGAGATTACATATCAACTGAAAATCTTAGTTCAACTAAGGTAATTTTACTAACTTCTAAGCTTTAGTGATGGGATTTGGGTTAGAATAGAGAAAGTTAGGGATTTAAGTTGATGGTTTTATTTTTGCATTAAATAAGGCTAAGCAATCATCCATTTAATTCTCTCTAATCTCCTATGTACCATAAGTAAACACATAATCTACTTAATATGCTTGAATTAAATGATTTTGTGTTATTAAGGATTAGGTATTGAATACTTAGGAATTTAATGATTTAACATGTAAAGTTATTATTAGATTGATATTCTCAGTATAATTGTGTAGAGAAAAGTTTAAGAATGTTGTTGGCTATAAATTTTGGATAAGTATTATTGGATTATGTTAAGTGTGGAAGACTTATGCTAATATTTGGTAAAATTTGGTGTAAAGGTAGAAAATCCCATGTTATGCTTGAATATGGTGTAAAGAAGTGCTTTTAATTAGCCATACTTAAGTTTCTTAATGAAGCCTTGTCTTTAAATATATATATCTAGGTATAATATTCAAATATGGCTGTGGGAGTTACAACCTAAAAGCTATATTTGAATCTTATATTTAAGTACCATAAAATTGTAGTCTTAGGTTGAGGATATTCAAGTACAATACTCAAATATAAGCTTCTTAAAATTACCTTTGGAGCCCTATATTCAAACATAATACTTAAATACAAGCTTCCAAATTTGCCTTTAGAGTCTTATATTCAAGTACTATACTCAAATACCACCCTGATTTATTAGTCTTGTTTGTATACCACTTTGTTATGTTAATATAAGTTTTTATAAATTGCAAATATACTTGATTGGCTCTTATAAGTGTATATATGAATGTATTAATGCTAAAACCCTATATAGGGATATGAAATTGTATATAAATGAAATTATGTGTTAATATGAAAGTGAGGATGATGAAATAAGAAAATGTAAATTAGTGTCAAATTTTAGGAAACAATTTAAGAGGGGATAAGGTAAACTTTGAATGAATAAGAATGGAGTTTATAGGGGATAATAATAACACGGAAGGCATAAAGTGGTTTATTGCTTTCTTAATATTCATCCATGATATTTCTTATCATCTTTTTTTAGTGAATATGAATGAAAATATTATTAAAGACAATAGGTCATGTTTAGGGTAAAAATATGATTATGTATGTATTTTATAAAGTAGGTTATTTGTTTATTGAGTCAATAACTCACTTTTTAGTTGTTTAACCTTTTTTTAGATGCTTTTGCAAAAGCGTCCGCTCTTCTTATGGCATAATAGGAGTAGAATTTATTTGTGTAATTGTTAAGGCCATCATAGTTTTTGATAGTATACATATAGTTTTATTTTGGGCCTTGCAAAGGAAAATGTCGATTTGTGTCATTATGAAAACTAATTGTAATTACTTTTGAAAATATTTATTAAATATATTTTTTTATTTAAGTCTATGTTAGTACCAATTCTAGGGTTAGTTAAGCTGGTGAAAATTGGAGAATGGTTTTCATACTAGTCATCACTATATAAGTCTCGATAAAATTAATATCAGAGTATGGTCTAAAGTTTAACTGAGAAAGGAAGGCTCAAGATAAGATGAGTAAGATGTAATTGAGGTTGTTTATTAAAGTATTGGTTAAAATTGTATAAGTGGCATATGTGTATCTAGAAATATATATCACCAATGCTATCTTGACAAATCCTAAATTGTTTAATGAAGTAGTGGAGCTTCTTTCTTAGAATAGTTATTAGTAATATATGTTAAGCTAAACATTTAAAATTTCTTTGAATTAGGAATATGGCAAAATCCTATAGTCATTGAGCTAATGATTCTAGTGATGGAGAATCATCTAAGGGTTGTAGGCTCAAAATGGTTAATATTATTTTGATAAATCCTAAATTATTTAACGGAGTGGTGGAATTTCTTTCTTAGAATAGCTATTAGTAATATATGTTAAGCTAAACATTTAAAATTTATTTGAATTAGGAATATAGCAAAATCCTAAAGCTAATAATTTTAGTGATGGAGAATCATCCAGCGATTGTAGGCTCAAAGTGGTCAATACAAGGGAAACAATGATTAAAATCTCCTTCTATAGGTTGTTCTTTATAGACAACAAATCTTAATTAACATAGTACAAGTCTTTGCCAAAAGAAAATATGAAAATGGTATAGAAACCAGAAGGATCAAGCCTCCAACCATAGGAAAGAAAGAAAGATCAAATCTTTCCTAAAGAGAATCCGACTAACAAATTTTAAATTATTTATTAATTTAACAAATTGAAACCTTTTTTACTTCATTAGTATAAATCCAAATAGTGATCCACACCAATTTCTTACCAAAATTAAGAGATATTAAAAAATGATTTCTTATTTAGATCAAATGCTTATCGAATTAATAGGCTATAAACTGGAAGATATTGTGCATTATTAGTTTATTGGTATTATAAAAAATAAGGAAGCAACTTTGCCACCCTTTACTTGGGTAACATTCTAAAAACTTTTTATAGACTAATTTTTTCCACTAAGTGTGTAAGAAACTAAGATCAAAGAGTTTAAGTATTTGAAGCAATGATCAGTTTCCATCAGTGAATATGCCACACAATTTACTCATTTATCTCACTATGTGAGATATTTAATTCCAAATGAATAAACTAAAGTTAAGAGGTTTACATACGAATTCTAAGACCATTTCTTCAATATCATGCATATTACTTACACAACCACATTTCAAGAAGTAGTTAATCAAGATCTTTAAATAGAATTTAGAATCAAAGATAGGAAAAAGAGAAAAATGCAATTAGGAAGAAGAAAATATAATAGGTCAGAGGAATCTAGTCATTTAATTGGTTTAAAAGGAATATCTCCTTTCAATATTCCTTATAGTGAGCAAAGTTAATATTTCTCAAGCCTCACTTATCCAGAAACCTTTGTAACAAACGTCTAAAAAAGGGAGGGTAAGGGAAACCATGATTTCATCCTAGTGCTCTAGTAATTATGAGATAGGCAATCTAAAGGTAAAGGCAATTTTAAGGGAAAAGCACAAATGTGTGTCAAATTTGGAAATAAACATTAGAGATCTTGTAACCAAACAATTATCATGTGTTACTAATATAGGCAAATAGGCTATAAAAAGAGAAATTACCTAGAAAACCCTCTTAACTATTATGTAAATTACCTAGTACTCTAATAGAGTGCATCAATGGCATAACAAGTAAACTTTAAACCTTAGATAACTTTAGGATCAAGTGGTCAAATAACTTCAAGGCCAAATAATAGTGAAAGCAGTAAGGGAAAAAGTGCATGTGGAAGAAATGCATGGAAAATTAAGCTAGAATTTTAACTTTAACCAAACAAGAAGTACAAACGTCTAATGTTGTCATTATATAAGAAACAATTTAGGAACTTGAGATAGATATGCAACATAACAACCTATATCAATTTGGTAAGCCTTTAGTGATATGGATGTGTTAATAAGGTAATTAGGTTCTTAAGAATTAAAGGACAAATTCTTTATAAAGAAAAAAATTGTTATGCTTTAGAAAATTAGGATTTATTTTATTTATTCATATTAATATTTTTGTGTACATAGTAATTAATTATTTATTGTAGATATGTTTAGCATAAGATTTTATATGAAAAAATAGAGTTTTATTATGAAATTAGGAAGAATAAATATAAATATAAGCTAGTGTATAATTATAATTAAATAAAGGTGTATGAAAGAGATTTAGTGTAACATTTTTTTATTTAATCCTTAAGATTTTCAAAATTATTAAAATGCCTTTTGTGACATTAAAACCTAAACTTAACATTTTTTTTTCATTTCTTTTTCTTAAGTAATCAACCTTCTCCCTTTTTATTTCTTAGTCTCGATTCCTTTAATATTTAGCAAGATTCAAGTGTGAAGGATCAAATATCAACAAAAAATCCTAACTTAACTAATGTAATTTTACTAATTTCTAAGCTATGGTTTTTAGGTTGGAATAAGAAAAGTAAGGAATTTAAGTTAATGATTTTTTTTTCATGTTGAATGGGGTTAAAAAATCATCCATTTACTCTTTCTAATCTCCTTCATATCATAGGTAGGTAAACAATTTGCTTAATATACTTGAATTAAAAGATTTTATCTTATTAAGGATTAGGTGTTGAATACTTGGTATTTGATGATTTAACATGTATAATTATTATTAGATTGATATTCTTGATATAATTGTGTTAATAAATGTTTAAGGACATTATTGGTTAAAAATTCTAGGTAAGTGTTGTTAGATTATGTTAAGTATGAGAGATTTGTGCTAATGTTTAGTAAAATTTAGTGTAGAGCTGGAAAATCCTAGGTTATACTTGAATATGGTACTTGAGGCCTTGAAAAGTGCATCTAACTAGCCATACTTGAATATTATACTTAATTACCATAATGAGGCCTTGCATTTTGATGCATATACTTGAGCATGATATTCAAATGTGGTTATAAGAGTTATAACCCATAAGTCATATTCAAATATTATATTCAAGCACCATGAAATTAGTTATCTCGAGTTGAGGGCACTTAAGTACTGTGCTTAAATATAAGCTTTTAGGATTGCCTTTGAAACCCTATATTCAAGCGCTATACTTATACACCACCTTAATTTACTAGATTTGTTTGTATACCACTTTATTATGTTAATATAAGTTTATGTAAATTGTAAATATACTTGATTGGCTCTTGAAAGCACATGTATGAATATATTGATGTTGAAACCCCATTAAGGATGTGAAATTGTATGTAAATGAAATTATATATTGGTATGGAATAGGGGTGAAGAAATGAGAAAATATGAATTAGTATTAGGTTTTAGAAAATAATTTATGAAGGGATAAGGTAGACCTTACAGGAATAAAAATGGAGTTTGTAAGGGGATTAGGATAGCTTGGAAGGTACAAAGCGATTTAATTGCTTTCTTAATATTTATCCATGTATTTTTTATTATCTCTTGTTTGTGAATATGAATGAAAATATTATTGAACATGGTAGATTATGTTTAAGATAAAAATATGATTATATATATGCTTTATTAAGCAAGTTATTTGCTTACTGAGTAAATGACTCACTCCTTAGTTATTTTGTTTCCATATATTCTTGCAAAAGCTTATCTTCTTTTTCTAGCACAGTAGGAGTAAAACTTATCCATGTACTTATTAAAGTTACTATAATTTTTTATTATATATATATAGTTTTATTTTGGGCCTTATAAGGGAAAATGTTAACTTATGTCATTATAAAAACTAATTGTAATTACTTTTGAAAATATTTATTAAATTGTTATTTTTTACCTAAGTTTGTGTGATGATATCAATTTTATAGTTAATTTAGATTGGTGGATATGAGAAAACAAGTCCCACACCGATAATAGCCAAATAGGTTATGATAATTTTGTGCATTACCTAAACAAAAATAGATTGTATATAATTAATTATTTACTAATTTTAACAAATATAAAATAGATTATATATAATTAATTATTTTCATCGCTATACTAAACATACCCATAAAATTTTTCGCTTTTCCACCTTTGATATTAACAATTGTTTCACAAATTATATCTCAATGATCAAATTATTATCCAATCATCATTAGAAACTAGTAGCAACAAAATAAAAATAATCATTATATCATTCAACATCTTGTGAAAGTAGTTTCTTGATGTTTATACATCAAAATTTTTATTAATAAAAATCATTTACTTATATTGTAGAGAAAATTTTGTATACTTTAACATGTAAAAAATATATATACTTATACCATTTGTTAGTTTTATGGCATTTACAATTATTAAAAACATGATTTTTCAACTTTCAAGATATTGAAAATTGTAAATATTAATAATTGCCATTCATTTATTAGATATAACTAAGGAAAAATATTTAATTAGGTCATATAAAATTTTTTCATATACTACATAGTAAAATCTTTCCAGTTTTATCTAGGATAGATGTAAAACTCTTACACTTTTATTTTCTACCAAAATAAAAAAATATTAGTAACTTATTTATTGAAAAATATTTTAAAAATGTTCATATTTAATTAATTTTGCATTTATTCCTACCAACTGTGTCTAAATTTATTAGTTTAATTATGTATCTAACATAATTAAACTAATATTTAATTACGTATTAATTAATTATGCAAAGATATTATAATATTCAAATAAGACTAAGAAAAGATAACTTTGATAAATCGAAATAAATAAATAATATATAGATGGTGACTGTTACGCTTTCCTTAATTATTAATAAATTAGAATCATGATATAAAAAAATAATTAAAGTAACTAGTAAATACATGTGAATTAAGAATCTTATGTACAGAATATAGAATAAAATAGAATTAATAAGAGTGAGAATGTAAGAATATAATTTAAGTGAACTTTTAATGAGAAAAATTAATTGATGTTACGAAGTATAAAGTTATATACTAATATAAGTGAATATATGAGTGTGGAAGAGATTTAGAAGTAATTTTTTAAAAGTGTCCTTGGGGCTATATTTTTTTCATTTTAGCCCCAAAACCCTTATCTTTTTCTCATTTCCCCCCATTTCTTCATTTCTTACACTTTCTCTATATAATCTTCGTACCACTCCATCAATCAAGCAAAAAAGGTTTCGAATCTTGCTAATTTCTTTATCCAATTAAAGTAAGAACATTATCTTCATTAATAATCATTCTTATTTCTTCTTAGTTGATAAAAGAGTTGAGGTTCATTTAATTTTGTTGGATATTCTAAATCCTAACTTTATAATTCATGAATTTTGATGTGATTAGAATTGAAACATTATCGAATTAGCATTTTAGCATTCTCTCCTATACAAAGTGAGTGAATAATCTAGCTAAATTTATGAATTTTGAGGTTATATGATGATACTGATGAAATATGGGTTGTTATGTGATTTTACTTAAATCTGATTTATTTTGATATGATGGAAGTAATAAATAATAGAAAGAGGTGATATGATATATTAGATAAGTGTATTGATGATTACATTAAGATTTGATGTGTAACATATGTGTTTAGGAGGTATTTAGAATCGGTCGTATAGTGAAATTTTCACAAAAAATTGAGATTTTCTGTGCAAATTGATTCCAAGGATTCAGAGGCAAAACTAGGCTTTAAAATTGAGTAACAAATCGATTTTAATGGTTCAAGGGTGGATGAATTGATTCCATGGGTCCAGAGGCAAAATTAAGCTTTAAAATCAAGTAATCAATCGATTTTGAGGGTCCAGAGACAAAAACTAGCTGGTTGAATTGATTCATTAACTGTAAAATTTTATGTTGACTTTGAAGGGCATAACTCCTTCATCTTATATCCATATTAAATAAACTACATATCATTTTAAAGATAATTAAGTTTACTTTCAAATAATGGAAACAGGTGATATGGTGGAAGTAATAAACTACCTATCATTTTATTTTAATATGATGGAAGTAATAAATAATGGAAAGATGTGATATAATATATTAGATAAGTGTATTGATGATTACATTAAGATTTGATGTGTAATGTATGTGTTTAAGAGGTGTTTAGAATCGGTTGTATAGTGAAATTTTCATAAAAAATTAAGATTTTCATGTGTGAATCGATTCTCGGGGTTTAGAGGCAAAACTAGGCTTTAAAATTGAGTAAAAAATTGATTTTAATGGTTCAAGGGTGGGTGAATTGATCCTATGGGTCCAGAGGCAAAATTGGGCTTTAAAATCAATTAATTTTGAGGGTTCAAAAGTAAAAATTAGGTGGTTGAATTGATTCATCAATTGTAAAATCTTATATTGAGTTTGAAGGGTATAACTCCTTCATCTTATGTCCATATTAAATAAACTATCTATCATTTTAAAGGTAATTAAATTTACTTTCAAATATAATTAGTTTCAAATTAAAATCTTATATATATATATATATATATATATTTGAGATATCATCAAAATAGTAGACGGAGATTAAGAACTCAAGATTTCTAAAAATGGACTTTTTATGTTTATTTTTAAATAGGCATAACTATTTCAAAACTTAGCTGATTTGGGTAAATAATTAGTCTATGAAAACTTAATTGAGTTTATTTTCATATGAAATAACTTTTATGGATATTATATTTTTAATTTTTGAGTTATTTATAAAAGATCACTCAAAGGTCATATTTAAGATGACCGTATAGTAACATATACCTTATTTATTTTATATTTTCATGACTTTTAATTGCTCAACATAAGTATTTGGTCACTAAACATTAAAGATAATGTGATTCATGATAAGTGTAAGATGATTATATGGGTTAAATAATCATAACATCAGAAGGAAGAAGTTATGTAATATAATATATGATGTAATGAATTTATTGCATTACTCCTGGAATGAGATATATATTAAGAAATGCTTTATGAATTAAGTATATGATATGTATGAATACTTGTAACTATACTAGAGGGTATAATAATGTTGATAAGTATTGTGATGTATATTGAAATTGGATCATGATTGTGTTGAATAAAACTTGAGCTTTAATATTGAAATTATAATTATAAATCATACCACAAATGACATTAAAAATAAGAAATGTGATAGAGGTGATGTTGTGAATACTAAATGAAAAATTCTTGATGACATGCTTATAGACGGTATAAGGCAGATTATGAAAAGATAAGGATAAAAAGTTTATGAAATGTATAAGGCTGACTTAAGAGACAAAAGGTGGATAATTATATTTTATCTATTGTTAATTACTCTAAATGAGATACGACTAGATTATAGTTATTCTTGAATGTTTTTACGTGAAATGTTGAAAATAAAATGATTATATGTTAATTTTATTGTTATTGACTTTTAAATTCTAATATGATTATATATATTATATGAATGGTTGAAGAAGGATAGTTTAATAAATAAGTTAATATGAAATATTATTATTCTTATAAATTATTTACTCATTGAGCTCTAGACTTATTGGTCAATGATTTATTTTACAAATTCCCAAATTGAGCTACCATCTCCACTTCTTCAGAGTTAAACTTTATGGAAGCTTATAAATGGTATTTGGTAGCATAGATTTGTGTACATAGAATATTTTAGGCTTCTTATTTTGTTGAAGACTTAGGTAAAGTAAAAATCAGTACAGATTTCTTATAAGTTAGTTAGGCTTGCTTGTCCTCATTTCATGAGGATTATAAGCATTCCTAACTTCTTTATTTTTTGTAATAACCTTGATGAATGCTTTCTTTTGAAATATTATTCTCTTTTATAAATGTATCGCACTTGATAAATTACAATCGAGTTAATTATTTACAAATAGGCTAATGGAAATTGATAAAGAGGTTTCACACCAGTTTTAATTGGGTTAGGGTTGTGACAGTAACAAATGATGTTTATACTTAATCCACCACATAGAATCCTAAACTAATAGTTAAGTATCAACCTTGGAGTTTAATGCTAACTTATATTTTGATGTTACATTTGTCTATAAATATGTTTATATGTATAAATAAACCAAAAATTAGCAATACAATTATTATCTTAAGAATTTGAGATGAATTCTTTGAAGGGAAAATGACTGTTACATCCTTTAACAAAATAAGAATTGACATTTTATCTTAATTTTATTTATATTTATGTGTAAGTGAAAATTTATTTAATTGTTATGTATGCATTTACGGTAAGATTTTATTTGAAAAAAATACAATTTTATGATATGATTAGGAGCAAATAAGTTAAATATGAGTTATGGTATAATTAAAATATGGAGGAGATTTAGAAATTGCATTTACAATTTTATTATTTAACCTCCTTTAAATTACAAAAATACCTTTAAAAATATCTAACCTCCTTATACACCTTTAACAAAACTCAAAATCCTTTTATTGTCTTTAGAACCATTTGAGCATTTTTTCTTCCCTCTTCATCATCTTATTTAATTCCTTTACCACAAGTCCATAAACTTTGGAGGAGATTTAATTAGGAAACTTCAAGAAAGTATTTACATCTTTAAACTAATTTGAGGTAACTTACTTTAATTCTAAGCTTTTAGATCATGATTTCAAGAAATATCATTTAAAAGAAAAAAATTAGGGATTTGAGTTTTTAAGCTAAAATTCTTTGGTTTTATATTCTACAGAATAAGATGATCATTCTTTTAACTTCATTTGATCTTTTCCATCCACTAGTGAGTAAATAATTTACTTAAACCATTACTTAAACTTTTGATTTATTGAAATTTCATGATATATAATAGTGGTAATGTTAAAAATTAAAGATTTTGGTGATGCTTGTTGAAATAAATAGCGAAAATGGCTCTTATAAGGTGTTAGAAGCTTGTGTGCATAATTTGATGAAGTTTGGATAGGAACTAGAAGCATTGAAGCTTCATTTAAATGAAAAATAGTATTTTTCAAAGAGATAATTATAGAGCCTAGGCTAATGGTTAACTATTAGACCTAATGGTCAACTAATAGCTTGTAAAATCTATTTTTGGACTTTCCAATACATAATGATTAACCAATGTTTCGTTACTTTAGTAGCACTGGGGGACTACCGTTTTTATTAGTCCATGAATGCTCATCAGCACATAGGCCACTAGTACATAGGTACTAAATATAAAATTAATTAAGTAATACATATTTTACATTAAAATTAAAATGTAAATATATTAAATAAGACTTTACTTCCCTCAAGCATATACATGTTATTAATATGTCTTGAAGTGAGTATGTATTTATTTTAAATGCTATTTTATATATTTTTTGTATATTCCTTTTATGCATATACATAAGTTATATATTTATATTGTTATCTTTAGTATATGGATTACAAAATTCTATATTTGTGATTATTTGCTTATAGTTTAATTATTGTAATGTTTAATGGAGTCCCTTATAAATTATTATTAATTATTTCTTTAAAACCATGCATAAAAATATAGTGTTACCATTATTGTTGGATAAGTCATGTTTGCTTATATAGTTTATGGTTAATATTGAAAGATGCCTTGTGGCCATACATAAGTGGCATGGAGTGGTGATGAATATATGATTAGTATTAGATTTGGGAAAAAGTTTATGAAAGAATAAAACAAGATAATTAAGAGAAACAAAAATTAAAAGATTTATAAGATGATAAGGCTAATTGGGAAGTACTAAAAGAAATATATGTTTCTTTTCTTATTACAAATCGATAATTATTCTCCTTTGAATATTAATATTATCTTATAACGATCATTGAATATGAGTATTTTTATGGATAAAGAAGGGTATTATGATACCTATAATTGTTTATTACTTATGTTTATTTTATTAAGTAAACTTTTTACTTATTGAGTTATAAACTCACTATTTCTAAATGTTTATTTTTTTTCAAATACACCTATTGAAGCTCCTCCTTTACCTATAATTTAGGAATAATAAAACTCTTTGTTATCTTGTTAAGGCCATCATAGTTATAAATGATTTGTAAATAGAGACATTTTAAGCCTTGTAAGATATTGCAAGTATAATGATGTATAAACAAATGTTTACATACAAAATTTTGATAATCTTTATAAATTATATTTGTTTGTTAGAATTTGTGTTATGATATCAAGTGTAGGGTAAGAATAAGTTAGTAAAAACTAAAAAATAGATTCCACATCGATCATGGCCTAAAGGCTTATGTGGATTATAACAAAGTTGGTATTATAGCATAGCCTAGTGTTTTAGTTGGAAAAGAAAGCCCTAGTATAAGATGATCAGGAACATATTCGGGTATTGGTTGAAATTGTATTAGTAGTATGTACACATTCTGGGATCATATATTACTAATACCATTTCAGTAGACCTTAAATTATTTAAAAATATGGTAGTAGAGCTTTTTTATAAAAATAATTAGTATTGATTTATGTTTCAACTAAATATTTGGAAATTCTATGAATTAGGAATAATTATAATGATGGTAAGTGAGAACTTGAAAAAAGTGTAATGATAATTATGAGTAAGTTAATTCCTTATTTGTGTGGTTTAATAGGGAATACTTAATTGAAAATTATCCTATTAGTTTAATATTAATAGTAATATGAGAATATTGGTTACAAAGAATAAGTGCATGCATATAATATTGATTACTTATAATGCGTAATTTGATAAATTTTTTACTTATTTATTTATACCTTCAATGTATATGTTTAGAATGATTTAATATGAAAAATTGATGTGGAATTAGAACCTTTTCTATATGTAGGTAGGAAATAGGATCATTAATGTTATTAAGTGGTGAAATCTAGTTAATGGTGTTGTACAATGTCATATAAGGATGAATGATTTAAGTGTTTAATGAAATTAGGTTCAAAGTTAGAAAATTTAGGCAATATTCAACTATAATAATTGAATATAACCCTGGAAACCATTCCTAACAAGTTATATTCAACTATCATAGGTGATTACTACATCAAGGGGGTGTCGGGATAAGTATACTTGAATATGGTATTCAAGCATGACTATAAGGATAAGAATACATGAGCCATACTTAATTATTATAATTGATTATTGCAAAACTTATAGTTATAGGTTGGAAATACTCAAGTACAATATTTGAATAAGATATTTTAGTGTTGCTTCTAGAACCTTATATTCAAGTACTATATTTGAGTATTCTACCTTCTTATTTCATTTTGTGATATATGGCGGTATATTGTGGTAACTTAGGTTATATAGTCGCATAAGTATGGATAAGTAATATTTATATAATTCTAGACAAGTAGGTGAGTAAACAATTATAGATTACATTATTTTACATTTTTAATTAACAAATTTTTGAAAGTTCGAGTTATGAGCATAGATTATAAACCTATAACTTATAAGTTGTGAATTAGGTGGATTCATAAATTATTGTCGTATGTTTTATAAATTATTATTTTAGGATAAATAACTCAAATATGGTTTCTTTTGATGATTGATGATAGTTTATGCAAAAATGAATATTTGATGAAATATAAGTCTTTAACAAGAATTATATTTTGTTTAAGAAAGGAACATTGAAATTAGATTAAGTTGAAAATGATGTGAAAAAAATTATGGAACATTAGCTTGAAATGGAAATTTCAGGAGTAAGTTACATGATAGTGGTTTAAGATAATTCATTTTTGGATCTAAAACTAACAATTAATAAAAAGATGATATGAGTTAGAGTTACATATGATAATGTTTTAGATTTAAGTATTAGAAGATTCAAAATTTGCTTCACTTATGCATATATTCTAAGTTTCTCCAAAAATGAGTGAATGGTACAAAATAAACAATTATATAAGGCTAATTAAAATTAACGATGATAAAAATGGGTGTAAACCCTTGAATGTAAATATATGTATATATATATATATATTTGCATATGATTAGGTTTTGGTATAAGAATGTACCTTAAGTAAATTTTATAGGTAATTAGGAATTAAATGTTGGAAGGTTATTATATAGCATGAATTATAGGTGTTACTAGCTTGAAAATATATATGAAAATATGATATTGATTGGTTCTAGCTACATTAGATTGTAAGTGTTGGTTTAGAGCTAATTAACCATGTAGATAGCATTATGATGTTATATATATATGATAATTAAATATTATAAAATTCTATTTTAGAATGGGTTATCCTTATTTATATCCTAGAAATGAGTTTAGGTGGTTGCCTTTTATTGAAATTTAGGTTAGAAATTACATATATAGTTTAATTGGTGAAGAATGACTATTTAAAAAGTGAATTCACAAATTATCTACGTATATGGGATTGATAATTGAGTATATGAGTGATTATGGCTATCAGAGTTATTTTTTGGATGACCATAATTGAATATATATCTTGAATTGAATATACAATTAAGTATTTACATAAGGGTCAAATTTCACTTCTGTACCACTATAATAGAGGGCATATTTAGAATTTCCTTATCTTACCACGTTTTGTTTGTTTGCGATGTTTTAAAGTACTATATACATGGATGAACTTAATGCTTATATGTATATTAAACATATTGATGTGATTACTTATGAGTTAAAGATGAAATCTTAATTGTAAAGAAATGGTGATGAGAAATGAATAGTGAAAAGCGTGAATCAAAGGTGAATAAATGGATAACATTTTATTTTTTTTGCAAATTTTTAGCTTGTAATTTAATATATACTTTAGCACTACAAGAAAAGTGCTCCTTGAATGACCATGCTCAATTATATAATCAATTATAACATTTAAAGAAACTCCTAAGGTGTACATAATCTATTATATAATTAATTATAACTATTAAAATTACTCTCTGGATGAACCTAATTAACAATATAATTCATTATTGAGTCCAAAATTTGCTTTTAGGCCCTTATAAAAAGTATCCATTCAATTACCTCTTTGTTTACCTAGTTTCAAATATTTTCATGGAATTAAACAATACGATACAAGTGTATGGTTTAAGTTATTAAAAATTAACACTTTTAAAGTTTTGACGTAAGATGCAAAATCGAAATAATGATGCATTTGAAGAAATTGATACTTCATCTTTTACTCTTATAATCTTATTATTTCATAATTTGAAAAAAAGGGGAAAAAAGAGATGAAAAAAAATAAAAAAGGTATATTATATTCATAAGCTTCTATTAAAGTTTTAATTCTATTCTTTGAAATAAATTTAACCTATAATTTTTTAAAAACATATAGTACTACTTAACGACCTAATAATATTAGGTTTTTTAATAGAAATGTTCACATGATATCTAATTTGGCATTTTTCATAGTGTACATTGTCATATGTGAAATAGTTTTTCTATTAGTGCAAGTGTACACTGTCATAAATAAGTAATAAAGTAATGAATAAAGTATTATTTTTATGAGGATTGATTCACTAAGTACCAAAATTGATAATTTTAACATTATTTAGTAAATTAATTTGTTAGGAATTGAAGTAACTAAATAAAAAATTGTGTAAAGTAATTGAGATGAATATGAATGCAATTTGAGTGAAAGCAAATATGAATAAGGCCTTAGGGATCAGACTTCACTTAACACATTCGGATTGAATCATTTATCTCCTTTAATTTAATTTTAATTTTCTTGGTTGATAATTAAGTTTCCCTAAATTAATTACTAACTTCTTTCAAGGTCAAATAATTCTATCATTAATTGCTAATTTACTATATTCCTATATGAATTAAAACAACTAATTATGTATTACAATTTATAGAACTCATTAAGACTACACAATCTATATAAATATATTCCTATTTCATATATAGTTTATGGTTTTCATTATATGATCCACACATATGCATCTCCTTCTAGTCTTAACATGTACATTGAGATCATTCAAAAGGTGGTCAATCAATTGAAAGTATTAAAAAAAAATAATTAAAACTCAATCATGGAGAAGAAAACTGAAACTAAATTCAATAAATTAGAATTCAATTCGTTATTATTAAACTACATCATCACCCTAGGAAAATAAAGATTTAGTTCATAATGGAATTAAAAAGAAACTCAAAATGAAATGAAAATATTATGAACATAACATGCAACTTATTTATTCATAATCAAAGCATAAAGTTATAACTACAAATGCGTGAAAATGGAAAATCTAGCCATTCATATAGGTGGCAATCTAAACCATCCATACAGGAGGACTATTTAGCCTTCCATTGAGGAGGCATGCAAAAAAAATTAAAAAATGCATGAAACTAAACTCTGGATGCTCTTTACTTCCTCTCTAAAATATGCTGTCCTTTGTGCCTTCAGCTTCTTTGTATTTATGGATGAATGGGTGCAAAGGTTTCAACTTGTTAAGTCACCAATCTTAACCTTGCAACAATCACACTTCTAGATTATTGCCATCTTTTGTTAATCAAAACAATGGATTCACATTTTTTTAGTTAAAATAAAAGTTATAAAGCTAGATCTTAGCTTTAATTAGCTTTAAAACACGCTCAAGAAACACCAATTTTGACATTTATAACTCCAATTATGGCCAAATCAGTGGACAAAGGTCAAATTCGAACAAAACCATTATTTCAGCTTGTAAGTAAATTTTGAAGTCCTTGGAGATAGAACTGGATTTTAGTTATAATATGAAATTAAAGGACTCTCTCTTAACTTATGATTTATATAAAAAATAAACTAATTTGATATCTAGAACTCTAGATATAGTTTCAAACCTAAAATAGGGTTAAAATCTAATATAATTTAAAAAATTTAATTTCATCTCAAAATTATAATCCATTCACAAAATGCAACGAAATTTATTAAATTAAGCTTATATAATGTCTAAAAATGCATCATATAAGGAAAAATAAATAAGTAAATGTTTTACTTATCATACATAAATTATATTTTGATATTCTTATTACAAAAAATAGGATGCCCTAATTTTCATAAAAATTTCAATCTTGTCCCTTAAATTTTATTTAAATTTAATTTAATTTTTAATCTAAACTTCTTCCTATGATGAATTTGTCAAATTTTAAATTTCTTCATCATCCAAAATTAGATGGAATTAAGCAACAATTAAAATTGTAATAAATTATAATTAGAAAATTAAAAAAATGCTATATATACCAAAAGTATGATTCGAAACTAAATTTTGAATATTTTATATCCATTAAATTAAATTTTTATAAATTTATTCTACCATCTTAATTTTAATCAATGACCCTTGATTTATTTTTGAAATTTAATTTCAAATATCACTTTTAATATATCTAATATTGTTGATTTTCAAAACACAAGTATTTAGAAAAACGTGAAATTATAAGGATTTTCGGTATAAAAGAACAATAAGTTTCAATTGATAGAGTTTCTGTTCAATTTAGATTCCTTCTATAGATAAAAATACCCATCATACGAGGCCATTTATAAGTCCGAATTAAGGCAAATTCATTTATTCACGGTTTAGATTTAATAATGTGTACCCTGTCTTATAAATCTCCGACGCACATGTGATATCCTTAAATATTAATCACGGAAGAATCTAAATCTAAATTTCATAATGCAGGTTTGGTTTTCTAATTCGATTTTTGTCCTTTTTCTTCGTAGCTCCACAAAACCAAACCATTAAATGATGGAATTTAAGAAGTTCCCTCTAATAACAGAACAGAAGACGACAAATGCTAGATGAAAAGAGTAACAATGATGTACTATTTCCCATCAAATATAAGTTCAAAAGAAATCAGAAATGGTGATGACGGTTCAACCGGTTATAACGATTTGGATAAAAATATTATGATCCTCTTTAATCATAAATTTAAATCCTCCAAGTTATCTTATTTGGTGGATAACTCTTTCTTCTCAAGGAGAATGAGTTGAGTTATTGACTCTCAATCTAATTAAATATGGCAACAAACTTTGAGCAATCTTTACTACTAATTTCAGCATGCGACCGACATTAACCAGGTAAGATTGAGGAACCTTCTCTTCTTGCCATTTTCATTTGAAAAAAAAAAATAGATACAAATACATAGAAGAGAAATTCAAGAAAAAATTGGAAGACTGGCCTCGTATTTTTCTCCTACGTAATTTCCTCTTTATCCCTTCATGATATACAAACATAACAGCATGCAGGCAGGCTACATGAAACCCAGAACAAGGAACAAGAAAGACGAAAACAGAAGCACCATATTGTCGTACAAGTTATTATAATTACGGGCTGCATATGAAGAAGGAGAAGAAGGAGGTGGGCTAGCAGGTGTTGTCACCTTTTCCAGCGAGCAAGCGTAGTTGCAGCGACTCGGAGGAACAACTCGGTAAACACCGGAGCTTGCAAGGATGTAAACATTCTTACTGTTATCTTCACCGAATGAGAAGACATAGCCAAGAGCAGGAAGCGAGCTTCCAGGCACAGAGTCGCATTTTATTGGAGAATCCTTTGCACAACTGAAAGGGATTTTACTGCTGCTGAAGTTTCCACTGTTCTCCGGGTCTTCAATGGCTGCCCACATTGCCCCCGCATATAAATCTCCATAAAGGTATCTGAAACCCAGTCAATAATGAGAAAAAATAGATTAGGAAAAAAAGAAGAAGGAACATTCATCACCTTTGTGAATTTTAATGTCTTGTAAAGTTATTAACGGAGCTTTTAATGTTTGCACCAAAAATATTTCAGAGTGAAGCTATATAGTAGATGAAGAGCTTGTCTACCTTCCGTAGGTGCAAGGATCAGTCATAGAACGATAGAAATAGCCGCCAGTGATTGATGCAGACCCTTCATTCTTGTTAACTTCAGAATGATTGTATCCCAATATGGGAAAAATTGGATTTATGGAGCTTAAAGAGGTATTGCCCCCTGGTGACTCCGTTGGGGTGAATGGATAAGGGCCCTCGAACACGCGCCAGCCATAGTTTCCACCCTTTGTGATGAGATCCACTTCCTCATAAAGATCCTGCAAATCAATAGCTACATGTTATTTGAATCAGGTTATTGTGGAAAGATGAAGGAATTTCGGTTTTCAAAATTCAATGATTTTATTCTGAGGAAATTGGCAGTTATCGTACTTCCTGGAACTTATCAAGCTTATACGGAGTTTCCTAATTCCTACTTAACTGTAATGCTTCATAACACTGATCGTCTGATGCCTAAACAAAGTTCGTCAGATATAATTTGAAGATGAGAGTATACACAAACCTGGCCAACATCAGCACACACAAAGTAGGAAGGTCTTTCTGAATCAAAACTACAGCGCCAAGGATTCCTCAAACCCAGAGCCCATATTTCAGGTTGCAAGTCTTTATCTTCACTAAATGGATTATCTTCAGGAATCGAGTAATTGCCCCAGAGACCAAGTGTGCTAATTTCTGCTGCACCTGAAGATTCAAGATGGATAGATTCCATATTCCAAGAATTAGAAGAATGATTACTAATTAAACTGTCAGTTTAGCATCAAAACTACTATGCTCATGTAAACACATCACTTTGGTAAAACATCCCCTAATAAATGAATTAAATGACAGAAATTTCTAAAGAAATCCTCATGATTCCAGTAAGGTCAATACACTACGATGATACTCACTTGGAATGTTGTCTACATCAAGTCTCATAATCTTTCCAAGCAATGATTTCTTGTTTTGTGCAAAATTGTAAGGATCGCCTGAACCGCCACCATACCCCATCATGAAGTATAAATACCCATCACTAGGTCCAAAGAGTATCTGACCTCCATGCTGAGATGTAAATGGTAGGCCCATGGTAAATATCCTTCTCACTTCTGTTGGTTTAGCACTTTCTGCCTGCAGAAACAGGCAGCAATTCAGTTCAATCGACAGGATTAAACTAATTATAGAAATTTCTTCTTATCTTGAGTGGAGAGTTGTACCGAGGAAGGATCTGATGTGGTACCGTTAGCAGTATATTCCGCAACAACAGCTTGAAACTGGCATGGCTGAGCACCATTGTCATCACCTAGCTTTGATGGATCACAATTAACATCTGAATTGCAAGAACATCTTCCTGTACATCCTGCCCACTTAGCCTTATCACAATTAAAGGAAGCAAAAAATCGACCATTCTTTGCAAAATCCGGATGAAATGCCATGCCCATCATTCCAAATTTACTATTGTCAAAGTAAACTTGATCCGTCAGATCAACGAAGGGACTGGATTCATCAAACTCCATTGTTCCCCCTGACCCTTCCTCAGGAAGAGTGGCCAACCAAACCTTCCCGATTTGATTCGAGAAGAATGCTCGGTTAGAGCCATCAGGATGAGCAACCATATTGAGATAAGATCCATTGCCAATCTTCTCAAGGCACAAGCCATGTGGGGCTGCAGGAGTCTTGGTCTTGTTCAGTTGAACCGGTTCTCCATCAAAGCATACTGAGTCATTATAAGAAGCTCCACCAAATGCATTACAGAAATCAGTTTTGGACTGCCATAAGTCAGTTAGTTTGGTTGCATTGGTGTTAAGCGGTGCTCCTGCTTGGCCTTCCAATGAAGGGGCAAATGGAGATTTTATGATGGACACATTTTGACATGTGTCCCAAACCTCGGAACAATAGTCTTCTACTGCTGCCTTTGACTGGGTAGAGTTTGTTGAAATGGTGGAATTGCAAAGCACAGGAACTGATCTAAGTGTGGACTGAACTGTAAATAGCTGCCCTGCATATGGATCACACCTCTACAAACAAAGGCAGCAAATGAATAAATAGAGGGCGTTTACGGAATGAAACTCGGAAACAGTTATTACCCGAAATGTCAAGTTATTAAAAGGGCATGGGAAGTAGGTGACTCAAATGAGAAAATCAAGGGAGTTACTACCCTACCCTAGATAGAACTCGATAAATTGTAGCCATGGGGTTTTATCAAGAAAAATTGGACAAAATTCCGTATATTTCCACTTATAACATCATGTCCTCATTTTGACTCAACAAAAACAAGGCATTTACTTGTTTTTGAAGTTTTTCAATGCTTTCAAAAGTGATAAATGAGAGTGAGACTAATGAGACTTCTCAAAAATAGTGTGTTATGGTTAGAGTAGAAAAGCTGATTCTAAAGGATGTTTGGAACCTGTGCACTATCTTATGTGTGAGAAGGCTCTTGAACCTCAAAAATCATCTCTCACCAATATATGCACGCATAACATGGCAATCAAACTAAGTTACATGAAGTGAGTAGTCAGTGAACGGCCAGATCTTGCAACATTTCAGTATATACCTCTGAGGAAACAGAGAGCAATGTTATTCTCATTTTTTCTACTTACTCCCTTCTCAGATATTGTGGGATCCACAATTTGTAGACCTTACTATCTATTAAAAAGGAGTGGATGGTTTACTCCTAAAAGGAAAGTACATCAAGCATTTTCAGGGAATAAAACCTTACCGCACAAAGTATTGACTTCAAAGCTGAGGCACAGAGAGGATCAGAAATATTCATAGCTTGGAATTGCTTCTGTAGTTGCGAATCTTCTGTGGAGTTGCAACACGTGCTTCCATTGTATGGGCAAAAACTGAGTGTCGTGTTCAGAGTAATGGGTGCCCCTATAGAAAAAAATATCAACTATCAAGCGATTTGGGAATTGAGCTATTTCTTCAAATGTAAGACTCTGAAACCTGCAATGAAGATCCAAAAGAATAAAAATGATCGCAAAGGGACAAAAAGAGAAAGACTCACTCGAATCTATGCATAGAGGAAGTGAAACTGAATAACCCAAAAGCAGCAGGAAGCAGCAAAAAAGGAAACTGAAGAGAAAAACACCCTTCATTGCAGCAAAATACAAGTTCAAACTTCAAAAGCCTATCACCCGAACAGCATCTCTCCTTCAAATATAATCTTAGAAGACAATCCAGACATTCAAAAAGCTACGGAGCATAAATTGACTTTCTGGATCCAAAGGAATGGTCATTAAAACCTAAATGCTTTTCTGTAAGTCAAATTCTCTGTTTCCAACTGCTCTGCGTTGAGTATATCCTCAAGTTGTCTCTTCTACATGCTATCCACTATCGGAATTTTCCTTCTTATCTAAAACAAGTTCTAGAAAAGTAGTCCCTCTCTAAATTTTGTCTTTTTTCTTTTATTCAAACATCAACATCGATTTAAGTCAGCTCCCACAGGCTCATTGAATTTTCGCAATTTAAAAAAGCCCCTTTCAAGTTTCAGCTACCATTAGTCTTGGCTTCACGAGCCGAAGAAGACTGAAGCATCAAGTGGATGTAGTTGACTTTACATGAATTCTTAAATGAAGTAATGGTAGTGGTTGAGGGAAGCCACAAACCTGGCCCGTAAGCAAGTGGGCATGGTAGATCTTGGCTGATTAGTTTTACTTAAAGCCAGCATTGATGGCATTCTGAGGGTCAGCGTTGTGTATTTCTGACCCAAAACCCATGAAACTGACCGTAAAGAATCTTCATTTTCATATGGGGTGAGAAGATCCACTTGGGATTAGCACTAGACAAAAAAAATTATAGTAAAATGGAGGAGAGAGAAAAATTGAAGAGTTCATGGGTGACAAACATGTCAATAATGGAGGAACCAAACAAACATATCATGAGTGATTTGTAAGTTGTAGCTAAGTATGGTGTTTTTCTAGGATAAAACTGTGGGTTGTCACATGGTCACGATTGATATATAATAGAATTTGGTGAAGGCATGCCCACGTTTTGCAAGTGAAAATGTGAACTTAAAAACAAAGAGTTCAAAAGTAGGTGATGAAAATGAGGAGAAGTCAGTGCTCAATGACTTCTTTCTTAAAATAACGATGGATGGATAACAATGAAGCTTATCCTACCATAGCGTTCCAAAGAGTAGTCTTATTTTTGTATTGCAAATACATTCCATCTCACAAGTGTTATTTCATAGTAAAATTTATTATTTTGCTATTGTCACTTATATATATAAAAAAATTATATACTTCAATCATAACATGTAGTTTTATTTCATCTAGAAAAGTACATAAATATATGATTGTATACTATAATCAAGCTAAATATGTGATTATATACTATGATGAAGCCTTATGATAATTTTAAATGAATTTATTAATTATTAATTTTTTTAACCAAATATAAGCAACAAAACCACCTAACATAGTTGGCATGCATACTTCTAAAATATCTATTTATATACCCAGCATACACACATATTACTATTTATGTGGGGACTAAACCCCACCCTTAGCCGGAATTAATTATTAAATATTCATTACACGACTAGTATAATTATTTTTTTTTATTTTTTTATGTAGTATAGATTTTTTGGCCTTATAAGTCCAGCATAAGATTTAACCATATGATATATTTCATCCACATCATATCTTAAAAAAATATTATGATGATTATGGTTGTTTCTTTTCCGCCAAACACACTCTGACAAATCAAATTGTTTGATTTGGAGATCACTTGAATGATTGCTCTTGATGGTACTTTACATTCACACATCATCATAACGTAAAATGTGAGGCAAGAAAGACTAACAACAGAATAAAGTCAAAATTTTCAAGCAAGGGGGAAGAAGAATGAGGTTTGTTATTCACAATTTTCCTTAGCATATGAAAACTTGCGATGGCTTGGTCTTACTAGTCCTGTGCTTGTTAGCAAATAAATGGCACTCTCATTGTCTTTTCCTAATGAGCTGATGTATCCTAAAGAAGGGTTAGGACTTCCTTTCATAAAGGTAAATTGCCTTGGAGAGTCTTGAGCACATCTAAACAGAGTAATGGCATTACTTAAGTTTTTGCTACCTAGAGATAAATAACGGGTTCGATTTTTGAGCTTTTGGCTAGGCCTTTTATGCAAAATTATATGAAATGCATGGCCCTAACCCAAGCCCAAACCCAAGTTCAACCTGTTAAATTTTAAAAAAATTAGCCTAACTCTTTACATAACCCAAAATTTTAAGTTGAAAGTTTAAATATTAGTATTTTTTATTTTTAAGTAAAAATAAAATTTTAAAATAAAAAATATATATTTAAATAAATAATAGGATATTTAAATATATAAAATACTTAATTATGTAAAATTATTATTTATATTAAAAATAATTAGATAAAACTATTTTTGGTAATATGCAATTATATTATTAAAAATAAATTAATATAATCAAACTGGATCAGGCTAGCCCATTTTTTATTTTTATGATTTGAGCCTGGCCCAAATGATAATTAGGTTATAAAAAAAAGCCCAACAGACATATTGGGCTATAAAAAGAATCTAAACTTTATATTTTTTTCAAATTGGGCCTATTAGGCCATGTATAGCTCTACAATGCTTCCTTCAAAATTTGTTGTTCCCACCAATATACACCCCTCATATAAATGTAATGTGATACTTCTAGTAACAAAAATACAATTGATATACTTTCACACATTAACTAGGTCATTAACTTAAACAAATTCTTATGTATGAACCAGAATCAATTACAAATTGATATAGATAATTACACTATACTAAAATGTTATTCATTAATTATTTTACATGTTAGTTTGTTAGTTTTATATAATACATGATATATACTTAAGACTTTCAACTTACTTTGAATAAGACTTTTATATAAGTGGGGTCAATTTAACTTAAATTATATTATATGTGTAAGAAATAATATGTTAAAGTGACCTTAAGAGAAGCCTGTTAACAAGATGCCAAAATGCTATATGGCAAGGAAAAGAGGAAACAACCTTACAAGAAAGGATCAGTTATGAACCTATAATTATAAAAGCAGCCACCAACTACAAAATTTAAAGTTTCAAGGTTAGAGTGATTATAACCCAGAACAGGGAAGGCTGTGTCCACTAAATTGGCAAAGGTGTTTCCTCCTACAGATTTTAATGGATGGAAGAAATGAGAGCATTTATACACTTTGCAAGTTTTCACCTTTAATTACTAAGTCAACCTCTTCATATTCATCCTATGAAAAATTAATTGAAAGGCAAAATGTTGTATCATGGAAGACTACCACGAAAAATTAAGTTTTTTTATAATTAAAGGTTATAACTAGAATATCATATTCTTTAACCTGTCCAGAGTCTCCACAAAAAAAGTAGGATGGCTTCTCAAAGTCAAAGTTATAGCACCAAACATTCCTTAAACTTAAGACCCATATTTTGGCCTGTTCCTTATCATTAACATATGGATTATCTCTTTATATAGAATAGTTTCCCCATAACTCTAGATTATTTTTTCCTTTAAAGCCTACCAAGAATGTGAAAAATGAACTTTTCATTTTTAAACTTTGTATGTAAAAATAACATAGTTATATTAGCTCATTTATGCTATATTTAGATGAGGGAGAATGTTATAACCTTCTTATTTAGGACTTTCAATTAGGGTGGGGGAAGGATTAGAGGTTTATGACTAATCCTCTAGCACCTTCCCCTACTAACTGTGTTTTGTTTCTCTAATTTGAAAATTTTTTTGAACATCAAAGGAGGAAGAGAAAAAGTCTTGACTTAACTATTTATTCTTCTACCTTCCTTTACCCTTCATTCTCTCTTGTTATCTTCCTTTCTTTTCCTTTAGGGGAAAAAAATAATGACTTAACTATTCATTCTAATAAATTTTTTTACCCTCCTTTCTCTCTTGTTATTTTCCCTTCCTTTAGAAGGGAAAGAAAAAAGAAGACAATAAGAGAGAATAAAGGGTAGGTGAAAGGAGGAGAATCCATAGTAATCAAATTGCAAAGATCATTTTGATTAGAATCATCTGCCATCATAGGATATGAGTATCCATCTGTAGGTCCAAATAGAATATGACTAGAATAACCTCTATTGTATGGAAGATCCATTATCAATATTCTCCCCACTTTTGATAGATTTGCAATTTTTGTCTATAAACATATATGTATTTAAATTTCCATATCTTAAGAATCACATAGTGATTTGTATTTTGAAACTAATGATTAAAGAGAGGGATTGATAAATAAATGCTAAGAAAGGCTTTGATGTTGTAGCATTTGGATAGTAAATTTTGCTATTAAATACGTCATATTAGCATGAGATGATGCCATTATCAAAACCAAGTCTTGAAGGATCCCAATTCACATGTTACAAGTACATCTCCCATAACATCTTGGATGTCTCATTTGATCACAATTATTGCCTAAACTCAAGTGAAAGGCAATTCTAAATAATCCATGCTTCTAATCAAAGAAGCAAAAATAAGTAACACGTAAGAAAAGGTTTTTGATTCATCAATTTCCAAAATTTCATCAGATTCTTTATTAGGAATTGTTACTAACCATATCTTGCCTTGTTTAGTTGAAAAAAGGCTCAATTGGAACTATCAGGATGATGAACCATAATATGGTAAGTCACATCTCCAATGTTGTCTAAGTATAAGCCCTTAGGAAGATGGGGAGCTTCTACTTTTTTAAATGAAATGGACTTACCATTGAAACACAAAAAAAGATCAATTTTTTTTTAATATACGGTGGCATTCTTGAGACAACAAGAAGTGTCGAAGGAACAAATGACATTAATTGCTCTATTAGGTTTATATCTTAATTTATACCCAGAGGTCGCAATATTGTGTGTCCTAAATTTATTATTCTCATCTATTCATATCCTAGACGAATATTGTTATTCAATTACATTATACATGCAAATGTTATTAACTGATAATAAGAAAAGCAACTAAATAGGAAATTATTATTTGGTATAAACTTAACTACTTACTACACATAGAATCAGCTTGAAGAGAGAAGCAGGCTCTCGATTAGTGATGTTTAATACCAAAAATTGTTAATGTAATCTCAAATCTTTAGTAACATCATAGCAACATGTTCTATTATAAGAACAAAACTTTAAAGGAGCCTAAGAAGGAGTTCCTACAAGAGCAACAAGTACTCGATAAACAAATCAAGATAAGCATGGAATTAAATATAGAAATTGGATCAAAAAATGAAGCGATGTAAAATGAAATATGCATACCCTTAGTTATCAAAGGTAGAAAGCCCATTTAAGTTCCTTCAAAAGACAATGACTAAGGTGCACCACCTTAAGTGCACCAATAATTTTAAATAATTAAATTTCATTCAATTTATACAATATTATGTAGATTAATAAATTTAAATTTTTAGACTCAATTAAGCACTATAATAATGGTGCATGGAAGTCTTCCCCTCTTATGGCAAATTAGTGTTGAGTGGTTTATTTATGCCTACAAATGACATTGTCATTATATTGAAAGTTTTTCTTCTTGTATAGTTGTCTTAGCATATGTAGATTGATTGATTGATTTTGCGAAGCAGCACTTCCATTGTTGACCCTCTTTGCACAAGCTCTTGTGCATATTAAAAGATTTTATTTTATTTAAGAAATTAAAAATAAAGATATATTTGATAGCATATGAATACTTTTAAGCCGATGAAAAAAAAGATAAATTGAGCCTAATAATATTTAATTAGTTTTAAGTTTTCACTTATGTTCTTAATACCTTCAAGTATTAATTACTATAGAATTTTTGTATGCTTAGATAATTTTAAATGTAAAGAACCAACTGTTATTTTTAACTATGAATTAAAGTAACTAAAATTTTATGTAAATAATTTTTTCTAAGCTTGAAAGAGATAGAGAGAGGATTGTACGAGAGAGAAAAAGAAATAATTATAAATAGTGAATAGAGAAATTATATTTAAAAATTAAAAATATGAGAGAGAGAAAGAGAGAGAAATGAAATCATGAATAATTTTTAAAAATTATATTAAAATTTTAAAATTTAATAATTAAATGAAAATTATAAACTTATCCTTTATTTTTTTAAAATTTGAAATATATAAATATCAACTATTTAGAAAATAAAAAATTGGAATACATCTCTTTCGATTCTCTTTCTATTAGGTATATAAACGGATCGACAAACTAGACTGGCTTCTTGCAATGTGATATTTCTATCATTCTAGGAGCTACATTTGTATGCTGAGGTGCTTTTTCAGTATATAAGTTGACTGTGTGATCCGCGTGAAATTAAAATTATTAATTGACTAATAAGCGCAAAGTTATTAAGTGATAATGACTTTTTTTTTCTCTTAACAATTTAATGGTAATAATTTGGCTAATAAAATTTAATATTCATAATGTGACTGATTATGTTGGACATCCATAGCCTTATTTGACAATTAAATTATGGATTAAATATTTAAGTTGATTTCTATAAGATTAAATTTTTATAAATCTCATATTTAATTAAAATTTTATTTTAATTTAATTATTATAAAATTAAAAAATTTTCAATTTTAATTTTTTTATACATGGGATAAAATATTAAATTATTATATAGAAGGATTAAAATTTAAAAAAAATTAATTTTATAAGGATTAAATTGATATAAATTTTTTATCATAAATAAAATTAATAAAAATTCAATCTTAGAAAAATCAAAATAGATTTTTAATTTAAATTATATTAATGTTATTAATAGTTAGGTGGTAGTTGATTATATTAATTGATAATATTAACTATTTGAATAAAGATATTTAGTAAAAATAGTTATTTATTATCAATTATTTATATATAAAATAATATATAATATTAGTATATCTTATAATTTATTTAAATATATTATTTTATTTTAAAATTTTAAATTTAAGCTACTGTCAAAGTAAAATTTTTTACACTTTAGAGAATAAAAAAATAATACTTCATTAAAAAAATAATGTTAACTAAGATTTTTTTATCAACATTAAAATAGTTTTAATAATTTTTTTAATGATATAATAACACATAGATAGGTAATAGTGTAAAATTAATTTACACTGATAGTGAATTAAATTTAAATCCTAATTTTAATTATATTTTAAAATTTATATATTATTTATCAAATTAAAATTTTTTTGAAAGATGCATTATTCTAATATATTATTTATTAAATTATTATTAAAAATATTATAATTATTTAATTATATTTTACAAATAAATATATTTAGGTGCTTGGCGTCATTTTTGTATTATTATTTTATATCAAATTTCTTACATACTATTTATTATATTATAAAGATTTTACTATTTTCACACACACATATATCTTCCTCTTCGTTACATTTTTAAGAAAAATATGATTTAATGAAGAATAAATTTTTTATAATATTTTGTATCTTGAATGATTCATTTTTATTAAAGTATAGATTTAAAAATTAGATTAAATGATGAATTGAAAAAATTATTGTGTATATATGTATTATATATGTGAATAAGTTAATCTTATTAATTTTTAATTTTAATATGAAAAGAAATTAAATTCATTAAATAATTATATAATATAATCTTTAAAATGTTATAATATTTATTTTAATTATATATGAATTTTATAATATAAATTTAATGAATAAAAATTAAGTAATTATTTATTATGGATGAAAGCTGATACATTCTAGTATACATTAAATTGGTGCATATATATAATTAAAAATATTTATTGCTTAATGGTTAAGCTCTTTTTAAATATCTTAAAGTTGGGCTTCAAATCATCTTTCTAACATTTTAAACAAAATAAATAATAAATATGTATAAATATATAATTTAGGAATAATTTCATCTTTTTATATATATTTCATAAATTAACTGTTTGACATGAAAATGATATTTATCAAACATATTCCATGCATTTACAATTTGTTTGATTTCTTGGTCTATTTTCAAAATATGTACACACACACATATTATATATATATATATATATATAGTCAAGATGCGGATTGATTCATTAGTGTGTATTTGAAGAAATTTAAATGGACATGTATTTTTTTTTTCAAATTCTGTTGAAGTTTTAATTTTTTGGTCACTTTTCACGAATGATTATAATATATCAAAAGAAATTGAAAATTAAAAAAAAAATCAGATACAACTTTCTTCTGAGTTGTAATTTTTATGGAAAATATTTTAAAAATATGTATAGAATCTCCTGCTACGTAAAGAAGCATTATTTTACATCTCACATAGATTATGTAATCCAATTTGGTATATGCAAAAGAAAGGAAGAGCTATGAAGCATTATCTTACATATACTATTCAATGCAAAATAAAGGAAAAGCTATAATGTTTGGTCGTGGCATCCCATATTAATAGTAAAGTTTGTTAAAAATCACGAAAGAAAATAAAAATATTATATATATATATATATATATATAAATATATTTCAAAATTAAATTATAAATTTATTTCATCATTTCCTATTAATTAATAATAGCTCTCATTTGTATTCGGAATCTAACTTGAACGGATATGTAAATGCCAAGACGAAAATTAAGTTGGTATCTACGGTGGATGCCATAGATTCATTGCCATGAGCAAAATATGTCAAATTTGCATGGCTATTACTGTAAAATTACCACTTAAATATCGTTGGCACACGAAGAGTCAACTTCAAAAGGCAAGTCATTGACTCATCGGCGAATCTTTGTCTTTATCGATCTGCGCGCTCCTATTTAAACTAAAGAGCGCTTGCAGGTATTCTGTTGTAACTGAATTCCGGTTTGTAACGGAATTATGAATAATAGAAAAAGGAAATATCTAAATAATGAAATTATTTCACAATAATTTATTTTATTTGGAGCCAAAGCCTTAAAAATCTAGAAGGGAAAATGGAATACAAATCAAGAAACGAGCAATTTTCACCTAAATGAAATAAAAAAAAAATTATTAATTCTTGATTACATTTCTTTTGGTATTCTTGATTGCACGTCCAATATAAATATAATCACTCCCTTGGCTTCAGTTTTCACTCCGCTCTTTCTAGCTTGGTGTCCGAGTTGCATTGACAGATTTTGGCGCCGACCCTTCTCCGCCGTGGATACGTTCGTCGGTCAGCCCTTTCTCTTGCTTCCAATCCTCTCATTCTCTCTGTTCCAATCCATCTTCGTTTTCTGAGTTTTCTCGCTCTACAATCTAAGTGAGCCTCTCAACTCTTCATCTTTCTATCTCTCTCTACTTGCTTTCTTTAATGCTTTCTTTGTTCCTTCTTTCTTTTTAGCCGTTTCTCTATCTTTCTTTTGATACGCATATACGCACACTGACGCAGGTTTTCTACGTATTGCATGTGAATTGGATTAATGCAGGCATCGTTGATGGGACGTAAAAAGCAAAACAAGGCTCCACGTTCCAAACAATCTCCGCCGGCGACGCCGGAGTCTTCGCAGAAAAAATCAGCTACCGGCGGAGCTGCCGCTGGTGCCTCATCATCTGGTCCTGACTTGAACATTGATTCTAATGTTAGTCCACAAACTAAGAATGAATTGTCCCCTCAATCCGAGTGTCCTGATTACTCCATAGTCAAGACTGAATGTGAGCGAGCTCTTACTGCACTTCGGCGCGGTAACCACAACAAGGCACTGAAGTTTATGAAAGACACTTGCACGAAACATGATAATTCTAGCAATTCGGCTTTAGCTCACCGAGTTCAGGCTACTGTGTGTGTGAAAGTAGCGTCGGTTATTGATGATCCAACAGCAAAGCAACGACACTTGAAGAATGCGATTGAGTCTGCGCGAAAAGCAGCTGAATTGTCTCAAAATTCTATTGAGTTTGCGTGGTTTTATGCTAATTTGCTATACGAGACAGCAAATGATAGGAAGGAATATGAGCAGGTGGTGCTGGAGTGTGAGAGGGCTCTGTTGCTTAAAAATCCAGTTGATCCTGCGAAGGAGAGCTTGCAGGATGATACCGAGCAGAAAATATCAACTGCTGAAGCCCGGATTGCACATTTGCAGAATGAGTTGCGGGAGCTGAGTCAGAAGTCTAACGTAGCTTCATTGTCGAGTCAGGGAAAAACTGTGGGTGACAAGCAGGATAATCTTCAGTTTGTTCCAGTAAAGAAAGATGCAGAGGACCCAATGGAGGCGGGATTAGTTCAACCTAAAAGACCAAATGAGATGAAGAAAGCAACCAAGACACTTGAAGAAAGAAGAAAAGAAATTGAAGTTCAGGTGGCTGCTGCGAGGCTTCTGCAGCAGAAGTCAGAATTATCCCAGACTCAGAATGTAGGATATAAGGATGGCAGTGCATTGGATTCATCTTCAGGATCTGGGCAGAGATTAAGTTCAAGGCGAAAGCATGGAGCTGCAAAGAAAGGTGGTTCTGCAACGGACATAAGTGATCGGGTACGCTCCTACTGGAATACAATGAGTATCGATATGAGGAAGGACTTGCTCAGGATAAGGGTGTGTGATCTCAAGTTCCACTTTGCGTCTGCAAAGGATACCTCAGTGAATGATGTTTTATCAGAAGCTTTGTCATTTGCTGAGGCCAACAAAACATGGAAATTCTGGCTATGTTGCCGTTGCAATAAGAAACATTCAGATTCAGAATCTCACATACAGCATGTTGTTAAGGAGCACGTAGGGAACCTCTTGCCAAAATTGCAGAGACTTTTGCCTCAAAATGTTGACAACGAATGGGCCGATATGATTCTTAATTGTTCTTGGAAGCCTCTGGATGTTTCGGCTACAGTTAAATTGCTTGGAAATCAAACAAAATGCAAAGATTCGACTTTCTCTGACAATTCTTCTCCTGAGAGGGATAATTTGGGGCATAGTCTCCAGGCCGCTAAAGCAGAAAGCAGTCACTGTAGGAAGATTGCAGAAACTGATATTCCTCTTGCTGATGGTTGGCCAATGTCCGATGATTCCAAGCGTGCAATACTTCTTGAGAAAATTCATGAAATTTTCAGTCAGCTTATTAGACACAAATATCTTGCAGCTAACCATGTTAAGGATGTCACACAGTTTGCTATAGATCGGATACAGGGTCTGTCTGATGGTCCGCATCTTCTAAACCTTGGTGTAGACCTATCACCAATATGCATCTGCTTCCTCGAGGCTCCCATGCTTGAAAAAATTCTCTGTTTTTTGCAGCAATTAGCTCATGTTTGTGACTTGGGTAAAAGTGATATCCCCGTTGATGATTTACACAATGCCAGCGAAGGTCCTGTGATCAAAGAAAATATTGTTCTCAATGAAGATGCATCATGCCTCATTTTGGACGAGTGTTTACTGACAACTGAAGTCACTGCTGATACACTTCAGGTTGCTGGGACTACTCTGACTTCTCCTGATGGAGTTTTGCGCAGTAACAATGCTTTTCTATCCTGGATATATTCAGCTTCGTCTAGTGGAGATCAGTTGGCATCATGGATGCGCCAAAAAGAAGACAAAAGAAAACAAGGAAGGGATGTTGTCCAGATGTTCGAGAAAGAGTTTTATCACCTGCAGAACCTTTGTGAGAAGAAGTGTGAACTTATGAGCTCTGAGGAAGCATTGGTGACGATACATGATCTTTGTCTTGAAGAAGGAAAGAAGAGGCAACATGTCACTGAATATGTCCCGGTGGGCTATGATTCTGTCCTAACCAAGCGGAAAGAAGAGCTCACGGAGAGAGCTGTTGATCTGATGTGCATTATTAATAGGTTTGAGTACGAGGCTATATCGGATGTCCTTGAAGAAGCAGAAGCCTTGAATTCTAATCAATCTGGCGATGAGGAGACTCGTGGTGGTGCGACTTCTCAGTTACATGACTTGGACTCCGGTGAAGTAGCTGGATGCAGGAGGAAGCACCACTCAGAAACTGAGAGAACACTTATCTTAGGACAGGCTTCTCAAATGGATAGACGCATAGAAGTTGCTGTTCAAAAACTGAAAGCAAAGTTATGTCTGGAGGTCAGGATGCTGACTCTAGAGTCTAGACAAATCTACTAGGGTAGCAGTAAAAATGACCTTGCCCCTTGATGTCTTAAATTACTTGTTTATGCAGCTTAGCGAAATTGATGCACGGATCATGAGGAATCTTACAAAAATGAAGCAGCAGGATCTCAGACTTGAGCTTGTTTCTGCTCATGATTATCGAGCAATATTGTTGCCTCTAGTGAAGTTGTACCTGAGGGTCTGTACTCGAATCATTGAAACACGACTTGTTGCTTTACAGTTCCTTTGAATTCATCTGCTTGTGTTTTGCTCATTTCAGGCATCCTTGGAAGATTTGGCAGAGAAAGATGCCAAAGAGAAATCTGATGCGGCAAGAGAAGCATTTTTGGTTGAACTCGATCTTGATTCCAAGAAGAATGTTAAAGGGGGAAAAGATAACACAAGACGTAAGGAGAAGAAAAAAGATAAGAAAAAGAAAAAAGAGCACAAGAAATCAAGAGATTCGAAGGTGATGATCAGATATGTTGAAATTTTGTTAATATAGGGTCATAAGTCATGCTAATTGGCTAAATGTTTCCCTCTCTTGCAGGCTAAAAAAGATGGTCCGGAGAAGCTCAACTCCCCCATTCCCGAGACGCAGTGTGTTTCCATATTTATCTGCATCTGCACTTCTTAAGAAATCCATTTTTTTAATAGAAGAGGTGACTTCGTCTAAGTGCTTTTGATGTGCCTATGCAGAAGCTGCGGTCAAGTTGCACCTGATAGCTGCCATCAAGATTTGGAGATTAATGTTTCTGTGGAGGGGGCTGACTTGGAAAAGAAGGAAGGGAAAGTAAATTTGTTTGATAATCTGCTGGACTTGCAGCTAAAAGCGGGAAGCAGGGATAAACAAGAGGACCTTGCTGAGCAACAAGAGAAATTACCAGGGCTGTATTCAGAGGAAGAAGTGGACAAACTTCAGGATGCCCAGTTGGGGACTACAGCTGAAGGTCCAGATTTGCACGATGACCTTCAGTCGCCTGATCAGCGTACAGGTAAAAAGGGTAGAGGACACGAGTTCTTCTAAGCTAGTAGTGGATGGAAAGATCGAAACTGCCTCCTTAGAAACGAAGAGTATTGAGGATTAGATGGATTGACTGTCAAAACAGCATTAACATAAGTTTTGATAAATAGTTTTTTGGTGTCGTACACTTCTGGCCTGACGAAGTGGCATCTAAATGCACTTTGTTAGGAAGACTCTATCTTGTTGAGGTCATTATGGCATTTTGGTTAATAGTGTGCCCAATAGTTGCTTAAACCATTCTTTTTGCCAGTAGTAAAAGTCTAAGTTCAGTGTCTTCATTTAAATCTCAATGATTTCATGGTTTCTCTTCTTTCCCCTACATGACACACTTCAATCGTACATTTGGTTGTCAACCTATTTTAAGCCATTTTGTGAAATACATGTTCTTTGTATAAAATCCATCTTCTGAACCTGTTTCCTAAAAGTAAAAACTGATATGCTGATGCTTTCATTTGCCATGTCTTGGGTGTTAATGGATCTAATACACTAAAAGAAGATGAAGTTGAGAAGGAGGAGGAGGAAACATTTCAAGCTGATCTGATGGAGGCTGTATCCAAAAGTCTGGGTATAATTCATATACTCCCTAATTGTGTAGGCTCATTACTATTATTTAGTGCATACCATATTGGTTGTTCTTATGCTTCTTATACTAGCAAAATTGCAACGATACATGGAAGTGTAGAAATGTATCCAATTCTGTAATAGTTGTATTTGCTAAATATCTGCTTTACTGTTTTAAAATTGCCATGTTTGTGTTTTGTTGGGGTACAAAAGATTCCCTATAAAATCCATTTTCTGAACCTGTTTCCGAAACATAGAAACTGATATGCTGATGCTTTCATTTTCCATGTGTTGGGGGTCACTGGAACAAACACACTAAAAGAAGATCAAGTGGAGCAAACATTTCAAGCTGATCTTAAGCAGGCCGTAAGCGAAAGTCTGGGTATAATTCACTTACTCCTGAAATAAATAGGCTCGTTACTATTATTTAGTGCATACCATATTTGGTTGTTCTTATACTTCTTATAATAGGAAAATTGCCACGACACATAGAAGTTTAGAACTGTATCCAATTCCATAATGGTTGTATTGGCCACTTCCTGATAGTTTGGAGAACATTTTCCTCGTGCATTACATGTGTTATTTGCTTTAATAAACGCTTTCATCTGCTTATTGAACTTTTTCTATCTCCATTTCTTTAAAGTATAACTTCCTAAGCTTGAAGAGTTGATGCTTATCAGACACATATGAAGCACATCCAAAATCAGCTTCGGTTTCCAGTTGGGAAACGCCACAGAGGGGCTCTCCACAAATAGATAATTTGGATGTTCCCCAGGATGAAAACAGAACTACGAAAGGGAAAGGGATTATGATCGGTTCGGTTTTTGTTGCTACCGGGTTGAAGAATGAAGTGGGTGAATATAATTGCTTTCTCAATGTTATTATACAGGTAGGTATTTGGCGTGTCATTATTTCCAATTTATGGAATCCCTTGGTATCATTTTTATTATTGTAGCATTATTTACAGCTTGTATCTGTTTTTGTCTGAGTGAGCCCAGTCGTTATGGCATATAAGTTCGTTTCGAAAGGAATTCCTTCGCAGATCAAGATCTGGACATGTTCATATGGGTGATCCTTGTGTTGTCTGCGCGTTGTCTGAAATCTTTACTGCCATGGAGATAGCATCAAGGGATTCTGCGACAGAAGCAGTAGACCCTACTTCCCTGAGGAAAGCTTTAAGCAACCTATACCCAGATAGTAACTTCTTCCAAGAGGTAGTTTGTCCAACATATGATTATATTCTCTCGTAACTTGAATATTTTTTTTCGTGCATCATATAGAAGAGATACTATATATTTAATTGTTTGGGAACTGTGATTAAGTTACTGATATTTGACAGGCTCAGATGAATGATGCTTCTGAAGTACTGGAATCTTTATTTCATTGCCTCCACCGATCTTTTGCTAGTGGTTCTTCTGAATTAGTTGAAGGCAACAAACCGGGATCTTGGGATTGTAAGAATGCTGCTAATTGTATAGCACACTCATTCTTTGGAATGGACATTCTTGAACGAATGGACTGCTCCTATTGTGGTCTTTATTCCAGATATCTGAAATATACTACCTTCTTTCACACTATAAATGCCAGTTCCCTCCGGACAATGAAGGTATTTTTATGAGGGATATTTCCATCAAAACCATTCTGAAAAAATGTTTTATTTTCTTATTTTCTGCTGGTGAGTAAATTATCATTTTCCCTTTGAACTGGATCGCTTCCTTCTTCCTTTTCCAGAATATCCATAGTGAGAGCTCTTTTGATGAGCTTCTGAATCTCGTGGTGAAGAATCATCAATTGCTTTGTGATCCTGCGGTGCATGGCTGTGGCAATCTCCACCACGTCGATCATATCATCTCAACTACACCTCATGTTTTTATAGCAGGTAGCTGGCTCTGTTTGTCACTTGTGCAACGATTGCATTTGTTCTTGGTATTCTTTCTCTGGCCTTACATATGTTTGGTAATTGAAGTTCTGGGATGGCAAAGTACATATGAGAGTGCTGTTCATATAAAAGCAACCCTGGCAGCTCTGTCCACAGAGATAGATATCAGTGTTTTCTTTATTGGTGCAGATCCGAAAAGAACCCATAGATTGGTGTCAGTGGTATGTATCTGAATTGTGTGCATGGAATAATAATATTTTTGTTAGGTGTGGTAATATTTACACAATGCTAGTTTTACATTAACGTATCGAGGCAATTTTAATTTTCTAATATATGCGCCCCCCCCCCCCCCCCCTTTTTTTTTTCAGGTCTGCTATTACAGGTACCATTATCGCTGCTTTGCTTATAGCCGTGAACTTGAGCAATGGCTTTTGTGTGATGATACGACAGTGAAGGTGAGTTCTTATCTTTAATGAACGTAGATTTTCATGTTATGCGCTTCTTGCTGTGGAGTTAAAATTTTCTTCAATGTACAGGTCATTGGGGGATGGGACGATGTTCTTACAGCATGTGAAAGATATCCTCTACAGCCTCAAGTTCTTTTTTTTGAAGCTGTAAACTAGTTTTCGGGTGGAACTGATTGATGTCATGATTTGCTGGGTTGAAGAACATTGGCTGTGAATTGGTTTTTCTAATGTCTATGATGTAGACGGGTAAATAAATTTCAAATAGGATTTTCAGAGAGGTTCTGTATAGCTTACTTGCGGAAATTTCATGTTGCAGCCCCAGGGCTAAGAAAGAAATATCGAAAATAAAAGGCTTATACTTTTCTGTTGTTTCTTCTTCTTCTGCTATATTTATACTTGATCGTTTCTAATACGAAGAATAGAAAGAGTCAAGGAGAGTTAAACACAAATTCTCCCATTAAAGCCTACCCGCTCACACACTCGAAAATATTACCAAGTCAAGCTATGTACAAATATCTTTTGAAACCACATATTTTATTTATTTTATAAGAAGTGTACGTGGCACAGTAAACAGCTAGCTATTGCTACTATGACCATAAAGTTACGTAGTCTCTAAACATAGAAATCAATGCACACTTGCAAAAGCCATGTCCGAACTTGTCGCTTCTCTTTCTTGTTTTACTCAGTCTTCCATTCCATAAGCACCACATCCACATTTTGACACAGATAACCTCTTCATATCAAATATTCAGCAGCTCATCAGTTTGGTAATTCATTCCTAAATCAAATTCCTCCTTCCTTAATTCTATAGCATCATATTAATTTATGGTTCAAACATGACCCTTAAGGGAGGCACAACCCAGGCCTGTGCTTCATGCAAATTCCAGAGAAGAAAATGCACTTCTGAGTGCCTTTTGGCTCCCTACTTCCCCGCCGATCAGCCCAAAATCTTCCAGAATGTCCACAAGTTATTCGGCGTAAGCAACATCGTAAAGCTCTTGAAGGCCCTGGACCCTAGTCAGAAGAAAATAGCAATGGATTCCATCATTTTCCAAGCTAATATTAGAGACAGATATCCCGTTCATGGCTGCTGGGAAGAAATCTGCAGGCTGCGTTACCAAATATGGCAGGTTGAAGAAGAGCTTCATTATGTTCGTCAACAGCTCCAGATTTACAGGCAACACCAAACGCTCGCTGATGACGTTGCTTCACAGTTAGAGCTGGGCATGCCCCCCGCTTCCCGTCCTGCTGTCGGCGTCCCACTTTTCATTAATCAGAATTCTTACGACAATGTCTCCTCACTGCAACATTCTTACTCCAATAGCAGCAGTAATGAGGCCCCTTACAATTCACTCTACGTGGATTCCAAGGATATTATTATCAACAATCCCTTGTGGGATCAGAGCCTCTGCGCAGATAACAATTTTGATTCTGTGGCAATGCAACCTCATGAGTTTGTTGCCTAGCAGACTATTGATCTTGACAACATTTACGATGAGATGCATCCGTTTTTTGATGCAATTGACGATAGGCAATCTTACATTTATTCCAAGGAAGCTTACGAGTCAAGGTATTATCGGTTATTTTTCATTCTGGGTTTTTGGAATGTGATTGTAGTTGTAATTTATGATTATCAAAATTAGGGATAAATGCAAAATAAAATTACAAAAAATTGCTATTGTCAAGCCTAACGCAACAATAGTATTACACATAATATTACAACCGCAAACTACCGTTTAAAAGTATGGTTCATGCAAGGAAAAATTGCAGAGCTGAATTAAGACAAGGAGTGAAATGCTAATATATGAAATTGTATATCCGATAGAATTTATCAGCATATTATGATGTGATTGGCATAAATATGATATTGTATGTACCTGTGCATGCATGCAGTTCAGAAGAATCACAAAAAGATACGAGAAAGTGCAATGAGCATGATGCTGAGAATGAATTGAAGAGTGCTGCTGCCTGCTTCAGGCTTACCTGCGTCAATTGATCAGTCAGTGATTCACAAAAGAAATCATATACTGAACTGCTTTTTTCGTTCACAATTTTGGTTTCTTCATTTGATTCTTGGTTATATCTTTGATTGCGGAATTTTTTATGCAGTACTATATCAACAGGTTAAATAGAATTAACTATAGAGTAATACCCTTTCAAATCGAATGGATTGATACGTAAAGGCAAACAATGATATCATGACTATGTTCAATATATAGTTGATCTATATACACTTAACTTATGTAGGTCTCTCAATTTTTAATTAATGTTATATTCAACTACTCATGCTGTAACGTCAAATTCTACTACTAATAATATCAAATAATTAGGCAATTTGTAAGTATTATTATAAATTCTCAAAAAAGTCAGCAGAACATGTTCTAACCTTAGCATGAAGCAATAACTTATTCTATTTGTAAACACTTTTATATTAAAAGAAAAATACAATTCTGCTGACAACTAATCCCAATAATTCCTTTTCAGTAATATAATAGAAAACAGATCATCATTATTGAAGTAAATTAAAAGAGAAATAATACCTGCAGTGAGCAATTATTCTATTTTGAGAAAGAAATAGGCTGCTTATATGATCTTGTTAACATTCTGCAAGTTGAAATGTCCAAAGCTTTCATCTCATATCAATTGCTCCGAAATCATCGTTGTAATGATATGCGAAGCATGAATTCATTCCATACCACCGTTCACTTAAATTAATATAACGAGAATTACATTTTACTCACATGTAATTTTACTCTTTTTTTATTAAATCTACATATTATTTTATACATTACAATTCATCCACATATACTTTTAATTATCAATATTTTGCCAACCTAAATTAATTGTCATCCAAAATTTAATAAAAGAATTCGTATGAATTGCATGTGATCTTTATTTTCTCAAATATTGACTCAATTTAATGCTTGCTCAAAACTAATTTACTCCTCTAAGACCTTATTCAACACCCTCTATTTATCAATCATGGACTAAATTATGTAAAACAAATCTTCAATAGAATTGGATTTTTTTTTTGTTGATAATTTGATTCTAAATGAGTGTAAAATTGAGTAAAAAATTTGGAAAAGTAGAAATTGCATGCAATAAATATGAGTTTATTGTTAAACTTTGGATGAAAAATTGTTTAGGTGAATAAAGTGTTAATGATTGAAAGTACAAGTAGGTAAATTAAAACGCTTAAAATCATAAATAAATTAAGTAAAAAAGGACAAAATCTTGAGTGAGTAAAGTATAATTTTTTCATTAGATAATATGGATATGGGATTCTTATTGCCTAATTGATTTATATTCTGATCACAAACTTATTTTTTAAAAAATAATTTAGTGCTATATTTTCATGTATTCCTTTTAAACTAGTTTTAATCTCATGCATTTGCATATGTACCTAGAATTTTACGGCAATTAAAATATGAGAATATATAATAGAAAAGGATAATGCATTTGATGGTATTAAAATGAATTTGTAATATTTGTATTTCCATTACGTATAGAACTTAAAAAAAAGTAAGTTTAGAAAATAAATGTTAGTAAGATAGTAGTAAACATGGAAATGATTTTCAACCCCATGCATATACAAGTATACCTTCTACCTCATAAGATAGACTGTCTCATTGCAAATTACACTACATTTTTTTAATTATAATTTTTTATAATATTTCTTTTAGTTATATATAAAGAGAATACAACATTAAATAAACAATTACAAAACTTACATGTAAATAGATACATTTTGCAACCTTGTAAGCGCTAACCATGACAAAACTACATATCTTGATCTTTTATTTCAAGATATATTTTATTTGCTTTCATCCATGTAAGGAGCATGTTTTGTGCAACCAAGGCTTTCTTCATCACAACATCAACATCAGCACTATCTTCATACCATACAAATTATTCATTTGGACAAGTAAAAGCCTGTAATGAATATTATAATAAAAAATTTACTAAGCAATTTTGCAAAGAAAGATATAATGACAATTAAGATAGGTATTCATTTTATCCACTTGCCAGTTGTTATCATTATTATTGTCAACTTGATAAATAGTTATAATGACTCAATCATAACCTTCATCAATATATTTGAAAAGATGTACCTAATAGATCTTGATTAATTATATATTTCAACATTAATATGGGCTTGATATTTCATAAGCAAATGAGGATTATAAGGAACAATAAATCAATTGTCAAAAGAAACTTCATTCTTCATTATTGCTCTTCTATTATCTCTTCTTCAACAAATTGGAAACCCTTTTTTATCAACATTTGTGAAAGGAACAAATTTTTTTTGAAAGAACTTTAAACACTTTCAATCTTTCATGCATAGAGATTTTGGATTAATATAACCACATAAATCATGCATCATGAAATTCATGACTTCATTATACAAGTATATTTTTTCTTCTTTATTAGGTATTTTTGCAAAAATAATTTTATCAACATTTACAAGTGAGAAAAATTATATTCTACCTTCAAGAATACAAGAATGTGAACATGGGTAATCCTCTTTTTTAAAATTTGACTGTTTAAATAATTACACAAATAAAATTTAAAAAATTTGTATAATTTGTTATGCATAATGGAGATAAATTAGAAAGTAAGATCTTAAATTGAAATGATGACTTCACACATAATATATTCATAGTAACTCATACTTGCTTTAGATTTCCTAAAGAAAACTCCTTTCAAATCTTCTATGAGATGGTTAAACTTAATATTGAAAACTTTAAAGAGAAATTAGAAAAAAATTTGTCGCCATAATCTTTTCCTTTCAACAATTCTACTAATTTCTAACCATTTTAGATTACATATGAAAGTTATGAATAAATCAGGAAATCCTTCCCAATGACAAAATACTATTACATCATGGTAGTTTTGCATCATATACCTTGTTCCTCCTATGAATGTGTAAAGATTTTATGCTTTTCACATGAATATTCTTCACATTCATATCTAAGCATTGTGTCTTTCCAATCACAATATAACTTAACTATTAATAATTTTTTATTATATTTAATGAAAGATAATTGTTATGATTCAATTATTGTGTAAACATCAATAACTTGTTGCTACAATTTGATAACAAAAAAATGGAAGATTGATTCTACCTTAATTGCAACATAAAGGCAAAATATTCCTTCATTAAACATTGTGCTCTTTTTTTTTATTAACACTAGGAATATCAATGTGATTGATTTTATTAGAGTAACTATCTAGTTAAATAGCAAATAACAATGGATCTTGTAGTAAAACAAATAAAAAATAAAGTCAATTTTTGATTAAGTTTTTGAGAGAAAGCCAAGTTAGTTGACATAAGCCTATACTTGCAGAAATGATATTTTACAAAGCAACAATGAATAAATTATAATTTTGTTAATAAAAATTATATGTCACATAAATTTTAATTTATGTGACTACTTAATGCAAATAACTTTGTTTGAATTGCTCCACTTCAAAAATAAATGGGTTCACCATCACCTTTGTAACATTCACAGAAATAGTTAATATAAGTGTTCAATTCAAAAATTAATAAAATAACTTCTTTATCCTAACAAAGCAACCATTATGAACATTTTACATTACTGAAAACAAACTAAAAGGAGTAGAATATTTATATATGAGTTTTCTTCTTTTAGTTAGTTGTATAACAACTATTCCATTTTTTGTCATATGGTAATTTAACTTGCAACTTCATTAGCCAATTCATCCTAGAAAGCACAACTTAGTTGCTTCCCTTCTCAATTAAAAAATTATTGCAATATGCAATCCCACAATATAGCATAATCTATGGGCACTTTACAAATTCAAGTAAATAATTCATTCTTCCTCATGATCAAGTTCCAAGTGTATAAAGTCTTAGATCTATGAAAAAAGTCAAAAAGTAAAACAAAATACTTAAAATACAAATCTCTCATCTTGTAAAATCACCTGTATCTTCCTCCTACTATTATTTTTACCAAAACTTCTTAAATAGGTTACCAATTTACCAGTTCACTAATTATATCTATCAAACAGATTTTATTAGCTATTGTTAACATATAATAAAGATAATTTTAACTTATAAATTCATATAAGTACTTAATTTAAAAAAATTAAATGATCAAATAGCTATTTCTTGGACATCACTATCTAATAACATATCTTTAAAGCACATAAATTTAAAGTGAAAGAGGGAGATTTCAACATCATAGAGTCTTACATTAGTACTCTAGTTAAAATTAATTTTATATTAATGGTAAGTTACCCTATATGATCTATCATTTAAAGCTACATGAAAATTTTGAATGATAAAGCAACCTTTGGTAAGAATTGGATAGTTAAAGACATTCCAAATATAGAGGCTTAAATTTTGTTATTTTGTATAAACTATATTTAATCATATTATTCATAATATAAAAAATATAGCAAAATAAGTTTACAAAAATAATGGGATAAAGATTACCATTATTATTCATTAGTTATGAAAGTAAATCAAAAGAATCATTAACATTATTACTAACAAAGATTACTATGAATTCAGTAATTCATAATTTTATTCATAAATCAACATTAAACCTCAATATTTAAATCAAAATTTATATTTCCAACTAAGGCTTATTTTTTATAAAGTTGTTACTTTACCTTTTATCCAAAGAATCATATTAATGGTAAAAATCTCCTATGAATATTTTTGCAATAATGGATACCATATTCTTATAACTCTCATTTTAACTATTAAAACCTTATCACTTTTAAAAGCAAGTTTGCCAGTAAAAGTATAATTTTAAGCCTTTATAGCAAAATTGTAAATGACAAAACACAGTCATATTCACACGTAATATATAACAATACAGTTTGTTATATATATATATATATATAGAAAAATTATATTGGATGAAACCACCAAAAAGCTTCAATTGAAGTTTGTTTGCAATATGGTTCTATCAATTGAAATTTATTAAGTGAGGAAATATTAATGTTCTTTTTAGATTTTTGGTAGATTAATAAGTTAAATGTTACAAATCTTTAAAAAAAAATAAAAAAGTAACAAACATTTTTATTTCAAATAGGGAATGCATTATTTCATGTAATACATCTTGTGACTTTGTTTTAATTCTTAAAACATATTTTGATAGGAACTTGAATCTAGTACATGGCATTAGTCAGTAACTCATAAGCTTCTCTTTTGATAAGTTTATCCATAAGTAACTAATTATTTAGACTTAAAAATATTTCGTTGTATAAAAATGGAATAGATAAGGAAGATCTTTGAATTTTGCTTTAGGCATGACTTTGGTATAGAATTTTATACTTTTTACTACCCACTTTGACCTAAAAATTTATATAATTGAAATTGTAGCTTTAAGTTGAATACATTGATTGTGTTTGACTTTAATTACTTATGTGTAGTATAGAATTTGTATTATTTTTAGAGCAAAATATATAGACCTTTCTTCAATTTAACTAAAATTACATGAACCTGCCTTCTAGTTTGAAAATATATACCTCCGTTATATTTGAAAAAAAAACATTACTACTAACTCCAAAGTCAAAGTTCTATTAGAAAAATTATTAATTCTACATTGATTATATAGTTAACAATAAAAATATTTTATATTATAATTAAAGTACCTTCCCTTACTTTATAAAAAAAGACCATTCTTTTTTCTTTCTAATATTTTATTTTGATTCATCTTCTTCTTTCTTAGAAAATGTCTATAACTTCTATAAGTGTGAATAAGGGAGCTATAGATAGGTTAGGAATAAGGAAAAAGTTTACAACTTATTCTTTTTTCTTTCTAATATTTAATTTTGATTCTTATACCTTGCTATTTTTTAATTCCTTTGCTTTATAAAGAACAAAAGACCTATATTTTGAAATCTAAAATAACATATTGTATGAAGCATTAGACTAGAGAATGTACATAAAACATATGAAGCAACCTATGTGCATTCACATTGAAAAGGTCATAAGTTTTGTAATTAAACAAATCATCCAAAGTAAAAAACAAATATTTTCCAGCAAAAAAATCAAAGTTGTTTCACTCTTCCAAAAATATTTAGTAAACAAATCATCCAAAATAGAATACCTAACAACTAGAAATTACTTCAAATCAAAATTAAATTTTAATGTAAAAATTAATATTCAATAACCTCAAAATCACAAAAATTAAGAATTTAATCTGCTAGATTATTTTCAAAGAAAAGTAAGTGAAAATTTAATAACAACCATCAAGCATGTTTACATGAATCAAACATACATGAAAACTTATAAAATTTTACTTCATTAAGAAAAGTAAAGCCATTACTCAATCATAAACTTTGAATTTCTAGCTTTACATTTATTAACCAAACTATCATTTATTAACTAACTTCTCTTGAATATCAAAGATTAACAAAATATGAATGAAGTTACAAGGAAGAACAATGCTTATTCAATCACATTTTAAACAATCAATCTAGAAAAAGATGAAAAACTTAAAAATTAAAAACGTAACCTATCCAAGAATACAAAATCAATCTTCTATCAATAGAACACTTATTTAACTTAAGCTTCACTTAGAAATCCAATTAATTAATAAACTTAATCATATAATAAAAAATAATTCATTGATGATTGGATAAATAAACAACAGCTCACTCATTTAATGCATAAATAATCAAATAATAGATTGGTAACTGAATTTCTAATGAAGAAAAGGGATATACAAGAAAACTAACACAAATTTAAGAGAAATAAAGTGAAACCAACCCTTAGTCTAAGAGAAATTTGTCATTTAACTATTACTACAATAACCTATACAATGAATGCAACACTAAAAAATTAAAAGAAAAGCTAAGCAACCTTATCTTCATACTTTATAAATTATTAACTTAGTTTCAACTTTCACAATAAGAAATTTTATTAATTAATACTAAAAAAAATAAGATCTAGATTGACCTAGTTGATAAATAATGTAAATAGGAAAGTTAAGAATAATACAAAAAAACCATATCTCTTTACAATTGACAACAAGAATATAAAGAAAAAAATACTTTTCACAAAGCTTGAATCTTTCAAGAAATAAGGGGAAAATGAAGAACATCATATTATATCCATAAACTTTTATTACAAAAATTAGGAAACCTAAAGTATCATGCAACTCAAACTTATTTAAATTTTTAAAAATAAAAGAAAATAAGTTTGATTTTAATCAGAAAGAGTAATAACTCAAAATGAAATTTAAAAATTATGATTAACAGAGGGAAGAATGCATATGAAGATTGTAACCTTTGCTTGGATGAATGAAAATCAATCTAACATTTTAACATATAGGTTTCATTTTTTTAGAAAAAGCCTACAACAAAACTCTAGTAAAATGAACAATTATTCTTCAATTTTTGGCTTAAATAAATAGGTATTTTTGTAATTCAATAATTACATTTACAATGGAATAAAAATTAAAGAATCTAAAGGAATATTCTTAATGGTGGAATGTTGATAACGTGCATTTTTTTAAACCAAAGTTGAGGTCAATGTAACTTTAACTAAATTAAAGAGAGGTATGTGTATTTTACTATTATTTTTATATTGAAAATACATGCATATGTGTCTAAAATTTAAAGGAAGGGTCCTATATATCAAAGTGATAATTAAATAGGGATAAGTTTGGCATTTACTATTCTTGTGAAAATAATACTAAGATAATAAGATATAAAGAAATGAATAATTTGTGATTAATCTGTTAATGTATAATTTTCAAAAACTTTTATACTTCAAATAACATAGAAAGCATAACAAAAGCAAATAGAACATTTTTCAATTTTTAATACAAACTTTTAAAAGGTTTTAGTAGATAATTAAAAGTGAAATAGTAATTCCCTTTCATTTTCAATACATAGTGATGAAGCGCTTATTCTTTTTTTTATTGTTTTTAATGAGATTGAAAAAAATAACTATTTTGTTAGACTTAATTTTTAGATAGCAAAATTAAAAGGAAATAAACTTTAAAACCATATAAATCTTACTTAGATATGAAAGATAATTTTATATATTTATAAGAAAAGGTAAAGAAACTTTACTTAAGGAGAAGAGATCTATGTTTATTACTTGCAATTACTAGGGACTTGAAATGCCTATTTTTTATACATGAGACAGGGAGCAAGTGACACAGAAAACTTAAGAAGGGAGGCATACATTTTCACCTTCCTATTAACTTTTAGACCTCAAACCTTAAAAAGCATTGAAAACAAAAAGAAATACATTATAGACTAGCTATAAAATTTTAAGCACTCTTTATTTAGGCACAAAAAAGTTGCAACAATAAAAAAAATTATCACACAAAATTTTTGTATTGATCTGTTAACATGTTTATGCTTAACAATAGAACTAAGTAAAATTTTAACAAATCTCAAATAGAAATAAATAGAAGAATGAGAAAAAAGTACCTATTATTCTTTAAACAAATGAAAAACAATACCAATAGTAAAGAATCCATACAGCAGAGTAGCAATATACTTACCTCATGACCATTGTTAGCAAAAAGTATACCTTTCAAGAATATAAATGCATAGACACTTTCCATAAGCATAAGCAGCGCACAATAACACACCATTGTCCTTAGTAATTCCAAAAATGAAATAAAATATAGATAAAGAAAGAGAGGTAAAGAACAATAAGTGAGATAGTGAGAAATGTAAAAAGTAAATCCCTTATAAAGTATAGACCTATCAACTCAAAAATAGAAAGTTGCATAAAGAAGTCATAATTACATAGTTTTGAGATTACAAACACTAAAAGAATGCACAATATATGATTTAAACAAAAATTTTCAATTTGCTTACCATCAACTTAAGGTTTGTTGTGAGCTTTAGTATCCAAAAAGTAACATCTTCCTTACCAGACATAAAAAGTTAGGAATTTCTTTATAGGGGATGTATGAGGTAACCAAACTTCCAATCATTAGAGATTACTTTGAGAAAATGGTGTCAAGTCTATCTAAATTGAACAAAAAGCTTTAAGCATCCTATTCTTATCTTTTTCAAGGCATTCACCCTTATTTATCAAGATAAGTCTTAGGATTGGATTTGACATTTCAATTGGTTGAACTTTTGGTATAAAGGAAACTGCACTTCAAGTCTTTGAAAGTATGTCGAGTGTAAAAACATAGTATTGATTTCCAAACATGAAAATTATAGTATCCATTAAAAGAAACTTAGAATTAAATGTTTAGTGGAGTTAACTTGAATCACCGTTCTAGACCTTGCTAAAAGAGTTGATCTAATTATCTATTTAGGTTTCAACTTGCATCTAAACCAAAAGAAAAGGTTTTATTAGCAATATGTTTAATGCTGTGACTATATCACTATATTCTTCACTTTGGAGATGATTGTCTTCGCATTAGAACATTTAAAGTTGCTTTTTGGATAGCATTCGATGTTACTTACAATTTTATCCAACCTGTTCTAGCTAGTATTTATAAAGGTTTGTCCTAAACATCCTAAACATCCTATTCTCATGACTTTAAATGGAAACTTAGTTTAGCCACACATTTTTTCCAGTGTAATATTCCAAAGCAATATTTAAATATTGTATTATTTCAAATGCCCTAAACTATTTATTTTAACCGACAAGGACAATTAAACTATATTTATATGATCAAGGTTTTGCTTTAAAATTTATTCAAATAATTTTCATAGTGATATTCTCATAAGTTAGAAATGTTTTAATAAGAATAGATATAATGGTTTGGAAAAAAATAAATATTTATGATTTAATAAATCATTTTTCCTAAAGTTTTTAAAATCTTAAAATATTTATTTTAAAATTCCTGAGTTTATAAATTTAGCATGAGTGGCAAGGATTGAATTTTATGAATAAATATTATACTTTTCTTGCATCATTTTCTCTTTCTTCTATCTTTTCTTTTTATTTTATGCAAAACCAGATGTTAGGATTTAATCTTGGATGAGCTAACAATACACCTAATATACCAAATTAAAACCCTTACTTTTTATTCTAAAACAAAAGAATCGGAATCCTTTCTATTTCTTCATTATTTTTTTCTATTTCTCTCTTTTCTCTCTTTATCTCACTTTCCCTTTCTCTTTTCCCTCTCTCTATGCACAGTTTTCTTCTTTTGCCTAATTTGATTTACACCTAGCCATCTGAGGAGTTACCATCATTATGTCTTCGCTCTTCATTTTCTTTTTTACCATCATAGCTTATGGTAAAAAAGTAAGTAGTCATGATGCATTTGTGTAGTGGCTGAAGGCAGAAGCTATGGGCTCTTCTTTTGTTGGTGTCTTTAATCATCTCATCATTGGTTAAGTTGCTGATAACCTTTATAAGAAGTGATAAGCCATTCTTAAGAAAAATTTCCTAATATTTATGCCTAAAAAAGCTTGATCTAAAAACCTTTATTATATATGATTTCCAATTCCTAGTAAGTAGTTGAAAATATAAGAATTTTATGCTATGAGGTGTTAGAATAGCAAGATTAAAGCCCTTCTATGTTATTAACTTTAATATCTTTAGGTGTTCGAAGTTTGATTCAAAAAATCTAGAATATATAATTTGTGATTCCTTAAGATAGAGTTACAAATATTAGGAACTAAGTTGTAGTTTCATTAAATAATGTGATTAGAGTCTCTTTAGAGCATAAAGTTGTAATATTTCTTGATTCTATAAAATGTGAAATTTGATTTTATAAAGATATAGTTAAAAATATTAAGGAATAAGCGTAAGGAGTTAAAGAATGATATAAATGAAACCTATATGGTAATTTTTTTAGTAAAAAATATATATTATCAATATATTAATAAATTATCATTGTAATTACTAAACAAAAAAAAATATATGAGTATGGATATTTTGAAACTTTTTAAAAAGTGTGAGCATTATTAGATGAGTGTATATCTATTCTAAAACATCATTTTTATTGAATTTCTATATTTTTTTATTATGTGCATAAGCTTTAAATTCACAATAGTATGAAATTTGCTAGATGTGGTTGGATCTTTTTGAATGCACAAACATGAAAAATCTATGGTTTGATTAGTTGTTATTTTAAAAACTAATGTATGTTAATACTACAAATTTCCCACTCTCTTATGCTAGAATAAATATTAACTACTAAAAATAGATATTTGTTGAATGTTTCAAGAATGAGCTTAGGTTTACATGAATGTTTCATTAATTGAATAGGGCTATATATGAAAAATCACTTATTTATTGATTTTCCATTTTATTTTTAAAGTTTGATTAATTTTCCATCCTTATTCGTAAGCTTGTATCCATTGTAAGTCAAGTTCAGTGAGTTGTGGTAAGTACATCACTAGTTTAAAGGTGTTTGTATTCTTATTAGATATGCCCTTTTATGTTAAAAGTAACAATATAAGTAACATTTTAGAAGTTATATTTGTAAAGTGTCTATATAATTATTATGTCATTATTGGAAAGGCAGTAAGATAACATTAAATTCTCTAACTTAACAAAACTAATTATCTAAGGGGCATGCTTTTTTGTAATCTTTGCAAAGTATCAACATGGTTTTTGTTAAATCTTTGAATTTCATCCTTAAATGAAAATGGTTCCTTATAAAAGTTTCAAGCACCATAATAACCTTAGTATAATATATTATTTTTCATTAGAAAAATGAACATTAAAGCTTTATATTAGTTTGTATTATAGTATATATGAAGCTCTGTTAATATAATTTGGCTATTAAATCATATTTTTTTATCATGAAAGTTTCAATTTTTTGACACATCATTTATTTGAAAGTTATTGCTTATGACATCAAATATGTAAATCACACAATTGATTAGTTTGTATTTTTTTATACTTAAATTTATGTATATTATTTGGAAGTAATTAAGCAAGGTTTGACATATTTAACATTGAGTTATAGACTAATTACAACTTCATAAATTCATTATCATTACTATGTTATTATAGCTATTTAAAACCATGTTAATTTTAAATTAATTCCTTTCTTAAGTTCATTAATATTAACCAAAGTGATTCAGCATCATTATCGTAAATCTAATAGAGTATGACCTGTAGTTTTAGTTAATCTTGCTAGATGAGGACTCTATTTAAAAGAAATGAATATTCTTCTTATTAATTGTTGTTTAGTTATTTCCTCTATTATTTCTTGTGAAATATCATTATTGAAGATGAATAAATGGATTATGGTCATGCTTAAAAGGCGTGGAGTTCCTTATTCGATATTGCTGCAATATTTATATGGAGATTTATGCTTGTGTTTGGGTTGTGATCATACATGAAAATTATGAAACTACTATTTAACATTATGAGTGATTATGTTTATAAATTATTATACTATGAACGAGAATGATTTATGGTGATGAAGTAGTTACCTTATATTATGATTATATTATAATTGTGATGCTATGAATTATAAAATCATATGATACATATATATATATGATGTAAATCAATTTATATTATTGTTATGTTGATGGAACAAGTTATATGGTTATGCATTGATACATGGTGTTGTTGAATTAATGTGATGATTATAACTTATGGCCTAACTTATGTAATGTAATACGAAAGATGATGTAAGTACCAAATGCTTATAAGGTAGACCCTAAAGGGATAAGGATGAACATTATAGATAGGTTATTTACCCAAATTGGTTAAGTTTTAAAAGGGTTATGCCTTTTTAAAAATAGACATAAAAAGGTCCATTTTTGAAAATCTTAAGTTTTTTACCTTTGTATATTATTTTGATGATATCTCAAAATATATATCAGATATTAAGTTAAAAATAATTTCATTTGAAAGTAGACTTAATTATTTTTAAAATAATAAGTAATTCATTTGAATCATATGTAAGATGAAGGAGTTACACTCTTTTAAAGTCTGCATAAAATTCTAAGCTCGATAAATCAATTAACTAATTGATTCACATATCCTAAATTTGCCTCTAAACCTCAAAATTGATTGGTCACTCGACTTTGAAGCTCAAATTCATTTCTAAACCCTTAAAATCAATTGGCCACTTGATTTACATATGAAAATATCAATTTTATATGAAAATTTCACTATTCATTCAACACTAAAGTGTTTTCCAAACACATGTATTACACATCAAACCTTGATATAATCACTAATACATTTATTTAATATCTTATGTCACCTCTGTTCATCATTTATTACTTTCACCACATTGAATCAAATATAATTCAAGCAAAATCACAAAATAACCTATATTTCATCAATACCATTATATAATCATAAAATCCTTAAATTTAGCTAGATTATTTACTCACCTTATATGAAAAAGGATACTAAGAAGTTAGTTTGAAGATATTTCAATCTTAATTACATCAAAATTCATAAATTCGAGAGTTAGGGTTTATAATACCTAATAAAACCAAATCAATCTTAAATTCCTTCATTAACCAAAAAGAGATAAGGGAATATAATAAAAGTAATATTCTTATCTTAATTAAATGAAGAAATTAAGAAGAATTGAGACTTTCTTTGCTTAATTGATAAAATGATGGAAAAATTGTGTAAGGAGAGAGCTAGGAGGAATGGGTAAATTGAAAAAAATGAAAGAGAGGGAAGTTTAGGGCTAATATAAGGAATAGTACCCCAAGGGCATTTTTAAAAAATTGCTTCTAAACCTTTTTCATAGTCACACACTTACTTATACTGGTAAATAGCTTTATACTTCATGGTTTTAATAAATTTTTATCATCAAAATTTTTCCAAATTCATATTCCTATGTTCTTAATTTTATTAACTCTATTTTATTTCATATTTCATATATAAGATTCCGAACTTAATTGAATTTACTGGTTATCTTAAATATTCTTTCTCATAAAAAAAATTCTAATTTACTAATAATTAGAAAGGCTATAACAAGGAGGTTTAGGGGTAAAACATTTTTTTCCTTCTCTGGGGTTTGTTTTCACACCCGTTAACACTAAACCGAGGTCATATATTCTAAAGGTAATCATAATGATATTAGTGGAAGTCATTCCTTCTCTAAAATCAATTTTTCTCTTGCCATCCCTTTCAAGCCTCAAGATTATTTCTTTAAGAATGAATCATTTCTTAATTGGATAACTAATTATTTGATGGTACTTGTAATACTTAGGATAATTAATTTTACCCATTTCTTTTTTATGCTTGGAGGCTAAAAGCTTAATCAGATTTTATTCTAATAACTAGTTAAGAATACAAAGAACTTTTAAGTTCAAGAATAGGTAATATTTTTCTTCAAGTATGTTTAACCTTATCTTGATTTTGGTGGCTGGATGCTTTAGATTTATGTTTTAGTTTATTTTTGGAAGATTTCATAAAAATTCTAGCTAGAGTCCTTGTAATGACCACAACGTATTTTATTTTTTAGAATTTTCCTTTTTTTTTTGCATCTTTGATTGAAACTTTCTTTTCATAGGGATTAAAAGGTAAATAACTTTAATTTCTTGCAATATATATTTCTTAGTCATGAGCCTTGTTTGTCAATTCTTTAAAAGAATAATGCATATGCGCTTTGAGGTTGTAAAGCAATCCTGATCTATGCTTTGAACATACATATTAATGAAAAATGCTTCGCTAATTGGCTCTTTATAGCCCACGATGAAGTTTCTTTATCATTTGATGTAATTGATGATAAGCTTATTTTTTTCTTTGTTTTATTGTAGCCAATTTTGCAAGACTAACTATATGGTGCATGCTATAGAAGTTTATGAGAAATTCATGTTCTAGCTAGTCCTAACTATTTATAAAGCCTGCTGAGAGATCAGTATACCAATTAAAAGCAACCTTTAAGTGATTAGACAAATTGCTTTACCATTAAATCCCTATAATTTTGAGCATTATTACACATTTTAAAAAAATAAACTACATGTTACCATTCATTTCTTTTACCGTAAAGTTACTAGAATTTCAAAGGTTGACATCCTAATAACATGCACATCTTACTAATTATCTAAGCATATAATTTAGCATAAAATAAAAAAAATTGTGGAAAGCCTCCATATTGAGCTAAAATTGTATTTATAATCATTTGTTGGAGATGTTAGATTGATAGTGATCCTACAAAGATTTTATCAGAGTACCAAAAGGTATCTTGAATGACCTTTTGGCCTTATTACTCTTCCTTTTTCTTTTTTTTTTTTGGGAGGGGGTAATTATAAGAGTGACAATCTACTTAACACACATATATAAGATTAAGGGTTCGAATCCATAATGTGAAAAAAGTAAAGTTCCTAAGATAATATTAGATGCTGCTACACTACTAAAAGTGCCAACATTTTTCCTTTTGCTTTTGTTCTAACATTTCCAACTTTTCCTTTTTAAGAGGAGTTGTAGGTTCTTTAGATCTAGAAAGCTTTCCTTGAAAAATGGATTGTTACTTTAATTAAGCCAATAAAGCTTTAATTTGTTTATCATTTGTTAATTTTTCAATGGCTTAAACCATTTCTTTAAAGAAATTGTTCATAAACTCAACTTTTATTATCATAACTAGCATGATATCTTTCAATTTATCAAAGGTGTTCGGCTACCTCTTTTTTAAAGACTCAAACATAATTCATGATTCAACATTTAATCTAATGCAGTAGAAGAAGTATCACTTTCCACCCTTATGGATGACAATAATTATCATTAGTCCTTTTGAAAGTAACCACCCTCTTTTTTTAGTAGTTAGAAAATTTTGCTAAAAAACGTACCAATAAGGCTTTTCCAATCTTAAGTTTTTACCTAGTGGCAAATGGAGTTTTGTATTTAGCATGGATTAGATTTTCCATTAGCATACGCATGTCCTTCATGTTTTCCATTGTTAAAATTTTGCTTTTGACTTTGAACTTGAGATTTTAATCTTAATTTAAGATTTTACCTTTCTTTTGATAAGAAAGATAGAAGGAATAAAGTGTCCTTTGACATGCTAGAAATTTATACACACAAGTTTCATGTATTAATTATAGTAATATATGATAAATAAATTATAAATTTTAATTTTTTAATTTTTTAATTTATAGTAATTCTAACTCTTTCACTTCTCTAATTAACTTATTAATTTTTGAGTTAAAGAAAAGGGCTTTAGGCTTGATCTCTTTCTTCAAGTTGAATTAGGACTTTTCTTCTTGATTTAATGAAACAAAGGGCTTTTGTGCTTGATCATTCACTTTAATGTGATAGGAGACTTGAAAATGTCCTCTTAGAGGCTTCATTGGTCTTCTTGAAGACACTTCTAATTGAAGCATTTGAGATTATATCTTGTTGGCTACAAAAGATTTACATTCTTTGTCATTTCCTTTCTTTTGAAAGAGTTAGAAAACTCTTTTGCTAGAAGCATTTGAGAGTTTACTCTTATTGTTTACTAAAGCTTTTTGTCTTTTCTCTTAGAAGGTTTAAAGATCTAAGGACATTCCCAAAGGAAAGTACTTAAGAATTTGCTCTCTTTATTTGTAAAACTTCTATCTCTCCAACCTTTCTTCTATTCTTCTATACAATTGTAACGAACTCCTAACCTATTTATAAATTTCAGGGAAGCTTTTTAGGTAAAATAATTACCTAATATATAAATAGGTTAATTTGTATTTCATGAGATTTTATCCATGTTTCCAAGAGCATAATTAGAAAAGCTTAGGCTACTTATATGACATAAGTCCAATTAAAATAGTTTTAAAATTGGGTCACTTATTAAATATAAGCTAAATGAATATAGACTTAAATTTAATCCTTTATTGTTGTTGTTGTTGTTGTCATTGTCGTCATCATCTACACCTATATTTGAATATATAAATATACATTTTGAGTTAGAGTAAGGTAAATTATAGAACATAAGGTAAATTGTAGCACCTATCTTTGGATGTATAAATGTCAGTTTATCTTAAGTTAAGATAAAGTAAATGAAAATACTTATCTCTAGATCAATGCTAGCAAATCCTTTTTTAAATCTAAATTAAAAGAAAGAAGAATTTTCTTATTGAATTTTCTTGAAGACACTTATTATCATAAAAAATGTGCTTTCTATTGTTATATATACAAGCATACAAGAACATATATCTCTTTTCCAACGATGATTCTTCTTTCTTTTAATATGAAAATTCATAAAAAGATAAACCAACATTTATACATCTCTTTTAATTTAGATTTAAAAAAGGATTTGCTAGCATTGATCTAGATATAAGTATTTTCATTTACTTTATCTTAACCTAAGATAAACTGACATTTACACATCCAAAGAGAGGTGCTACAATTTACCTTATGTTTTACAATTTACGTTACTTTAACTCAAGATATATATTTATATATTCAAATATAGGTGTAGATAATGACGATAACGACAACAACAACAATAAAGGATTAAATTTAAGTCTATATTCATTTAGCTTATATTTAATAAGTGAACCAATTTTAAAACTATTTTAATTAGGCTTATATCATGTAAGAAAATTAAAGTTTATTATATATTTATTGAATTTGTATCATCTCTTTTATTTAAAAGAAATTCATAAGAAGAATTTTTTAAATAAAATAAGAGAATATAGGCCAATAATGTCAACTACCTTTTCTGAATATTATCATAAAAAATGTGCTTTCTTGCTGCAAGTCAAAATATAATTAAGGTACATGCCTCTATAATATTTTTTATATAATACTTACCATAACAATAGAAATCCATATAAATCAAAGGTCAAAATGAGCTATTATTAGTAATAGAATATAAATATTGCTATCAAAGTCTTGCCCTATAATTAAATATAAAAATTAATGTTTGGATGGTAAACCTTATCGGGTTGAAATTTGCAAGCCTAACTCCTGCATGTTGAGGTTTAAAGCTTAAATCACTCGGGCTAGAAACAGGACCATTGCACAAGCTGCAAACAAAATTGTAATAGTAAAAATTTACTTTGTTTGTTAGAAAATATTTTTAAAAAAAAATATTGTTTATATATATATATAAATAATATATAAAAGTATGGTAATAAAAAAAATAAATTCTTCTTTAAAATATTTTTCATCATTTTATCATTTTATAATAATATTTTATAAAAAAATATTTTTCTTCAAAAAATACGAAACCTAAGCATTCAATCCAAATTGAATATGCATACAACAATGTAATGAAATCATGTGTACAAGGTGGAAAGGATTTAGCTTATGTTTTCTTTCGAAACTTAAGTTTGATTCCAAACTTTTATTTGTATATATCTATTAATTTAATCATTTTTTACCATTATAAATAAAAATATGGATTTTAGGAAACTTATGTATATATAATAGCATTATTTGACAACCACTATAGGTTTAAGTAATTTACCTAAATATTCATGTACTATACAGATAAATTCTTGTTCAGCCTTGCTATGACAGGATTGATAGATAAATGGAAAAAAATAAAATAAAATAAATAAGTGTTAGAAAACTCTTTTTCTAGAAGCATTTAAAAGTTTACTCTTGTTGTTTACTAAAGTTTTTTGTCTTCTCTCTTAGGAGGTTTAAAGATCTAAGGAAATTCCTAAAGGAAAGTACTTGAGAATTTTCTCTCTTTATTTATAAAACTTCTATCTCTCCAACTTTTCTTCTATTCTTCTCTATAATTGTGATGAACTCCCAACCTATTTATAAATTCCAGGGAAGCTTTTTAGGTAAAATAATTACCCAATATGTAAATAAGTTTTTCGTATTTCATGGGATTTTATCCATGTTTCCAAGAGCATAATTAGAAAAGCTTGGGCTACTTACATGATATAAGCCCAATTAAAATAATTTTAAAATTATGTCACTTATTAAATATAAGCTAAATGAATATAGACTTAAATTTAATCATTTATTGTCACTGTCGTTGTTGTTGTTGTTGTCGTCGTCGTCGTCGTCATCATCATCATCTACACCTATATTTGAATATATAAATATATATCTTGAGTTAAAGTAAGGTAAATTGTAGAATAAAAGGTAAATTGTAACACCTATCTTTGGATGTATAAATGTTAGTTTATCTTAAGTTAAGATAAAGTAAATGAAAATACTTATATCTAGATCAATGGTAGCAAATCCTTTTTTAAATCTAAATTAGGTGAAAGATGGGAGGTATGAGACTATTACCAATTAACAAAGATAATTATAGTTAAATCCTACTCTATTACATTGATGTCAATTATAAATATTAACTTTACTAACTAAAATCTCGTGCACAAGAATTCAAAGGTAACATTAATTAAAATTGTTTGAGAAATGTTAATGATAAGATTACATTTCCAATGTATTAAATATTGCAAGAGTAGTAAGGGTATATCTATTCCTATCAAAGTCTCATATCTGATTAATGCATTGTTATAACCACAATGAAAAAGAATAAACTTTTGTTCTCAATATATTTATAGCTTTATGTGAAATGTTAAATTAATTTATGGATATCTTTGATGAATCTACCTTTACAAGTATACAAGTGAGAGGTCAATTCTTAAGAATCATTTAATAAAATTTAAGATGCACTTGCTATGCTAAGTTAAATGCAAGGTCTATACCAAAAATACATTGCTATTGCAGAATTATAAACCATTGCATAATATGGATATGCTATCTTTATAATTCATATTCAATCCAAAAGTTCAAACCATGACCACATCTTGGGCATGCATTATGCAAATTTCCAGTAAATTTTCTATGCTACAATGTTGTGTTATTAATATTAGATAATAAGTGAGAGTTGTTGTAATTTTTTATATTATCTAATAAAATAATAAATTATTTTAAAAATGAGTTCATAAAAATGAGCATATTTTCAAATGAGAAGTTATGATTTTTTTAGATAGAAAATTGCAAATCTTGAAATAAAAATTTGTATCATTTTCAAATTCAATAATTATATTTATTTATGTGATTTTTCGTAAAAAAGAATTCATGGCTCTATAAACAGAAGTTATTAATTATTTTCCTTTCTTAGACTTGAGAAGTATGTTCGTCAAATTTTTATTTGAAATCTTTTATTCTTAATTAAGTATTATATCTTGAGGGGTAAAATTGCAATGAAATCATCTATAATTAAGCTAAGAGGGAGAAATTACTATCTCAAAAATAATTTTTTAAAATTATTTTACCTCACATTTATTTCCTCAATTTCTTCTCATTTATTATTATTTTTTTCATTTTCTGGATACCCCAACACGTGAAAAAATGTTTTATTCATAAAAGAAATACATAATAAAATGTAAAGATTTTTTATTATTTTTTATTCTATTTTTTAACGATGATATCTAATTCAGTGCCTTGAGTAGATTATTGAATTAGATACATTCACGTCAATCTCTATCTCGCTATTATATAAATAGAAGGAGGAGGGAAGGGGACATGTAAATTTGAGTTATAAAAATTAATTAGTATAAATCTAGAAAACAGTTGGGGTGTATCACTATTAAAATGGTGTAAATTTATAGTCATAAATTGATGATTTAGATTTCTCTAGTTAAATAATTTTATAATAATTATTTTTTAAAATAATCTCTAACTTGCCTCCATCAAATTATATAAATCTCCACTAATCTAAAAATGACGTGGCATTGAGAATCCCATTAATTTAAAGGGCGTGTGAGTTGCAACGATGCCTGACAGGTGAATTATTCGTTTCAATCCATTAATTACGTTACCTGAACTGTGGGCTCCAACAGTATATAGACAGCGGACGTTGATGAATTTCGCAATATTGATGGTTGTTTTCCATCAAGTTGACCTAACAATTCTTAATTGTGAAATTCTAACAACAATTTCAAAATTATTGTTAAATATTAAATATTATTTTCTAATTATTAAGATTTATGAATTTAATACAATTTTATTAAAGTTTTAATAATAATTAGAAGGAAAAAAATTAAAAAAAGAGATATTAACTATTATTAAATCTTTAAATAAAATATTAAATAAAATTATATCAAATTCATAAATTCTAATAATTGAAAAATAATATTCAATGCTTAATAATAATTTTGAAATTATTGTTAACATTTACTTTCTCAAATTAATCAGTGTGAATATGTCATTAATAAAAATTAAAATAAATATAAAAAATTTTAATAACTAATTTTTTAACAATTTTTTCTTGTAATTATTTTAATTTTTATTAATAATAACCATATAAATAATGTCTCATTTAATTAAGAATTTCTCCCACTAACTCACTGCTTGCCGCGTGTCTTCATCCATTTTAGTGCTCCATCCGATCTTGCTGGTAATGTTCCAACATGGGCTCACTTGCCTCTTTGGATAATTAGTTAATTAGTTAATTTTTAATGAATGGCGCTATTTACACCAAATTCAAGAGTCGAAATTGCGTGCCGAAAGAGCAACGTCACCTATTCACCATTCATCAAGCATGGATCCAAATTAAATTAGTTAATTATATGGTCAAAAATTTTCGGAGTGTAGTATTTTCGATTTTTAATTGGAGTGAGATTATGACAATGCGTATGAATATTATTAAATTTAATTATAAAATATATTAATAATATTTTTAAAATAAATCATATACTACTATATTAATAGTTAAATTGAATAATATACTGAATAAATTTTTCTTTTTTAATATACTATTCACAATATTTAAAAATCAAATCAAACTATGCGATTAAATCGTAAATTTGATTGAACTGATCGATTATTACTATATATTTATACCACTTTTATTATTATAACAAAATATCAATAATAGGGTAATATTGAAAATATTTTTATTTTAAATTTAATTATAAAATATATTAATAATATTTTTAAAATAAATCATATACTACTATATTAATAATTAAATTTAATAATATATTGAATAAATTTTTCCTTTTTAATATACTATTCACAATATTTAAAAATCAAATCAAACTACACGACTAAACCGTAAATTTAATTGAACTGGTCGATTATTACCGTATATTTATACCACTTTAATTATTATAACAAAATATCAATAATAGGGGAATATTGAAAATATTTTTCATTTTTCTTATTCAATTTGTAAGAGGGGTAGGTATTGTACACAACTTGAGGAAAGAAAAATCAAGGAAAGAAGGAAAATTCTAAAAGGTACCGAGAGAGGCAGAGGGAGCGGAATGGCGTGGCCCGTGCGGGTGCATCCACTGACACCAAGGCACATGGGTCTGCTGCCCCTTACAGGCTTTAATTATTAAGGCTGTCCTTCCAATCCAATTATTTACCTTTTTTTTTTTTTTGCCATAATTACTTAACTTTCATGCCTCCGAAATATATGATTAATAACCTTATGCATTTTTAATGATAAGACTATTGTATATTATTTGATATAATAATATATTAATATATTATTAAATTTATTTTTATAAAATAAAATTTTAATATATAATAATATATTAATAATTAAAATTTATAATATATTAATATATTATTATATTAATAATATATCCGTGCGGTTTTTTTTAATTATCCAATTCCGTTTCTGATCCCAACATTTACGGGTAGGTAAATTGTGGTGTGTCTTGTGCATGTGTCTTTATTGCCAAATAATTTTTTAAAGAAAAAGACATCATAGGTTACGATAGAAAAATACTTCAATCATGCGCTCGTGCCAACTTGGTTTAGGAAAATATACATGATAAGTCCATGAGAATATATTTTATAATTATATTTTATAAAAAATACTTTATAGAAATTAAATTATTTCAGAAGTATAATTGTTTCAATCAAACCTCCTTTTTAATTTGTGTATACAACATTGAATTGGATTCGGCTATTCTAAGATCCTGTATACAAATGTCTGACTTATTCAAAACAGTGCGTTCCAATTATTATTTAGGATGACTTCAATTGGAATGGATAATTAATTTGATAAATAAAAAATGGATAAATTAAACCAGATAGGTCCTCCCCGTTGTTTATTCCCAATTAATAAACTATCTGGCAAAGTAATTTTTTTTTATCATTTGGTTAGGGAAAATGATTATAACTAGTAGTAGAAATATTATATACACATAAAGAAATTTCATATGATATATACACGGGGTGAAATTATGGTACATATATTAAGTAACTTAATATAAGATTTATTGAGAATCAATTTTTGAAAGGACTAAATATAAATTTTGTAAAAATAAATAAAGAACCATGAGGAGCATTTTTTAATTTTAAAATTTTTCTTTTGGGGTGGGTAATGCTAAAAGCACCAAGTTCCAACGTAGCGATGCCCTATACGTAGATGTAAAAAAGTTTGTTTATATTCATCATTGAATTTTTCTTACGTTTTTATCATTGGATTCAACGATGGATTTTTTTATTATAAAATATTTTATATTATTAATGAACAAAAAAATACATAATTAAAATTTTTAACAAAAAGATAAATTTAATAAGTTTTCATTAATATAATGAAATATAATTGATTAATAATACAAAGTAAATTTATGCAGTTGATCGCATTTAAATGGTTAATGATATTGACTAACATGAAATTATTACCAAATATAATAATGAAAAATAATCGTGTGTATCATGTGAAGCGCCTTACAATTACATGCACAGAGTATATCTCATATTTATTAGATAGTCATCCGTGTGGATATTTATTTTAATAATATAATATTATAATTACATATTGATTATTTATAAAAAATTAGATAAAAAATTGATTAATATATAATTAACAATTGTAAGGAAAAAAGTAAACTCTCTATCAATTTTGCTCAATATTTAAGTAGGTAATTGATTTTGAATTCAAATATTATATTATTTAGATGCTATTTTCAATATAATCATTGTCATTAATATTAATATTTAATAAAATAATTTGCAATAAAAAGAGATTTTTTTGTAATGGTAATATTTTTTTATTCACTCTATTATATCATAAAATAAATTTTTGAAAGTAATAATTTTATATTATAGATGAATATTTATTTTAACAATATAATATTGTAATTATATATTAATTATTTGTAAATATCAGTAAATGAAAAGTTGATTAATATATAGCCAACAACTCTTAAAAAAAGTTATTTCTTTGGTTCTAAAATATTTAATAGAATAAAAATTAAAAAAATTAAGAGAGAAAAAGTCATCTCTCCACTCATTTTGCTCAACATTCAAGTAGGTTCCTACCAAAGCAAAAACATTTAAGTAAGTAATTGATTTTAAATTTATTTTACCCAAAAAGTTAATTTTGAATTTAAACATCGCATTAATCAAATACTATTTTTAAAATTATTATTATCATTAATATTAATATTTAATAACATAATTTATGATAAGAGTAATTTTTTTTGTAATGGTAATATATTTAGAAACTTTTGAAAGTAATAATTTTATATTACAAATAACTTATTAAAATTCACAAATTACAATATACATGTTGATTAAAAATTAATATTTTGATATAAAATATTTTACATTTTTCAGTTCATATGGAAGAGGAATAACTTTTTGTTGAAAAACACTAATGATCGACTCATATTTAATATCTTTTAAAGGTTATGTTATAGTAAAGTTCCTTCCTTCAAAATTTTAGAATAGTAAAAAAATAAAAATTATGTAGTGAATAACAAATCTTTAGAAAAAAATTAATCTATCCATTGGTTGAAGTTTAAGAAAATATGTTAAGGACACAGAAAAAGTGATAAAAATAATATAATTATTTAAGAATATAATATAAAAAATAAAAAATTAATTAAATTTTAAAATAAAAATAAATTTATAATTATTATAGTAAAAATTTATCAAATAAAGATAAACTATTGATATATATAGGGATAGATGTCATTCGACAAATATAATGCACATAAGATTGTTCATTTGTTCATGGAAGTAAAGAGTAATTTTATCAAATAAAGATGAAAAAAAGTGCATTATAAATGAAATTTTACAAATTTTAAATTGAATGTAAAATGAGATGAAAATAAAAATAAAAAAATTTCTAATCAAATCAAATAAAGATAAAAAATAAATAAAAATAGATAAAAATACAACATTTATTAATCTTAATGTTTTTATATAAATTTAAGGTAATAAAAAATGACATATTCATATATATTGTCAAGTACAAGTTTGTAAATTTTATAATTGATAGTTCATATGTTTATATGACTATTCTACTCCTTTCATAATTTTCTCTAAAATTATGCTTTTTCTATTAAACAGTGTAAATTAAAAAAATTACTTAACAAAATAAATTATATAAATTATATAAAAAATACAAGCTTTTACAATTTTACACATAAAAAATTCATTAAGCTAATTAAGTTACAAATTTTCTCATAGCAAAAAAAGAAAAGCAATCAAACTATAATAATAATAGTATAAAAAAGGTAAAAGAAATCATAGAAAGAAATTTATATAATAGGAACTTTAGATCAAGCAACTATAAAAAAGTCAAAAATAGTGAAAGAAAATACTTACAAATATTAAAAATAAGATAAAAACTTTTATAAGAAACAAAACTTAAATATAATCTAAGACATTTTATGAGAATAAAATAATTTTCATAAGAATAAAATAATTAAATAATTATGAATTTACAGATATTGAAAATAAAAATCAAAACCCCCATCTTAGACAAAATGATGACTTAGAAGTGATTGAAGGTGGAAAGAGTAAATATATATATATATATATATATATAATTATATAATTACAATTTGGGAAAGATTTTTATAATTAGGTAGTTATAAATCGACAAATATTAAAGGTGAAAATGAAAGCTTGAATATAATTTAGGAGTTTTTTATGAGAATAAAATAATTAAATAATTATGAATTTATAAATATTGAGGATGAAAGATATTACAAGGATATTAATTTGATATTAGAAGGATAAATAAAAGGAATAATTAATGACTTTACATTTATAACTTATTATTAGCGGCAGATAAATGTAAGGAACTTATTTTTTTATTTTATAATTTATTCATTAAGTAGAGAATAAATGATAAATTAGTTTTTATTAAAAATAACAAATTAAAATATTATCAATTATAAAAATAATATTTATTATAATAAAAAATAAAAAATATCATAATTAATATATAATATAAAAAAAAGGGATTTCGAAGAGATAATATCAGGTTTTAGGCGGAGGGGCTATACACGTAAAATAATAGTTCTAAGAAAACTCATCTTAAATTCCACGTCCCCCAGAAAATCTCACCTCCATCGGCGGGTGCATAACGAATGAAGAAATGATAATTCCAGCCTTGATAATTCACGCGTAACGCGCGTCCGGACTCCCCATTGACAGCCTGTATGGATTTACTTCCAATTTCCTTGCAACAATTCAATTCAAACCCGGCAACCTCAAAATTCTTCCATCTTCGGAAACCACTAAATAAAGAAATCAGAGAAGATTAAATTGAGAAAAGATGGACTGGCTAACCAATAGATGGGTTGCTGCTGCCGCTAGCATATGGATTCAGTGGAGCTGCGGTGCATCTTACACCTTCAGCATCTACTCTCCTGTCCTCAAATCCACCCAAGGTTATGACCAATCCACGCTCGACACAGTATCCGTCTTCAAGGACATCGGCGCTAACTTCGGCATCCTCTCCGGATTGCTCTACTCCGCCGTCACACCCTATCCCGATCGCCACTGTGCCCCAAGCTCCGCGGTGAAGTCAAAATGGAAGTCCCTAGCCGGCCCATGGGTGGTCCATGCGGCCGGGGCGATTCAGTGCCTCTTAGGATTTATGTTCATGTGGGCTGCCGTAGTTGGGTTGATCGATCGGCCACCAGTGGCGGTGATGTGCTTCTTTGCGTGGTTGGGGTCGAATGGTCAGACTTTCCTAAATACCACCAATGTGGTTACTGGCTTGCGTAATTTTCCTGAATATAGTGGGACTATTGTGGGCATAATGAAGGTATATCTTTTTAATAATTCCTTGAAGTTCTAAGTTCTTTTACCTCTTATAGTAACTATAGCTGAATTGGAGTTTTCTGGGTTGAATTGGATTTAGCCAAACCCTCCATTTTCTACTCTCAATTTCCAAAGAAACCAAAAACACAGTTTTCAATTTGATATCCACTATTATTTTGCTGGAACTTTCGTTCTCAAATTAAATAAATTTCTGTATTATCTGAAACTGACTCCATCCTTTCCCAAAATAAAGGAGAGGATCCGTATCCATCTGAAAGACGTTAACTTCGATGTGATGTTTGTTGTATATGATGCTTGTGGCACTGTATGGATGCCCAAAACGGAAGGAAATTCCCTGGCTTAAATTGCTGTCTGCACAAAAGGTTTCCTTTAAAATTCTGTATTGGAATTCGGTGCATCTATCTGAAATTCTGAATGGGTTCTCACTTCTCTGTTTCAATTTAATCGTAAAAAAATTTATTTTTTTATCTCAAATATTTTATTCGTATTTATTTATCTTTTTATAAAATTAAAATTATATTTATTATTTTTAATATTATTTTTATTATTTAAATTAATATTCAATAATTTTATTTATCAGTTAATTTTTAATAAAAATATATTAATAAATTATAATTTACCTCTTTAAATTAAGGTGATAAAGGACACGAAGGGAGCGGGGGTAATGGGATCATCTTATAATAGGATAAGTGAGAGGTTTGGGTTTCAGGCAGACCCTTTTCGTTTTTGCTCTTTATGGTATTTGTATCCTGATAAGGCATTCACCGTCCTTCTTTGAGCAGGGTTTCCTTGGACTTAGTGGAGCGATCCTGATCCAAATTTACCACACATTCTGTGATGGCGATCCTACTACCTACCTTCTGATGCTTGCCTGCTTGCCTACATTAATCTGCATATCGTTGATGTTCTTGGTGAGAATCTATGAAGTGCATGATGGTGATTACAAGAAGCACTTGAATGGTTTCTCCATTGTCACTATGATAATTGTTGCTTATCTCATGTTCATTATAATTTTACAAAACTTCCTCAGCTTTCCATCTTGGGCGCATATGTTCACGTTTGTAGTTCTTATAATTCTACTGTTATCACCTTTTGGAATTGCCATCCAAGCTCAGTGGGAGAAGTCACGGACATTTTCACACATCTACTCCATTGAGAGAAATCCTTTAACAAACAACCCCAAATTAATTCCTTCTACCAGTTACTGTCAGACAGGAGGGAATCAAATGGAATATCATGAGCTTCCTAGCAGTGAGGGGTGGGTAGAAGCGGCTTCGGACGACAACATCTTGCCTTATGACAAGAACATCTTGCAGGCTATGTGTTCAGTTGAGTTTTGGATGTTGTTTGTAACCATGATATCTGGGTTGGGTTCTGGGCTGGCAACTATTAATAACATGAGCCAAATAGGGCAATCTCTAGGATATACTGCAATAGAGATCAATAATATGGTTTCATTATGGAGTATGTGGAATTTTCTTGGGCGTTTTGGTGGTGGATATGTATCGGATTATATCATGCACAGAAAAAGTTGGCCAAGACCATTGTTGATGGCTGCAACTTTGGGAACCATGATTCTTGGCCATGTAATTATAGCTTCTGGTTTCCCAGGAAATCTATATCTGGGTCCTGTTCTGGTAGGCATTTGTTATGGTGCAAATTGGTCCTTAATGCCTACGATCACTTCTGAGGTTTTTGGTGTGAAACACATGGGTACCATTTTCAACACCATTGCTGCAGCAAGTCCGCTTGGATCTTATATACTTGCTGTCAGAATTGTTGGTTATATTTATGACAGGGAAGCTAATAAAGAAAGCAACACTTGTCTTGGCACCCAGTGTTTCATGTCATCTTTTCTGATCCTTGCAGCAGTAGCTTTTCTTGCATTTTTGGTTGGTCTGGCATTGTATTTCCGGACTAAAAGATTCTATGAGCAAGTAGTGTTAAAAAAGCTACAGCAATCTTGAAGATGATGAGGAATGTGCTTGCTAGCATTCGAGCAAGAGGTAATAGATGAGGAATCATCCCGTTTTCTCTCCTCATTTTGGCAGAAAAGAAGTTAAACCATTTCTTGAAGTATTTGTTATTTTACGAGGCCGATATTAGTTTAGTATTCCGCATATTGTATGTCTGAGATGTTTTTTGTAATAAAAGAATTCTAGCAATTTAAGAAAGTAGTTGTTTTCTAGTTTTTCATTCCTCTTTTTGGCTGAATTGAGTTGTGTTTTGCTTATGATATGTCTGATGTTATTTCCAGTATTCACTGTCGGAAATTTGTTTTTGACCTTGAGCATGAATACGTAGCATGATTCTCATTTTTTCCCCTTTCATAAGAGCATAACTTGTGCGAATAATCTAAAAGTTAGCCAATCAACTGGATGTTTGCACTATGAGAAAGCCTAGTATGATTGAAATAAAATTGTTTTGTACAGCGTAATTAGGATTATAGATTAGTTGAATCCAACAAAGCATTTAGTTTGTTTTCTTTTTTTTTTTTAATTGTAAGAGTGGTAATTTACATAAATTAATTCCGAACTTTAAAATAAAATGGAGAATAAAATTTTTAAAATAATATTGAATGTTATAACGCTAACCACCTATTTCTTTAAACTTGAATGAATTTGAGTTCGTAAGCTTACAAAATTCAAGCTCAATCTTAACTATTATATAAATAGAATTAAATTGAAATAAGTTTTGATATATTTAATAGTTATTTTTATTAAATAATAGTAAAAAAATGATAGTAAATTCTATCTCTTATTATATCTAATTTCTTTTTTTTTAACTAATTTTTTCCATTTTAGTCTTTTCATCAAAAAGAAGAAAATATAATGAAACTTAGAATTAGAATGTGTTTGATAAATTACAATGTTTGAGTATTAAAATCTACTGATTCAACTAAATTAGTGCCAAAAAAATTTCAATGTTTGAGTATTTTTCTTATTTTAAAAATATATTGAATTTAGTTAATAAATTAAAAAATTATTATAAAGCATTAAATTTGATAAAATTTTAAAATTATCCTTGATCATAATTTTCAAAATTATATACACCATAGAATATACATTCATTTATTATCCTAAAAATAAATATAAGCTGAATATACTTGTTCAACAAAATCTAATTAATATAAGAGTAAATACAAAATGTATTCAATTATTAAATAAATTCAATAAATTTTTATTTAATTTAATATTTAATCCTAATCGATTAAACAAACGAAATATAATTTTAATTATAAATCTCTTCAATTAAACATTGAAATAATGTTTTTAAATATAATTTTCTTCATTATATTATTTCTCACATTTATTTTTTTTGAAGAGATGAGTTAAAAGAATTTCACAATAAAATTTACATATATAATATAAAAAATTTCAAGAATTTATGCCAGAAGGAGCAGCAATCCCTTTAAATTATAGATGTTTATTGCATCAGGGGGAGTTGGATTTGATTTACTTCCGTTTTTTGAGAGAAATCGGACTCTGTAGTTCTTCTCATCACGAGTACTGTTTTTGTATTTTTGTATTTCTCTTATGGACCCTGTCCTTCTCAATATACAGTATGGAGTGAAAAAAAACATGGAAGTCCAACTTATTGACATTATTAAACTCGGCTGAGACCAACAGACTGCGGAGTCCGAGATAAAAATTACAGAGCCGCCAAAATGCTGAATACACACCGACACAGAGAAGGACACGTGGCCTCTCACCAGGCAACCACTATAATAGTATCCAGGTGTTGTCACTTGATCGAATCCAACTGTGTGCGAAAAGCAGATGACAAAAACACACAAGTGAAAACAAAGGCGAGCGAAAATGGAGTACCTTGATCTGAATTTCGACCTTAATTCCAAATGGGTCTCGACGGTAGCAAGCATATGGATACAGTGTACAAGTGGCTCCCTTTACACTTTCTCCGTCTACTCCGAAACCCTCAAGTCCAGTCAGCACTACGATCAATCAACCCTCGACACCGTCGCTTTCTTCAAGGACATCGGAGCTAACGTCGGTGTCCTGTCTGGTCTCTTGTATGATTTCGTTGCCCATCGCAGAAAAACTGGGCCTTGGTTGGTTCAACTGTTAGGTGCTGTCCAATGCTTTCTGGGCTATTTCCTCATTTGGGCTGCCGTCACCGGCGTCATTCCTCGGCCGCCGGTGTCGGTTATGTGCCTGTTCATGCTCATCACAGCACATGCTCATAGCTTCTTTAACACTTCTAATGTTGTCACCGGCGTTCGGAACTTCCCTAACTATAGCGGAACTATTGTGGGCATTATGAAGGTATTTCACTTTTCTTTGGTTCTTCATTGTTGAATATATAAGTATCAATATTTAGGAATGATATTATGCTCTGTTTACTGGCATATCTGAAGTAGTGAAAATATGTTACTTTAGCTAAGGGTTAAATAAAGTAAATGAAAATATTAGATGAATTGCTGTGACTCGAGAATCACATAGGTATGCACAGTGGTACATGGATAAACTTCAGCAATGCATCCAAATCACATCTTTCACTAAATGGCTGTTTCAGCTTTCATGCTTTTTTAACTGAGCGTGGACTCGAATTCTCTGTGAGGATTGTGTAATTGTAATCCTGGAGAAGAAATCTTTCATATACATCATGACTAATGTTGTTGGGAATAGATTTTAGCTTTCAGTCAATCATAATTCTACGTTCATTTGATTGTAATTCTGTGAGAATAGTGTAATTGTGTCGCTTCTCTGACCTGGCTTTTGATTTCATATTCATAATTGGCAAAAAGAAGAGAGATACAATTAGAATCACAAGATCTTCGCAAATCAAAGGCTGCATTTTATATCAATATTGCAAACTTGGTTCAAATGCTTGGTTTGATGTCTTCACTAATGTATTTTAAAATCTTAGACTGTGGACAATGGAAAGGAATTTTCATTTGATGGGTTTACGCAAAAGGTGCTGTCTAATTACATTCTAGACCTAGTTTTTGCACCAGAATGCAGATTTGATGTGTTTACTTGAACCCATTTCAGCATTTATCTCTTGGTGTTTTCCGTGGTGTTCAAGACTGAAATCAGAATTTCTTTCTTTCTTGCTAGGGATTTCTTGGTCTCAGTGGAGCAATTTTAATCCAAATCTATCAGACTATATTAAACCAGCAGCCAACATCGTATCTTCTGATGCTAGCAATCTTACCAGCAATGAATGCTTTGTTGCTTATGTGGTTTGTCAGAATCCACAACACTCATGAGGGAGATGAGAGGAAGTATCTAAATATTTTTTCAATGATAACTCTGATCGTTGCTGCTTATCTAATGGTAATTATAATCCTAGAGGCCATCCTTAGTCTGCAATTATTCGTCCACATCATCATAATCATTTTGCTTATGCTATTGCTGGCCTCCCCTCTTTGGGTTGCTTTAAAAGCCCTGAAAGAGAGGTCTACTTCAGAGAGTTTTCCCAATGAGAGGTCTCAGCTCCTTGTTGAACCAGGCCACCCAGATATCAACAAGATGAATGTAGAACGATATTCAAGTGAGTACCCTACACCCAATAATGCAGAACAACGAATGAATGCCAACAATCAAAGGGCTTTGCCATTGGGAGAAAGCCAGAATTTATTACAAGCCATGCAAACCATAAACTTTTGGATTTTGTTCGTTGCCATGGCATGCAGTATGGGGTCAGGACTTGCAACAGTTAATAATATCGGCCAAATAGGAGGATCTCTAGGATATAAAAACAGCGAGATAGGTACCTTGGTTTCTTTGTGGAGCATTTGGAACTTTCTTGGCCGTTTCGGAGGTGGTTATATCTCAGATTATTACATGCACGCAAGAGGATGGGCAAGACCTTTATTTATGGCCATTGCTCTGATGATCATGAGCTTTGGCCATGTTGTGATTATTTCTGGTCTTCCTGCTGCTTTATATGCTGGTTCAATATTGGTGGGTGTTTTTTATGGCTCTCAGTGGTCTCTGATGCCCACAATCACTTCTGAGATATTTGGTGTGGAACATATGGGAAGTATATTCAATACCATCACCATAGCAGGTCCTATTGGATCTTATGTATTCTCTGTAAGATTAGTTGGATATATATATGACAAAGAAGCGTCATCAGGGGATACGTGTTCTGGAACTCATTGCTTTATGCTATCTTTCCTGATAATGGCATCCACAACCGTTTTAGGTTCTTTGGCTGCTTTAAGTTTGTTTTTCCGGACAAAAAGCTTCTACAATGAGGTTATATTCAGAAAACTTAAGTATTCTGTAAGGGAATAATGGATTTGTAGTTGTCTGGTGAGCTGAATGTAACTTGTGACCTTTTCTCTTGCTGTGTGTAGCGTAAATATGCCTATATATCTCATTTACTTTCTAAGTCTTCGATTCTTGTTGGAAAAATGCTACTTGCACGTTATATTCCATAGAGTAGGTGAGCATACTTACGATGTTGTTTCAGAACAAGGAAGCCTAATGCTTCCATATTCAGCATGGAGGACGGAAACTGTACTGCAGTGTGTGTGAGTAGGTTTTCTGCTATTCATTTCTGAGCTTCTACTTGATGTGTGCGTGTCATTTACGCCGCACATATGTTTTAATCAGATTATACAATTAGACAATTTTGTTTCTGGTGTGATCACTCACGGAATCATTAAAATCATACAATTTAGTTTTCGTGTGATCACTCAAGGTATCTTAATGATTTCTTCCTTCACTTGGCTAATGAAGGCAGGAGAATTGCTCCCTTGATACATTCAAAGAAAGTTTGACACAACCACTGCTTGCTCTAGTTTGACAAAAGCTTTGCTTCCACTATTTAGAAATGGAGAGACTTGATGAGAAATTAAGTGCATATTTTTCACATTGAGATTAAAATCGAGTCAAGTGAAGAAACACCAATCACAATATAGAATAGGTAGTTCAATAATTAAAACATTCAGCTTTTAAAAAAGATTGCCTCTCTATAGAATCACACAAGAAAATTTTACAATATTAAAAAGTTGCTCCCCCAATAGACCAATTAACCCCACCCTTAGTGTGCATTGTAATAACCTCCTGGCTTCACATAGATTGCAGTGCAGTTAGGCTTAGTACCTGGCTGGTATTTACTCACTAATATTGCAGACAAGGACAGTAGAAAGAGCAGGATCAGAAGCTCCACTTATAACCGCACCTTGACTCTTAGAATGTAGCAGATAATCAAGGGCTTTTTCAGTAATAACCTCACCGGGTATCAATACTGCTATACCTGGTGGGTATGGACATATAAGCTCTCCAGAAACCTCACCCAGGCTCTCCCTTAATGTTACTCTCCTTTTACTTGCAAAAAAGGCATCTCTTGGAGTCAAACTCATTGTAATATCATCAAAGGGTTCAAAGCCAGCAAGAACCAATTCCTTAGGTTGCTGACTTGATGCATATGTTGTAGATAGATGCTTTATCCCTGATATGAGACTTTGGACATGGTCTCTACGAGTTCCAAGCGAAAGTGCATAAGTAATAGATCGGTTCCCAACAAGTTCACAGACAATTCCGTAATCCCTGTATAAGATCTCATCTGCTTCATAACCAGATAAACCAAGCTGCCAAAATCCTACAGTAAGCCGCAAAGGGTCAATGGTAGGGAATGCTGGAAAGCTTGAATTCTCCAGTACTGAGATGCTTGTTATATTTTTTAGTAGGTGTTTTGCTTCATAGGCCAATTTCATTGCCTCGTTGAAGACAGTACCGGGGCTTTCACTAAGTTGGGCTCTAGAAGCATCTAGGGATGCTAAAAGCAGATAACTAGGGCTTGTTGTTTGAAGAGTTTGAAGGCATCTAGAAATTCTTTCCTTATCTATAATGTTACCAGACATGTGCAGCATAGATGACTGTGTGAGCGAGGACAAAACCTTGTGAGTGGATTGCACAGCAAGATCAGCCCCCTGCTGGAGAGCTGAGTTAGGCAGTTTGGAATGAAATCCCAGATGTGCACCATGAGCTTCATCAACAATCAGAGGTATATTATGAGAATGACACACCTCAGAAATCTCACCCAAGTTGCTGCAGACACCATGATAAGTAGGAGAAGTGACAAACACTGCTGCTGCCTTTTGATCTTCCCTTTCTAGTTCTTTGATAGCTTCTAATACCTATAAGACCCCTCCCGCAGATTGGGAGTAAAATAAAGAATGAGGCAAATAGTCAATACAAGAGGGGAGACAGTTCATTAAGGTATCCACAAGAAATTGATGTTAGAAATCCAAAGAACTAATTTTGCCTTCAATCACTAGGACCGTGAATATTATTGGTACTACCTGCGATGGAGTGACACCCCCAGCAATGTCCCAATCATTGTTATACTCAGGGATGATGTACTTGGGCCGTGCGCCTGATAATACCATAGCAGATATGGCTGACAAATGAGAATTCCTAGGAAGAATAAGAAATTCTCCCGGTGAACAGGTTGCCATTATTGCTGCCTGGATTCCACAAGTAGTACCTCCAACAAGAAACCATGTCTCTGATGATCCAAACAATTTGGCTGCTAGTTTTTGTGCTTCTAATATCGGGCCCTGAGGGCAAAAGAGGTTATCAAGCTCTGGAAGTTCAGGCAAATCATAAATATATGGTCTTTGTCCAATGAGTTGAGTGAATGAAGGTGGAGCAGCATGCCCCCTGTTATGTCCAGGGAAGTGAAAACTAGCAGTGTTCTGTTCAGCGGAGGCTTGCAATGCACTGATCAATGGAGGGGGACTATTATGCTGCTGATGCACTTGAGTTTTATCATGTGCGGCTGATATGGAGATCACTCTCTGATCGCTCTCATCTTGCTTTTGTCCTGGCTTTACAAGGCTTCTTTCCTGGCAAACATGCTAAGGTGTTAAAATAACTAAGAAATGCAAGTGCCTAATAGAGTCAGAACAGTAGGGCACTTCTTACCCTTGTATGAACTATGCAGGACAGGAATTGAATTCTGATGGCCCGGTCGGCCAGGCTATGGAACGAGAATGTCCATTTTTTTTCTTTATATATATGGCCCAGGCCGCTAGGCTATGGAGCGAGAATGTTTATACATATATATATATATTATTTTGGAATGAATAAATAGTACTCAAAACTGAAGTTGAACATTTTTTTTAACTTGTCTCTGCCAACAAATCCCTACAACCACATTGATAAGGATGATATTTATACACAAGGCTCATCTGCCTGCGTTGCCTTGAAAATCCACAGTTTGATTAAAAAGCTTCACTATAGCACCATACCGTCAATTAGTTGGGACTTAAATAAATAAACAAATACAGTCTTCGTCTTTCAAAGTCCCATTTCCTCCTTCGTGCACACACTAGTAGAAGAGAAACGAAGTGAAGCCAACCTGAAAGAAACGACGTGGAAGACTCGGCGTTCCGAATTCGAATCTGAAAGGCCTAAAAAAACCAGAGTAAAATGGCTGCAAGCAACAGGACGGAGACTTCAAAATTCGAGGATTCAGAGACCAGGGCAAGACATAGAAACGAGAAAGAATTTTAACAGAGCGGATTGAAACGACCCGCAAAGGTGACTAATCTAAGAAACACCAACGCCGTGACAGGGTGCTTACCTGATGCTGCAAAGACGAAGCTCCCCCAGCCATTTTGCTTTAGCAGCTCAGGCCGTCTGACCCCACTTCAGCTGCGAATGGCAACTGCAGATTAGAATCAAAGGGCCCAAATTATGGGCAACAAAGGCCAACGATTTCTTCAAGAAACGGGACGGATAAATATGGAACGATGATACCAACAATCTTGCAATAATTATAATTTGTAACAAAGTCATAGAAAATTGTATGGAATTAGAATTTGCATGTTAAAGGTATTAAAAAAAATTGTGAAGTTTCCCGCTAAGAAAGGATTATTTTCTGTTTTACTAGAACTCTTCCGTAGTCTCAAGGCAAATTATTATTATTTTTGGTTAAAGAGTTGAGTATGAATCAACCATAAATTTATGAGAAAAATAAATATAAATTTTTTACTAAATAATGAATCTCAATTTTTTTTCCACCTCAAATTAAAAAAATTTGGGGGAGACGTTGTAATTTTGACTTGTTTTTTCATATGAAATTATTGTAACGGACCGGAAATAGAATCAGAAGGATTATTTTTGGGTCTAAAAGTAACCCAAGCCCAATATTATGTAAAGGCGGTCCTTGGGTCGGTCCAAACAATCTTACGATAAACCTTGTCTCCCAGACTCAATCGGAATCGGAAAGTAAACAATAGTTGGGCTGCGAACTGAAGGTAGCCCTTGTCCGAGTGCGACTCTGTTCATCGGCGATTTGAAATCAGAGAAGACGAACAAAAGCTGAACAGGAAAAGGAAACGGGAAAGGAGATTGGATAACGAGTAACAACCGAAGCAGAAGAACGAGAAGGACCTTCTGTAAGAGTTAGAGGGTTTTACTGTTCAAGATGAAAACGACGAAGGGAGGCAAGGTTATGAACCCCACCGATGCTTACCGGAAGGAGCTACGGAAGAAGGAATTGAAACGGGTATTCGCTTTCCCAATCTACGCATGCTTATCTGTTCGTCCTCAATCTGTTATTGACTAGCACTTTTTTTATAATTTTGTTTCGCTTATCCCTAATTTTCTCCTTGATTTATGCCATGGGACATACCAAGTTTCATTTAATTCCCTTAGCTCAAAAGGTTCCTAGGTTTAGTTAGATGTATGGGGTTGCTGTAGGAATGATCTGGGTCGAGCTGCTGTTCCTATCCCTATCAAAGCAGCAAATCTGTCATATTAACTTAAATGAATTATTGTTATTGTTTTTGAGAGGGTTTTGATCAGTCTCGCTCCTTTTTTTTAAAAAAAAAAAAATTAAATATCATTAAAACTCTCTCGAATGGCAATTGGAAACAAGAAACTTATTTGGGTTGCATTTAATATAAAATTCTAGCATTCTCTGTAGACTCCAGTTAGTGTCGTTACATTCTTTCATCATTACATGGTCAAGTATTGCTAAAAGTTTCTGGCGACATTTGATAGCATTATAATCTTCTTCAATCTCTCTAGATGCATCCTTTTACGCGCCTTTTTTCCATTTGCAAACCAAATTTTATGAGTTTGTGATTTATTGGAGCTCATAAATTCAGGCATTGTTTGAACTATCATTGTTAATCCTAATGATATCATCTGCTTTTGCTTAGTAGTTTAATGGATGCTCATATTTCCTTCTAAATATGTATTTGAAAATGTTTTGAAGCTGCAGATTTAACAGTTTAACTCATGTTTTCGATTCTTGCATTTCTGTTTTCATATTTCTCCTTAACAGAACAAGAAAGAAAGAAAGAAGGTAAGGGAAGTGGGGATTTTGAAAAAGGATCCTGAACAAATCAAGAAGCAGATTGAGAATTTGGAAATGATGAGTAAGTTATTATACTTAAAGGTTTGGCATCTGATGGCTGTGGTTCAATTTTATCTCATTGCAACTTTTATCTGTTTAAATTTAATCTGTGTTGGCGGTGGTGGCAGAGGCTGATGGCGCTTTGGACAAAGCAAGAAAGCACAAAAAGAGACAACTAGAAGACACACTTAACCTTGTCTTAAAGAAGAGAAAGGTAATAGCTAGTTGTGATTTCTTATTATTGGATTGCCTAACTTTCTTATTTCTCAAATATTTTTTATTTTATCATTACTCATGACTGTTTGCTAATTCTACATGGTTTAGTAGCATCTGCAAATTATTGTTGTTGATGGTGATACTCTTATCTCTCTTTCGCAGGAGTATGAAGAGAAAATGAAGGAGAAGGGTGAGACCCCAGTTATGTTCAGGTGAAGTCGTCTCTTCAGATATATGAGAAGATATTATGATTCTACTTGATGTTTGTTAGCTTACAAATTATAGCATGTCTTTGGCAGTCATTTGGGACCTCCTCGAAGAAGAACTGCAGAAGAAGAAGAAAGAGTTAAGCATCCGAAGCCTGAGGTGGGATCTTGTTTTCTTTTCTTTTTTTTATTTTTATTTTTTTCCACCCTTGTTTCCCCTTGCTCCAAATATAAAAAAGCTAGATTGGTTAAAGCTGTTACAAATGATTTGTTTTATTAATACCACCTTTCTGCTTTTTACTGTAGGACTCTGTTTACTATCACCCAACACTAAACCCCACCGGAGCTCCACCACCAGGGAAACCCCCAATGTTTAAGTCATCAATAGGTGTGATGAGCTTGTGAAAAGCTTTTTCATAATTTTCTGGAAATAGCATGGATTTAAAACAATCTTAGCTTGACAGCTCGCTAAAGTCTTATTTAATATACCTTTCTGTTGAACTGCAGGACCCCGAATTCCATTATCTGGTGCTTCATCAGGTACTGCTGCATCAGCCTCAAACACAGAATCGGAAGATGATGTATTAGCTGTACCTCCTCCACCCCCACCTCCGCCACCCCCACCTTTGCCTGATACTAGCAGTCTGAGTTCAGTGGATGGTTCTGCTTTACCTGCAACGTTGCCTTTACCTCCTCCACCTCCAATACCTCCTAACCCTGCTACAGCCAATCTGCCTACATCATTGCCGCCACCCCCTTTGCCGCCACCACCTCCACCTCCTGGTCCCCCACCTAAGGATCTTGTTGCAAATCATACTATACTCCCTCCACCTCCACCTATCCAACAATCCCAGCCACCTCCCCCAGGCACCAGTGGAGGTGAACGCGAGGGAAATCAGTCAGCATTATTAGATGATTCATCTTCCAAGGAGCCTAAACAGGTAAGGTTGTGATCTAGTGTAATAATTGTGCTCTATCTGTGAAGACACGAAACTGACAAAGAAACATAATATACCCATCATATTGGTGAATATTACATTCTTCTTATATAGGGAATATATGGATAATTGAATGCTGTAAGGTTGTTGTCAAGCTAAAAAAATGTTTTCTGTTACATGTAATGCTTTATATTTTAAAAGTAACTGGTACGATAATGTTTATTTGAATCTGTTCCTTTGAGGGCAGTAACTTATCTCTAATATGTAGGTGCCTTCTTTGCTTCCTCCACCTCCTCCACCAGGTGGGATGCCGCCACAGGCTGGTGCCAGTCAGTCAGACAGTGCTTCATTTACCACTGAAGATAAGAATTCCATAGCAAGCCAGGAGATCCCTAAAATGGTTCCTGGGCCACCCCCTCCAAGGCAACAGCCTCCAGTTCCTGGACCTTCGCTAGTTCCAACTTTACAACCTGATGTATTACCCCCTGGAATATCTCGCTTTCCGCCACCCCCACCACCTCCTGATATGAGGCCTCCTCTACCTGGACCAGGACTCCCTGGTCAAGCACCTCCTCCTGGAATGATGGTCCCATTAATTCCAAGGCCACCATATGGCCCTCCACCGGGGCCTCCTCCAATGATGAGACCTCCACTTCCTCCAGGCCCTCCTCCTAATTTCCTGGAGGAGGATAACACAGCTAATAGGCTAGCTCCTCCCCAGAAACCATCATATGTTAAATCTGCTGCTTCTACTGTTGTTAAAAGACCTTTGGCGCAGCACACACCAGAACTTACATCTATGGTAAGTTGATTACTTTGTATGTTTCTGTTATATACTAATTGATGCTTGAATATATGATGTTTTGCTTTTCTTTTAATATCTCCTTCTATCATGAGACCAGAACTAGTTGATCAACTATCAATTATCTATTCTCTATTTTGTATTTGTCCTCTAATTAAGCCTAAGTCATGTTTCCAACTAGGTTCCTGCATCTGTTCGTGTGAGAAGAGAGACTGCAATGCCAAAGCCAAAACCAAAACCTTCTTTGACAACCTCTACCACAACAGTCCCTGTTGCATCTGGGCCAACTGTTGTAAAGGCAGAGACAGTGAGTTCGTCATCAGCACCAAAAGCACCGAGCATTGATGACTCATATATGGCTTTCCTAGAGGACATGAAAGCCCTTGGCGCGCTTGACAGTTAGGATTACTCTGGCGGACAGGAACATATAAGGCTGGAAGGCCATTCCTCAGCCTAAAGAAAGAAAATGGGTGCTCTTGATTCGTGTTAACAAGAGACTTATTTGTTTGGACCTGACGCTGAGAAAGGATTTAATTATTGTCCTAAGTTCCTTGATTTGTGTTATCAAGAGACCTCCTTGTAATAGGTGCTTCATTTGTTTTCTACCTTGTATCTGAGTTGCCTCCGTTGCTGATATGATGCAACCTGGGTAGTGTTCTGGGAGGGCGGGAAAAATAGACGGTGACCAGAATACTGAGGGATTGTTCTACAAGCTCCTTGTGTTTCTTATTTCACTAACTGTAACTACATGCGAATGTAATTGAGGAATGAATATGCTTCTATTTCTTAAATTGCTATCGATTTAACATGAATGCATTATGCTTTATTGAAACGTGTTTCGTCTAGATGTTATCGGTACTGAGTTATATTAGTGAGTGGTAACCATGCCTCTTGTAGCATGCAAGTTTTTTTCTGTCTTGTTTGTTAAAGGCATTTTGTATTACGTCAACGCTAACTGTTATAAGTCAAGAATGGGGATCTGGTAGAGCAGTGACTGCAATAAGGAGCCAAAAATGCTGGGTTACGCCCAGGCCGCACGATTTGCGAAGGTTGTTTAGTTCCCTCCAATCCGTTCCCTTGTTCGTCAACCTCTACTTGGTAGAGCTGTATTACCAATATAATGAACCTCACCGTGGGGGTTGTTTTTTCCGATTCCATCTCATATTTGATGTAAATCTGATCACAGATGGACTGTCTGGATGTTTGATATCAAATTTGAATGGGGGAGAATGGAAGGAAGGGATAGAATAGGATAGGCAAGGTTACGTTACAATATTTCTCTTTATCTAAAAGAAATTGGAAATTTATGATTATAAGAAATTTTTATATGTTCTAATCATATCTTGTCTTTTTTGTTTTACTTAATAAATAAAAGATAATTAGTAATTTTATTATTCATTTATTAATTTTGTGAAGTTTATATATATTAAAAATATGATTTTTTAATTTTTAAAATATGAAGAATTATAAAGGCTAATAATTATTCTTCTGGGAATGATTAACAACAAGGGGTATACTTAGTATATATAAAAATTTCTATATGATTAATCATCTAAAATCTAGAGAAATTTTTATTTGCTCAAACACCTATCTTTAATCATAGTTAAGGGCAATTGTCAATTTTTTACAAATCTCAATATTTCAGAAATTGAAAGAATAGATTTTTAATATACAAAGACCTCACAAAATTAATAAATAAATAATAAAATTAATAATTATTCGTTATTTATTAATTATAATTAAAAATATATTATATAACTGAAGGATACAAAAAAATTTTAAAAAATATATTAAAACCTTTCGGTACTAATTATTTAATATTCCTTCAATTTGAAAAGTTAAAAAAATTATAACTTAACCATCCATTTTTCCGCACTGCACAATTGGCAAAATCTAAAAAATAAGACCAGATAAGGAAACCCAGTTAAAATCAAATTCTGTAAAATATACGAGTGACCAATCAAGATATTAGTTGTGGAAATACGGATATACTATGTGAATAGTTCAATTTGCTTGATTTCTCTACCACATGCAGTTCTATTTAATCTTTACAGGATCAATTTGTAAAGAGATGCATCTGGTTATACTTAAATGTCTATTGCATTTTGTTTTACTTAAACCAAAAAAAATTAAGAAGAAAAGAGCAAGTTCAAGGAGATATATAATGTGCTACATAACAAACTTTTGAGTAGAAAGTTCCCGTCGTTGTTATGGTTATATGAGAAGATTAGGATTGTAAATTTAAAAGATATGCTGCTCCAATTACTACTACAAGAATTATGATGAGAAGGCCTGAAGCATGAACGCTATGTCTAGGGTTTGGTTTTCCTCCATTTGAAAAATAAGCTACGTCCTGCGTTGAAATGTTTCCTTGGATTGAGGGCCATCGAACAGTTATCTTTTACCGTTCGTTGAGGTCTTCTGTCGCGGCAAAGTAAACAAACACGGCCTTAGATTTGCCTCCAAAATTCGTTTACCTTTGCTCCTCGCATCGTATAACGTTCGGTTCACAATGGTTAGGTTAACCTTAACTTGGTAGTGCTGCATTCCGTATAAAATAATATTTACATGCTTTTCTTTCCTATGATGTTTGTGAAACTTCATGGAATAAAATAACAGTTTTAATGTAAATTTCAACAACACATTGCACGGATCCTAATAAAGACGAGGAAAACTGATTCACAAGTGAAATGGCTGCTTGCTTCCTTACTTTCTCTGATTTCCTTTCACCATCTTACAGTTTTAGTAAAGGATATTCCTTGTTGTCTTATAGGAGTTTGAACATGATACTTGGATGATTCATTTTCTCTTCATGATTGGTGAAATGGGTGGCCATCTTAATATTCTGTTTCTGTTCTTAATATCACACCATCTGCAATACTCTTCATCTCATCCCTATTGTCCTAACTCAAGTGGGTCTCTCTCCTGCTACCTGTTTATGGTTTTGTTTATTTTGATTTACTTGTTTCACTTAGTGCAAAATTGGGCAGTGAAAAAAAATGGGCCAAGCATAGATGAAGTTCGGTCAAGTGTGCAGTGGGTTAGTGAATCAGAATAACTGTGATTAGAACTACTCGTGCAAATATGTATGTAACTACATTTTAATTATATGCTGTTCACTGTATCTGCTTATTGAATATTGGTGGAGCAGGAAGCCCTTCAAAGCTTGAGGCCCCTCTGGAGTTCTGTTCTTACAATGGAAGGGCTTGCTGTGACGGTAGTGAAGATGAGAAATTGCTGAAACAATTTCAGACATTGAACATCGCAGAGACGGCATGTGCTTCTCTCTTCAAGTCCATTTTATGTGCTGTAAGCACTCATAATTGGTATCAATAGTGGCTCTTCTTAACCGTTAGTCATTCTTTACCTCTGATATTTTGAAAAGCCTGCATTTACCTACAATGGTAAAGAATAATAAACGTAGTTGGAGAGAATTATAATATTGGACCATACAGATTAGCAGCTTCTGGCTATGTAGTAAAATAAGAACATTGACACCTGAGTTTCATAAAATTTGATCCTGTCTATTTTAAATTGTGAAGAATATATCAAATGACAAATCATAGAAATTGCTCAGATTCTCCTAAACTTTCAACTAAAAAGCAAATGATGCTGAATGATTACTGGGCCTTTTTTTTTTTTATTTTTAAAATTGACTTATTTACATTTGGTAGTTTGGATATGTGCAAAAAAGACCACTAGAGGCACCAATGAAAAGAATCAATCACATAATCCTGTAAAAAAGTGTAAAAAGAGGTCAAAAAGGATATTGGAAAATATTATAAAAAGAGATATCTTAATGAATAACATTCCTGAAAATTTAGTTTTAAATAGAGCCTAGTGGCGTCATATAATTCATGTAGCCGATCTCACTTAATGGGATAAAGTTTTATTGTTGTTATTGTTGTTGTTTGACTTATTTACATTTCATTTCTGGTCTAGAAGAGCTACCATGCTTGAATTATTACTGAATGCAGACGTAATAGAAAGAATACTATTATTTGTTGTGTGCTTGAACCAACAAAAAATCAATGGGTGATTTGTTTTCCTTTTATGTGTTGCTTTGTTTTGAAGCCATATAAAACCTTTGGTCCTGGCTCGTTCTGATATTGACTAACAAATAACATGCAGAGATGTGATCAATATTCTGCCAAGTTGTTCCAAACTGATTCAGGCTTTAGAACTGTACCTATTTTGTGCAACACCACCTTATCAATGAAGCCACAACAATCCCCTGGAGATCATTCCCAAGACTTCTGCACCAAAGTATGGGAAACATGTGGAAATGTCTCTATAATTGATTCCCCATTTGAACCTTTCTTGCAAGACAGAACAAGCAAAAAGCGTGGCTCATTTTCTTCCAGACTGAAAGATGGCAGTAAACGAGAAGCTTTTGTGATACCTTTGGTGGCTCTTCAGATGATGAAAAAGTGTGTTTCAATGGTGATCCAATTTCATTTAAAGGTGTAGAAACTTCACATGCTCCACGGGGTCTATGCCTTGAGAAAATTGGAGATGGATCTTACCTTAGTATGGTTCCACATCCCAACAGTTCTAACCGCACCTTCTTGTTTAATTTAGAGGGAAAAATATGGTTAGCAACAATTCCTGATGAGGGATCCAATAATATTATGGAAGTTGTTGAATCCAAACCTTTCCTAGACATTAGTGATGAAGTTCTCTTTGACTCCGGGCATGGTTTGATGGGAATTGCATTTCATCCAATGTTCACACAAAAGGGACGCTTCTTTGTGTCATATGCATGTGATCAGAGGAGACACACTAGATGTTCTGGGAGATGTGCATGTAACACGGATGTGAATTGTGATCCTTCCAAAGTTGTTAATGATGATAGCTTCCTCCCATGTGAGTATCATGCCATTGTAGCAGAATATACGGTCAATGATACAGCATCAAATCCTTCCTTGGTATGTGTTGAAACCTCTCTCACAATTTGTTTCATAACAATCTTAATGGTTTTGAAAAGATGCATCCATTTTTGTTTACAGGCAGAAAGTGCAAATCCATCAGAAGTGAGAAGAATATTCACAATTGGTCCAGAACAAAAGATCCTTACTGGGAAAGATCTTGAGGATTGATGTAGAAAATATACCGAGTAAGTCTGTAATAATAATACAACCAAGTGTGCATAGAATGCTCAAACCTGATAATTTAATATATCTATTTTTGCACTCTGACGTAGACGTGTTTAAATGCCTTGAGATGATTATTCTACCACTATTACTTTTGTGGATTATGTTTCCTTGTGTTGCCAACCGACTTCATGTTTTGTCATTAGTTATGCTCTTAGCCAGCAAGTAAAATAATGTTGAGTTGAAATGCTCACAATACTTTGACATGATTGGCAGCTAGCAAAGAAATAAGCGATCAAGGATAATGGGGAAATTATTCAATACCTGGAGATAATCCATATGTTAATGACAAGGAACTTGAGTCAGAAATATGGGCCTTCGGTCTCAGGAATCCTTGGCGTTGTAGTTTTGACTCCAAGAGGCCATCTACTTTCTCTGTGGAGACACCGGACAGGTTGAAGATCATAGGACCACTTTATCACCTTCGGTATTGGAACAGTTCAATTTGCATAGCTTTTTGTAACAAGAATTTCTTGCTTACTTTTGTAAACCACTTTACCCTCTATAGGATCAATATGAAGAAATTGATGTAGTTATAAAGGGTGGTAACTATGGATGGAGAGTCTACGAGGGCCCTTATCTTTTTCATCCATCAAAGGCTGCTGCTGCAAATACCTCTGCCACTTCCATAGACCCGATATTCCCAGTGCTGGGTTATAGTCACCATGAGATTGACAAGAAATCAGGGTCTGCATCTGTAATTAGTGGCTATTTTTTTAGGTCCATGATTGATCCTTGTATGTATGGAAGGTTGGTAATTTTACAGGCACATCTCGAAAGCTACAAAATTAACAAATGGCTCCTTGATATTGTATTACAATAAGAATACATGTTATAATTAGAGAATGTGAGAATTTCTCGTATGTAAATCTAGAATCTAGGGCAGACTTCCAACGCTTTCATTGGAAAAAAAAAATGCAAAATACTGGCTCAATTTAGAAGCCTTCTCTCAAATTCTAAACTAATGTGTCCGTTGATGATATTTCAGGTACATGTACACAGATTTGTATTCAGGGCCTATATTGGTGGGAACAGAGAGTCCTGAAGGCAGTGGGAATTTCACCAGCACCAAAATTCCTTCAACTTGTGCTCATGATTCTCCAATGGAATGTACCTTTGTAGAGGGAAGTCCTACCCCTTCATTGGGTTAGTTTTTCTCACTTGCGGAAGATAACAGAAAGGATATTTATTTTCTGACAAGCACTGGTGTTTATAGAGTAGCACGGCCAAGCCATTGCAAGTATCTATGTGCAAAGGAAAACGATGTGGCTCTAGAAAAGAAGAAATCTCATTCATCTTCCCCATATCTTGGCTGTGATTTTCTTCTGTTGTTACTATCTATCACCTTATATTCCATGTCATGTAGAATTGTAAAGTATCCCTAACCCCGATTAAAAGGGTTAGATAAATATATGTGAATATTTCTTAGCCTACAAGCAGCATTGAAAATTTTCCAGCTCTTCCTTTCTTCCCCCCCCCCCCCTCCCCCCACTTCCTTTTTTTCTGCAGGTATTGGTTAATGCTTCTGCAATTTGTCACAGGAACTAGAAATGTTATGTCTTGTTTAACAAAAGAATATGTGAGAATATTCAATGGTTTGTTCCCAAACTGGATTCCATCAATATTCCCAATTGGAGATTTATAAAATTTGAAGGCAAAAGAACAGCCAACAGCCATTTTCATCAATCATAATAATTGGCAATTAATTTCTTCATCCATCCGTTTAGATTATTTGATCTTTTATAGCAGCAAATTAGATAAATATGTTTTAATACAAAAACCCAAGTTTAGATTTGTCTATCCGCTCTAATCAAATAGTGTCCAATTCACAAGATCAAGCCTATAAAGCTTACTTGGTAGAACTGCGTTCTTGATATAAAAATCTTCACTGTAAAAGCTGTTTCTTAAACATGCTTCTCTTCCACAGGATGTACGAAAAGTACTACAAAATAAATAGCACTGTAACGAAAATCTCAATGCAGCATTACGCAGATATCAACATAGAGAGACTTCAGAAAAACTGAACGTCAAATGATGTATCTTGCTTTCAGTGACTTCCTTTTTCACAATTTTATTATGAAGTAAGGTAATGTGTCTTAGTCATTGCCACAACAAAATTGTGCATAAGATACACAGCTACAACATCATACGCCACTACAATAAATGCATTCTCTCCACATAGGACTGCAGCAACCATTTACTAAGAGGCTCCCCACATCCCACAAAACACCCTGAATTGCCATTTTCAGTATAAAATGGAAAACTAAAAACATACAGCAGTTCCAGGACAGCCTGCCTCACTAGAGAATCCCCTGTCACCCTGCTCCTGCGTCCCCATCCAGTAACAATATCAATCCTGCTAGGACTGATGCCAGATACCAACATTTGTCTACGAAACCAAGCAAGTGTTCTAGACAATGCTGTCACAGCAGTTCCATCAGACATAACATGAAGATTTATGAGCCAATAACAAGAGCTCTTCTCCTTGACAGCATCTGGGTACACATTTCTTTGTGCAGCCACCTCCCAAACTGAACCTGCCTCCTCCTTGAGCCCAGACTTATGAAGAAAATCCACCACTGCATCTACAAGTCCTCTCTTGCTCTCTCTGTCCTCAGAATGCATCAAATCCAAGAATCTGCTCACATGATCCCGAACATTTTGACCATCAGGTCCAGCTGCTGGCATGGACAGTAGAAAT